>MU853761.1:187568-291355 GCA_033297225.1 Diplogelasinospora grovesii
AATTTTGGGGGGCGGGGGTGGGGTGTTGGGGGGGGGGGGGTATGCTGTGGTTTTTGGGGGGGGTGCGTTGGTGGGGGTGGGGTGGGGGGGGGAAGGGGGGGGGGGGGGGGGGGCGCCCCCCCCCCCCGCGGCACCTTTGCAACATGTTGCAAAGGTGGGCCACTAGGAGGGGAGAGGCGTGGAGGCGGTGGGAGGAGGCGGCCGTCTCGCAGGACCAACTTGAGTTGGTGCCGTTGAGTGAGGTGGTGGTGGGAGACGACGGTGGCGAGGAGAACCAACCTCCGCATCAGGACCTGGCGCTAGTGCAGGCGGCGGCGGTGGGGGACGGTGGTGGTGGGGAGGGGGGAGGAGATGGAGTGGTGCCGGTGCAGGCGGCGGCGGCGGCGATGGAGAACGGTGATGGCGGGGAGAACGATGGTGGCGGGGAGGGGGGAGGAGATGATGCCCGGGGGGGGAGAAGATGGGTTGGCGCCAGTGCAGGCGGCGGCGGCGGAGGAGGTGTTGAGGGGGAGGTGGTGGTGGAGGAGGCGGTGGGGGAGGTGAAGTAGGGCCTGGGGGTTGCGACCATAGGGCGTGGTTTTGGACCGATTTGGTTTTTGATTTCATTTTTATTTTCTTATTCTTATCCCATCCGTGCCCCTCACGTCACCGTCGTGGATGGGTATTCCTCATCGGTTGGTCACCGATGAGCTAAGAAGGGGCAAACAAACACGTCGTCGATCCGAGCAACGCACCAGGGCAAGATGTTCGACCACCAATTCGAGACACATCGATCACACCCTCCAGATGCTCCGCATTTGCTCAAGTGCAGAGTCGGTGGAACAAGCAGCAACACCACATAGCACAACCTGCGGGATGCTTCCCAGCGGCTCGATTCGTCATGCCTAAAGGTCAGACTGAAGTTCCCATCTCCTGTCACTTTGTTGGCCCTGAAAGACAGACACTCTAACACTTCTCAGCGCCTTGATATCTGAGCACGAACCTCGGCATCGAGATAGGTCGAAACACATCAGAGTCGGATCTGTCATCAATCATCCTCCCTATCAGCCATATCTGTTCAGCTAGACTCTCCATCTGCGACACTCCTCCGCAAGAAGACTTCCCATCACCCTATGTCCTCAGTGCCTCGCCATCACCACCCAGCCACGCCCAGCTCGTCAGGCGGATCATTCATCAGCTGCATCCTCCATGGCCTAGAGGCTCCCTCTCCATCACGCGGGATGCTCAGAAGCGAGAGACCACTTCTCCATCGGCCAGACTCTAGGCTAGCCAGACCCCAATTTGTCAGCTAGAAGCTCGTCTCTGGCAGCCTTGTGATTCATGACGGCCATTGCACAAGGAAGGAGGAAGGAAATAAAAAACAGAAAGGGGGAAACAATGAAAAGAAGGAAAAGAAGGGAAAAGAAGGAAAAGAAGGGAAAAGAAGGAAAAGAAGGGAAAAGAAGAGGGGGGGGAAAGGAAGGAAAAAAAGAAAAGAAACAGAAAAAAAGAAGAAAAAAAAAAAAAGAAAAAAAGAAGAAACAAAAAAAAAAAACCAAAAAAAAAAAGAAAAAGAAAAAGAAAAAGAAAAAGAAAAAGAAAAAGAAAAAGAAAAAGAAAAAGAAAAAGAAAAAGAAAAAGAAAAAGAAAAAGAAAAAGAAACTCAGAGATCTGCACAAGTCAGATTCTGTCTTAGTTTAGTCAGATAGTATTAGGGAGATAGAATGAGATAAATAATAGCAGATAGTTAGATAGCTTAGTAATGTCAGACTTGTAATGATATAGAATTTAGCCAATCAATAGGATCTGACTGGAATCTAGGTACTTGTCATGAGCTTGCAGGACTAAAATCATCCTCCCACTAAAATCTCTGTTTTGTCTCCTTGCCACTTTACAGACTTCGAACCAGCAGCGCGAGCATCGCATCAATCCCGTAGCGACACCGTATATGAACTGCTTGGCCGTCGCCAACGCCAAAGACACTGATCCTAGTAGATTTCACCTGTGCTTCGTTCAAGAGATTGATGAGACGCGTTGCTAAATTTCTACCCTTCGAGGAAATTTCTAACGACCTTATCGGGTGGCAAGAAGTAACGGGAATGACGCGCACAAAATAATGGTGAATCACGACATGAGCAAATTCTTCTATTTTGGGTGGAAATGATCAAATACAGGTAGCATAAGAACACCTCTCAAAAGAGTTAATTAACCTACAGATCCTTTAAGTACGTGGATCTCCCTCGTGCTCTCTCTTAGAGATATTTCATACTTTTCTCGCACTTCCGTCCAAGTTGGAGACATCTCGTATCGGCATCATGCTGGTTCAAAACCAAGAGTCATATTGGGAGGAGTTCGGAGGAAAGCACCTTGTAAATGTGCTCTGCCTCCCTTCGAAGGGTTCGAACAAGTCACTCCGTCCGGAAAGGACGATGCGCGTCACCGAACTGGACGAGGCCAGACGTGGACCTTATTATGTCCACGTCATGCCGGCGAACTTCTACTCGGTTGTGGTTGTAGGCATGATACACGGCGGTATCTGCCGCAGTGGAGATTCTGTCGGTGTTCAAGCTTACGTCGACCAGATGGAAAAGTTCACCGCCCACGACGGCGGCAGCAGCAGCAGCAGCAGCAGCAACAGTATCGATGCACTCCGGCTGTTTTTCCAATCTGTGGCAGTTATACTCTACGATAAAGTATGCAGCGGTACGGGATTAGAGAGAACCGCGGCCATGACAAGAGACGAAGCGGAGATAAGGCTCGCGAAGGCGTTTTACCAACTCAAGTCTAACTTGTCTTGCAAGCTAGTATCGCCCCTTCACATGCGCGCTATCGCCATGTCCGTCTTCGAGCACATGCTGCTCGTGGATTACGGCATCGGGGTGTATCCGGTCCATGCGCCACTGGGCTGTTGCTGGAGGAGGAATTGGCGTTATACGTGGCGCGTGTTCAACCAGTTTTGTGACGATCTGGCCGAGGTTGCCATATGCTGCAGACGGGGTCAGGCTCCTGTTGGAGAAGACCTTGCCAGGCTTGCGAGCGACATCTTGTATATTGCCAGCGGCACGCAGACTCCCCCCGGTCACGGTCACGGTCACGGTCACGGTCTTAAACAAGTCGATAATAATAATAATAATAATAATATCGACATGGACATTTCCGACTTTGCCCTCATGATCCATTACTACCAAACGCATACCCAGCAGCAGCAGCTGCTGCTGCAGCTGCAACCTGAGACCGCCCTCGACTGCAACGACGGACTGACCGGATATACGGGCGTCCTACAAGAACTCATCGATGAGATCCCCACGAGGGGCGCCCATCGACTGCAACGCAAACTCTCGGTCGACGTCAACGAGCTCATCCCCAAAATCGTCAGGGACCGCAGCGGCAGGCGGGAGAAAATGATCGAGACCGCCAAGGGCATCGCCGCACAGCACGGATTGTCGCTTGAACCATTACCCCGAATGGTGCCTGATGTATTTCGGGGACCCGAGCAAGAGCAGCAGCAGCAGCCGTGCGCCGATCGTCCCGCGGACCCGGTACCAGTACTGAAAGAGCCCGAGAAGAAGAAGAACGAGAAGAAGGGAAGTCGGCGGGAGCGCTTGCGGGACAAATTACTCTTTATACTAGATATACCGCCGCCCCCGCCCTTCTTCTCGTCGTCATCGTCGTCGTCGTCGTCCTCCTCCTCCTCCTCCTCCAAGTCTGAAGCTAATAATAATAAGGCTCGGGACAAATATGCCTGCGCCTGCCGATGCCAATGCCAACGCGCCTGCCGCCAGCAACGCGCACGCCAATGTCCACGCGGTGGTGCGAGTAGGACTGGGACTCAGACTGTCACTGAGGGCCCCGAGGCCCAGGGGAGGGCTGAAAATCTCGCGTCTCGTACGGAAACCGCTCAAACTTCTTCTTCTTCTTCTTCTTCTTCTCCTTCTCCTTCTCCGCTGTCATGTCAGGGTCCTAACAAACCTGATTTGTATTATGCCTGGTAATTTACTGGAGGTGGTGGTGATGGTGGCGAGACTTCACGACAAAGACTTGAACTTTTGCTCGAAGTACCCTTACCTGATTAAGATTGATATTTTAATATGCGACAAAGGTGAGGAAGATTTTGAGAGTGGCTATGCATCCGAGACACAGATATTGTTATTAACAGGACTTTGACTGACCAGCTTACACTGGGAATGGATGGACAGTTATATGTAGGTAGCTAACAAAGGAAGACAAGACTATATAGCATCAACTGAAGTTTCGTATGTTCTTAGTACTATATATCCCTCATCAAAATCCACGACGCAATAGACCGGCCAGTGTGTTTTCAATACCGTTTCACGACAAGAGAGGGTGGTAAAAGTAACGAACATACATATATTATCTAATATCTCCAGCCACACACACACACACACACACACACACACACACACACAAAACGGCTGTTCGTCCATGTCTATTTTTCGATCCGACGCCGTCGCTAATAAGGTTGATTAGTTAGTTGAGTGATTATGGGGGACAGAACGGTTATTAACAACAACAAGAATCTGATAAATGAGGGAATAGGAATATGATTTAAAAAGCTTAGGTACCTAGTTTGAATAAGCTGTCTTGCATCCTGCCTGCCTGCCTGCCCCTTTCGCAGAGGGTTTCTATTCGAAAAAAGTACCGTATCGTCTGTCTATCCGTGCGATCCCGCGCCAATCTCCAACATTCTGCGGTCAGCCCATGCTCCCAAGCTTCCAAAGAAGTCCTCTGGCTCATCTCCTCTCCAGTTCTTAAGGGCGGACCAGAGGTATCGCGCATCCCTGCCAGCGACTATGCAACGCTTGAAGTCAGGTGCTCCTTTATACAGGCTCTGTAATAACATGATCAGTGAGACAAAAAAAAAAAAAAAAGCGCCAGATGTTGCATTTTGGAACCAAACGCCTACCGTTAGATAATGATCCGCATACTCCAGGTACTCATTACAGTACTCGGTGGTCGCATCACTACCCACCCGTGTGATTCGTGGCTGCCCGTTCTCATCTGCTGTGAGGTCGACGGGGACAGCCATTTCCGGGTCGGCAAGTAGACCAGGCACAATGGAACCAGTTTCCCAATCATAGAGGGACGTGATGAGAGGTTCGCCCGTTGCACCCACCGCGATAGACATGTTGTGGATGCCGTAGTCGCCGTGCTCAAGGACTGGCCGATACAGCCACTCAGTGTCCGCTCCAGTAGGAAGCATATGCGGGATGAACCGGAGAAGGGACTGCTTAGCTTTGGAGGCCTCGGGGCCGACAATGTTGTTATCCGATTCCCAGCCTATCATCTGGCCCTCCTCGCCGATGGTAGCCTCAATCTTCGATTGGAAAACGACAGTCCAGAACTCCCGCGTAGGGTTGGTGGTGAATGGGAGAGGTAGCTCTTTGGGCATGAACTTGAATGTGCGAGGAAGAAACCAGGTGGCGGCAAAATCGGCGGGGACGATAAAGTTGAACAACGAAGTCCGGATACGGGCAGCCTGAGCGAGGAGGTTTCGCTAGAAACGAGACATGGGTAATTAGTCCCCCTTGTTGTTAGCTTAGAGAGCATGCAATTGCGCGAAGTGATTGGAGCCAAAAAAAAAAAAAAAAAAAAAAAAGGCACACACTTTTCCTTCAGGGCTGAGACAACCCCAAACATTGTCCCGCCCATCTACCTTCTCAAACACCATCAAACGACGACCGGCTAGGTCGGTGGGGACGGCGACGGCCGCCGCGCGATGGTCTGTACGCTGTATTACTGGCAGGCGAGAATACAGAAGCCGTGATACAGGGACTTCAGAGTTCAACTCCAGAAGTTTGTAGACTGCTGTTTCGAACTTGATGTCTCCCAGCAGGAAATCCATGTCGAAGCCATCATAGTTGGGCATATTCACGTCGCTTCGTCCTAGACGAACCAGAATTTCTCGCTGATCTGACAGCTTGCAGTGAAGTCCCTAATAATAAAAGAAGGTAATGATGGTTAGCGCCGCCATTTCTCGCTGACGAACTCCATCAAAAGATATTAAATAACCCCAAAAGAGTGCAAACAAACAACGCACCAAATTGTTTGAGCCCTTAGTCACGATGGGAATGTCGATTATTACTGCCGCACCACAGCAGCTTCAACCTCCCGAATGACTAGGTTCATATCCACCGTTTTTTTGAACGGGCTGTTGCCGTCGCGGACCAAGGCAAGTAGCTGCTGAACATCGTATTCACGACCATCCGACAAAGTCGGCCACTCATCGCCTATATAACGACCGGATCCAGATGACATATTTAATAATAGTGTACCAAGTTAATAATGATAATTACTGGAAAGAGCGATCTCGCGAATAGAGCAGCAACGCTTTAATATTTCGCTAGTGTGTGTGTGTGTGAAGAGGAAAGATGATGGGGGTCGGGCACGGTTCGGTCCCAGATATCATCACATTCTAGTCTCAGGCATGATGCGTTTTTTGTTCCTCATGTAGGTAGGTACGTAGTATGTACATACACTTCACCTAACCCCTCTCCCACCAGCCAATCAGGGGCACAGGAAAACAAAAAAAGAAACACGCACAGCTAATTAGCTGTCTGAGACTCAAGTGAACATTTTTCGAGTAGTCGTCGATTTTTCGAACACAAACTTAGAATAACCTGTAATTACATCAATTGGTGTAATCTAGTTAAGGAATCGTCATTTTCTGTCACCCAGCCGGGGGGGGGGCAAAGGTGTAACTTGTTTTCTAAACTACGTACCGTAATCAGACAATGATCATTAATAATACCTACCTACCGTCTTTCACTATTTCAGTTCTCAACCTGCCTGCAGGGAGGCGCGTCCTCCGTCGAATCAAATGGTTGTTGCTGGCAACAGCCTTGGTTGAGTGCTGAAGATGATTAGAGTAGGTAGGCTACTAGTGGAAAGCAGGCAAAAAAAAAAAAAAAAAAAAAAAAAACCCTGAAGAGGAAAGACAGCGAGCGACACCCGATCAGAAGGATGAGTTCTTTTAGAAGGCTCCGCCATTTTTCACTTTCGCGATTCCATCTTACAGAAATTGCGGTGACACTAACACAGTTTAAGCCCGTGATGATTTCCGGGGGGGGGGAAAAAAAGGGCAGTGAGTATTAAAAACTGTAATACAGTTCAGCACAATAAGCCAAAGCCAGCCACTTTATAGTAGACTTAGGAGGAGGCTACACTTACCTACTCTCTCTCTCTCTCTCATATAGGAAGAGACTCCCGGCCGGTAACAGCAAGGGTAACCTTAGCCTTATCTGATCCAGCATCTCCCATCACACAGTGGTAAGAAGAGCAGCCCCTTTTAAGTACCCGCTGTATATATGCATGTGCAATATGTGATAGCTTGTGAAAGAAGGATAAGGATCAACCCTGGAAGAGGATAAAGGGTAATTAATTAGTAATACTAAGTTTGGAATCGAGAACAAGTTATTACAAGCTTACGGTAGTAACACAGGTCTACCGGGATTACTGCTTTGAGCTTGCGTTAAGTAATACACGTTGATGAGTCATGTAATTATTAGATAAAACTAAACAAACACATTGGCGGCCGTTATGCTGGATGCACCGGATATATACTATAGTCCCCTCAGAACCTGAGCTAATACTGAGCCCAGATCGATCCACTTTACATGCCCGACTACACACCTTGGTTTTGCTTGGCTTAAAAATACATCAAAGCGGAAGAGTGGGAACGGGGGTGTGGATACCCGGTACACCGGTAAAGTAAGTGGAGTGGATTTGGTTGGAAAGATCAACAGGCACCCAATTACCACCAGGATACGGCCACCTATTTGGGATGGTTACCGAGCTTGATAAACTCTGTGCTTCGTGAACTTCCTCCACACTCGTGATACCACTCGTAATACAAACAACAACAAGGTCATCTGATTCCAAACATCGGCAACGTGCTCGGGTAAGTGTCCAACCCCAAAGAAAGGGCAACGTACTTTTGTAATACCTAACAGCCGATAGCACGGAAACGTTGCTTCTTGTG
Organism: Diplogelasinospora grovesii; assembly: GCA_033297225.1. Taxonomy (NCBI): domain Eukaryota; kingdom Fungi; phylum Ascomycota; class Sordariomycetes; order Sordariales; family Diplogelasinosporaceae; genus Diplogelasinospora; species Diplogelasinospora grovesii. The sequence goes on from MU853761.1 coordinate 195,547, forward strand.
CATATAAACGCAACGCAGCGAAAACACACTTTTAGTGATACATGTATACAGCACAAACGACGTATCAAAGCAATCAAAGCAACAACGCATTGAACATCAAAGTAGCAATCAATTGCTAGGTGTAAAAAGGGGTACCGAAAAAGTCCTGTATCTAAACTCTAACACATAACGGACCCAAGAATCGCTAGGGAAGAACAAAATGCTAAGTCATGAAACCAATGCCAAACCCAAACCAAGCTTACTCCGAAACGGCACCAAAGCATGTCTCCATAATGATACCAGAGATCTGGTAGGGGTCCGCGTTGGACGCCGGGCGACGGTCCTCGAAGTAACCGTAGCCCTTGGCGGCGCATTCCCTGGGAATACGGATGGAAGCGCCACGGTTGGCGACGCCATATGTGAACTGGTCGATGGCACCGGTCTCGTGGCGACCAGTGAGACGCTTCTCGTTACCCTCGCCGTAGACGGCAATGTGCTCCTTGTGGCGGCCCTCAAGCTTCTTGATGGCGGCCTCGATGTCCTTCATACCACCCTCGGCACGCATCTCCTTGGTGGAGAAGTTGCTGTGGAGACCGGCACCGTTCCAGTCACCGGGGATGGGCTTGGGGTCGAATGAGACCTTGGCACCGAACTCCTCAGCCACACGGTGAAGGAGGAAACGGGCGAGCCAGAGGTGGTCACCCACTATTGTCATGTTAGCGTACTGTTGCTCCGCTGGCAGTCTGACTGGGGTGGCGGGGTGGCGGCTTACTCTCAATACCCAGGCAAGGGCCGACCTGGAATTCCCACTGAGCGGGCATGACCTCGGCGTTGGTGCCCGAGATGTTGATGCCAGCGTACAAGCAGCACTTGTAGTGGGCCTCGACGATGTCGCGCTGGACAACCTTGCCGGCACCGACACCGCAGTAGTAGGGGCCCTGGGGAGCAGGGAAACCGTTCTTGGGCCAGCCATAGGGACGGTCGTTGAGGTCGAGCAGAGTGTACTCCTGCTCGAGTCCGAACCAGGGCTCGTGGTCGGCGTGGGCAGCCATCAGCTTGGCGCACTCGTGGCGGTGGTTGAACTTGTTGGGGGTGCCATCTGCGTTCCAGCACTCAGAGAGGACAAGGATGTTGGGGCTGCCGCGGAACGGGTCAGGGAAAACGGCGACGGGCTTGAGGTAGACATCGCTGTTGTCGCCGGGGGCTTGGCCCGTTGATGAACCGTCAAAGTTCCATGTGGGGAGGGTGTCGGGAGTGTATTCCTTCTCGTCCAGGGTCTAAATGGCTGCGAGTCAGCATCCTGCATGGTCTGCTAATAAAAATAGCACAAGGCGAAAAGACGGTGCAGTTTCAGCCGCGGCCACACGTGGCAAACCGCGCTACACCGGCATCTTTTACAAGGAACGGCTATTCTCGTCGGGCATGTGCGCGAAATTTCCGGCTCGTCAATGGCTCTCGGCGGCTCAATTCTTCGTTGGGCGGTGTGCGTGCGATTGCCGGGCCACAATGGCTATGGCAAATTTTGGTGGGGTAAATCTCGCATTTGGTGGGGTAAAATCGCGATTCGGTCTGGCTGTTCCGTATTCGTCGTGGGTCCCGAGGGTCTTAGTGGGCGAAGTCGGAGGCCTAGAATTCACAACGCCCAACACGAACTGTGCTACCCACAAGCCCGGCCCAATTCCCGGGAGCAGATGACGAGTCTGGGAGCAGATCCGCACGTGATGGTAGCGGGGCGTTGATACACATTTCGGCTTCACCGTCGTCTGGTTGGTCGCCAAGTGCAGGCCGGTGTTGTCGTAGGTTCCTCGAGTGACGACAGACAAGAGAAAACAAGGAGAAAACCGGAATAACACTCACTCTTGACTTGGAGCGGACGCCACCTTCACTGTCAATCCAGATGTACTCGGCCATGACCTTTCCCTTCTGATCCAACTTCATGTACTTCTGGAGCTGTTTGCGACATCATGGTCAGCATCGCGATGCACCAATGCGTGGCAGTCTCGATAGTTGTGCCATATTGCTGGTGGTGTGAACTCACGTTCCCCGCGTTCGACGTGAAAGACTCTTGGGTAGCCTATAGCGCACATCTAGTTAGCAGCCAGTCACCAACAGTGCGCGTGCCTCAACGGGAGGAGGGGCTTAGGGGTCCAATCACGCGCAGAGCGGGGTCGAAATGCAGGCAGACTCACCATTTTGACGGTGTGTGATGGAGGTAGACTAGGGTGTCTAAATCGGTATTCGTTCGCGCAGGAGGTTCAGAGACGCAACTGATGCTTGAAATAAGGGACCGCGATGGGGGTATCGGGAGAAAGATAAGAACGAAGAAATTGTGTCGAGAATCGTGAGCAGCGGGGACTGAGGCTTTTTATGGGTTTCCCGTCGTCAGGCCTGGAGCCGCTACAAAGTACCTTCAGCGAGGGTAAAGATAAAGGCACCGCCGAGATAAGGAACTATTCTGGCAACAGGGGTTCTGTGGCGGTGGAGTGGAGTGGAAGGGGGGGGGGGGGGGTGGCAGATTTGGGAGGAAGGGAAGAAAGGTGAATGCGGATGTGTCTGTCGAGTGACGAGACGCAGACGCCGGCTTGGGTTTCGGTGGTCGGCTCGATCACGGTGGGGAGATTGGTGGGCGAGGGGTGGGGTGAATTGGTTTTGCACGCGACCTCATAGGTCAATGATTGGCAGCCTTGGGGTGATCGCCTCAGGGCAAGGCGAGGGCTGGAAGTTTGAGAACAGCGCACATGCAGATGTAACAATGTCGCTCACATTTAACAGCGCAAACCTGCCTTTCCTGCGGTCTACTACCGAGTATCCCAGTCCTCGCGTTACGTATTTTATACGAGTTCCCAAAGACAAAGAAGACTGAACAGCCCTGCTCTCCTCCCGCTCAAGTCGAGTGGGATATGGGATGGAGGTCGAGCCAAACCCACCAAAAGCCTGTGCTTCTTTCATGAGCCCCCCGTGCCCCCTTCCCGCCTGTACCCGGTCATCTATTAACAACGTTTGAGCTATGTGTTAGCTTGAACACGTAAACTGATGTGGCTGCGTCCCGGTCAACTTCCATTGCTCTCTAGACTCTAGTAGCATGGCCTGATCTTCCTCCGAATCGGGCAACGATGGATAGCATCCGTCCCATGCCTTGCATACATCGGCGCTGTAGTTTCTTATCTGCAGGACGAATGGCGGGTTTATTTCTGGCGATTGGCGTCATGTCCGTATCCGACCATACATACACACGCATCCTTCCTTTCTTCTCGCTGCCTTTTGAGTTTTGACCCAGCAGAGTAAGCATAAACACGTAGCAGCTTGCTGGGCTCAGCTCGAGCTGCTGATCGTTCAGCTGTAATTACCTGCGGCTTTTTCGCACAAGCCGCGGCAGCGTTTGTTTGTCTCGCGGCAACAGCACACGAACATCTCCAGAAACCTATCCCACTTTTCCGCCCGTCCCCCAGATGTTGACCTCCCCGGAGAAAATCTTTTACCGGCAACTTGCGTTACAATGGCCCAGACTGGGAAAGTTGGGGGTCGGTTAGCACAACTCGCGGCCTTTCAGACTGAGAGGGAGGGGTGGTGGGGTGGGGTGAATGTGATTCCTGTCGCTGGAGAATCCAAGAAATGCAACGGCTGATTTCGAGTCATTGTCCCGATGGATGTTGGACCTCGACTCGAGAAGCCCACCACTCTCATGCCTTCCCGTCTTTTCCCACCCCTGCCTTACTAAACTTGATAATGTAAGGTTTCTGTATTGGGCTGTCGCCAATTGGTCAATCTGTCGATGGCCCCGAACCCCTGGCTCTGGGGACGTGGATGGACGTTTTCTAGCGCTGAATCGCGCTTTTCCATTGTTTCACAAGAGAGATCTTGCTAATACTGGACGAAGCGTAACCCCACCAAATAGGCTCACTTGTGATACCGTGGAGCTGTCTCCTAGAAACTTGATACGCAGTTCTTTGTGCTTGAGGATACTGAGAAGGAAATGTGCACATGTAGACCAAGCCCGGGGCACATGTGTTCTGCAAAACGTTATGCAAACCGCGTGCTGTTTCTGGTCTTGTGTCTCTCTTTCTCGATGCACACACACCCCGCAATATTCCAGCCTTGACACAACCTTGTGTGTGCCGACCTGGAACCTGATTAAATGTTAATATCGAGCACAAGACCAGGCCAGTCTTAGATGAACCTGGACCCTGAAGGAACCCCAAGAAAACAGCGAGCATCCCGTCTTCTCCCGCCCTTCACCGTAACCGTGCCCTGATATTTAGCTTGCTTTAGCAAATAGTTCCCCATTCCGCAGGACCGCGGCCATGGATCATGGTCTCATCCGCTTTCGGAACGCATGGTAGCCCCAGGAATCCGTCAAGTTGGGTAAAAATAATCCAATTCAATCAACCAATTCCTGAGACACGCTAGGTGAACTCTCCAATCGTGGGGCATCGTTTGAGGTTGGACGCCACAGCAGGAAGTAGCCTTATCGCTCTCCTCTCATTGGCTGCGCCTTGCACATTGGGTAAAGCAATTGAGTTTTTTCTTGTACATTTTAGTCAAGGTACGCCCGCATTCCCGGGCTCCCCGCAAAGGCCTGGGGACGACAAACGCGCAACATGTAGCGTAGCGCCACGCGCGCTGCGATGCGGATGCGCTTGCGAACGAGCGGTTTACATTCCCGGCCGAAATGAGACAAATGAGAGAAATTGTAACTCAGTAACCGGTTAATCCCTCAGTTACACTGTCTCAGTGTCTCATTCGTACAGTCTCGGCAAGGTCATCTGAGGTTGTTCTGCCTTGCGGGGATTTGCAAGATGTTGGGGGCGCTTCAAGCTCAGAAGTTGCTTTGAGCAATCTGCATTTCGACTTGAAATAACAGGGTGAAGAGGGTGTGCGAAATGTCCCTCACTCTTTAGCCCCCGCCGAGATCCCGAACCTCTTCCGTAGGGCTTGGCGGAGATAATAATAGTGGCGACTGCTCCAGACATACGATGGATCTTCCCCATGTTGACTAGTTCCCTTGCCCTGGAACACTCTACAACATGGCTTAACCCGGTCAACTGTATCTATTTTGGCCGTGAGTCTCTTGTTGTCCAGCTTCTTCAGCTGGCTTCAGTCGTCTTGGTGTCAAGGAGGTGCTAGTTATAGATCGTTGCTCCGAATGCTGTTGGCTTTCGACGGGGCTGTTTGGGTTGCCGTTGAGAGCTGTTTCGTGTATCATGAACATCATGAGGGCCTGGGCTAACGGGGACGCTGTGTCTCATGAATTCGAATTAAGTGACAATGTTTAATTACAGACAAGACAGCCCTTACATTTTCCTCGTTCCTGCCGGGTAACATCTGATCTCAGCTATGACAACCAGTGGATAGGGCCCGGACGAAGAGCGAGTCCTAGAAATCTGTCAAGTCACGTCGTGTAAATATCTTCCCCGGCGGTGCGGGATTTATGACCGAGCCCACTCCGCTTTCTCAGTTCTTTCTCAGTTGCCTACTAACTCTAGGGCTCCAAATATCGAGGAGGGATGATCATCTTCCTCTTGAATATCTTCAATTGGGTCACTGTTGTAGTTCGGAAGGGCCCGAATGTCAGCTCGTCCATCCCGAGCTCGCTTCTTCGGCCGGCCTCTCCTGGTGGAACCTCTGCCCGGCCGGGTAAGGCTGACTGGCGCGATAGCTTCTATTGGACGCCTTGAGGATGTCTGACTGGACCGTTTTCCTACAAATAGCTTTGGCGGGGCGAATCTGAAGTGCTCCCCTGGTTCGGTGACCCCCACCTCGGATCGTGCGGACTTGACGGCCAGGGAGGGTGGGTCTGCTGCTATCTCTGAGCTGACGGTACACATGCGCATTGTTCTGACCCGCGACTCCATGTTGGCACCCCGACCTGCATCATTGCTAGGCACCCAGGCGTTTGGGACAGAATGGACCGGCGTGGGATCGAACACCAGCCCTACAGTCGAAGCCGGCCCACATGAGACAATACGGCCTGTATCCGTAGGGACTCCGTCATTCGACACACTTTTGTCGGAAAACCCCTCCTGGTTGGTCGAAGGCCACTCGGCTGTCGCGACCTCCCTCTCCAACCCAGGCAAGGGCAAATACCCGGAGTTCGGTACGCTATCAATAGCTTGTGAAGGCCGAGCCGCTGCATGATTGGCCTCGTACACTGGTAATCCTGGCAATAGGGGTCCATCGCCGTATTCTTCGGCCACAAATCTCCAGAGGTCGTTATAATCTGTTTCGGGTGATTGCACCGTGTGCGGTGGATGAGACCAAGGCTCATCGAACTGTCTGTTCAGTTCCGCTTCAGGGGTTACAAAACGATCCCACCCAGTTAGCAACGGCGACTCTGGTGCTTCTTTGTCAGTGTTGGGCTCTTCATCACTTGTCACGGTGTCGTCGCGACTCGTGCCGGCTTGCAGAGCCCCGGACATCAAATAATCTGCGTGTTTTAGTGAGACAGCAGGCGTAGGCTCGTCTGAGTCAGTAACCAGGTCTCCTATCGGGAAACAGCCAGCTTCCGCCTTCTCTGCTGCATAATCGGGGGTTGCCAACATCGCAGCATCACTCGGTGATTGATTACTGTTTTCCCATGCCTCCCATGCCTCAGAAAGCTCATATGTGGCTTGCACATCGCCACTCGAAGCCGGCTGGCTTTGGATAGCCAGTCTGGTTTCTCGGCTACGTGCACTGATCGCAGGGCTAGTCTGCGGCCCTTCAGGATATCCTTGGCTTCCATCAACTGTTTCGGTGCTGCTAGGAATCCCCAACCAGCTTCTCCAATCTTCGTTCTGCTCTTCGGGTGGTGGCACTGGGGATTCAGAGCGTCCGGCCTGCGCGAGAACATTCGACGTGTTCCGGGAGTCATCAATCGCCAGTATTTGCGTGAGGCCCAGAATATGGCGCTCAGGACGGGGCTGGACGATCCAAGGCTCCAGGCTGGCGGCTCGTCGTTTATGGTTCGATGTCTGCTCAATCTCGGTTTCCTCGCTGTCTCCTAAATATTCCCGAAACCGATATTTATGTGAGTGATCCCGTTTGCGAGAGCGATGTCGTTTGTGAGAAGTATCACGCCTAGGAGAGCGATCTCGGTCTTGGGCAGCTGGCACTACGTTAGTGTAGGTCTCAGCTTATAACGTAAGTACGTGCAACATACCGCGGACACTCCACGTGGATGGTGGGAGGGTTGCACCATGACCGTAGCCGGAGCGGGGCTCCCAGACGGAACGCTCCGCGAACCTGCCGTGATCGAAGCTAGATTCGCGGATAGAACGCTGTGCACTTGATCTCGAAATGCTCTGGGTGTCGACTGGACGTTGTACCTGGCTGCCGATCCGTATCTGCACTTGACTGGGTCGAATAGGGCCAACGACCTCTTGACGCCTGCGTTTTGCTCCCCGGAAACCACAATTTCGGTGGAATTCTGCACGTCTTGCCGCCGTCTTCTCGAAATACTTGGACACAACAGTGTCTGGCCTCAGGTTGAGGGGTATGGCAGATAGTGGCACTTGGGGCTTCTTCAGACCCCAGTCTTTCTTGAGAACCTTTCGAATCAATTCTTTGCGTGCGGCTTCCTCTTCATCGCTGTTCTGGAAGTGCGGTGTGTTCTCCTTGTCCAGGTCGGCTTGAAGGTAAGGATTCCTTACCTTTGGTACAAAGTAAGGACTGAAAATGTTCGAGTGCTGAGAAGGAGGGGGAGGCGGAGGGGGGGGAAGAAAAGAGATCGGGGACGGAGTTCTGACTACTCGTGGGCGACCTAACCCGGCCGAGCGATTTGCTCTAGCCAACGTTTCCTGTTGGCGTTGTACACGTTGGTTTATCCGCCATGTTCTGCCATGACCCCGCGGCCGATCCCGCGTCTGGTCCATTGCGAGAAGGGGAAACCATAAGAGCTTCCAGGTTGCAGTTTGAGAGAAGAAGCGCTAATATAGTCTTCGGTGCTCATGCACACGAAAATTGATCGTAGGTTCTGCTCAATGCCATGTTGCGGAACGGAACGGTTGACAATCGAGCTTCGTGTTCATGAAGTCGTCACGCGAGGATGCATGTCCCATAACGGCAGGTGGGTCCTAGAAATGGCGTTTGCAGCTTACCCCTCGCTCCTGCCCCCCCGCCGTTGCGGATTCTCAATCGGATCTCCATCGCTGTTTGTTGTCTGACGTCGACCCACATCAATAATTTGGCGGGGGTCAGCTTATCGTGCGCCGAACGACTGCCGCTCCATAGGTTTGAACGTCGTCGACCCGCACGCCGACCCTTATTACCTACGCTTCCGTTTTCTTCGGAGCTCCTCCAAATATGCGTCCATCAGCCTGGAGGACACTGCGTTCAGTCCTTGCCAGCCGCCCGGTCCTATCTTCAACCTCCATTTATTATCCCGCATCACCTTTCTTCTGCACCAAAACTAGTACTCCCACAATAACCCAATTCCTCCGCAAAATGGCTTCCTCCTCGGGATCATCACCCCTTCTAAAGAAGCCAGTAAAACTCGCTTGCGTGCAGTTATCCTCCGGCTCCGACAAGGCAGCCAACCTCTCTCACGCCCGCTCCAAGGTCCTGGAAGCCGCCTCTTCGGGTGCCAAAATCGTAGTCCTCCCAGAATGCTTCAACTCCCCTTATGGATGCCAGTACTTCCCCAGTTACGCAGAGCAACTTTTGCCCTCCCCACCGACCCCTGAACAGTCCCCCAGCTACCACGCCCTCTCCTCAATGGCCAAGGAGGCGAATGTCTACCTCATTGGCGGCTCCATCCCAGAGACCGTCACCTCTGAAAACGGTGACAAGTCGTATTACAACGCTAACCTAACCTTCTCCCCCGACGGCACCTTACTCTCTTCCTACCGCAAGGTCCACCTCTTCGACATAGACATCCCCGGGAAAATCACTTTCAAGGAGTCCGACGTCTTATCCCCCGGGGACCATCTCACCGTCGTGGACCTTCCCGAATACGGCAAGGTCGGTATCGCCATCTGCTACGACATTCGCTTCCCAGAGATCGCCATGATCGCCGCCCGCAAATCCGGGGTATTTGCCATGATCTACCCTGGCGCCTTTAACCTCACCACGGGCCCGCTGCACTGGAGACTACTCGGTCAGGCCAGGGCGATGGACAACCAGATCTACGTAGCGCTATGCAGCCCGGCGCGAGACATGGGCGCTACGTACCATGCCTGGGGCCATTCCCTGATTACGGACCCCATGGCGCAGGTTCTCGTGGAGGCAGAGGAAGGAGAGACTATTGTCAGTGCGGAACTGAATGGGGACACGATTGCGGAGGCACGAAAGGGCATACCCATTACCACACAGCGGAGATTTGATGTGTATCCGGATGTTAGTAGGGTAACTAAATAATCACGCGTGTGGAATGTAATAATGACGAAAGCATGCGGGGGGGATCCAATCTATCATTTCAAATCTCTGTCTAGCCTTGTATAAGTTGATATCAATCCACGTATCTAAACGTATCTTTGCTCGAAGCCATATTTCCTGACTAACGAGCTACCACCCTTTGCTGCAATTAGCAAAACCCCCCACAACCCAGCAGTGTCTGTACTGCCCCCCCCTTTTTATGCTAGATGGATCCCCCGTCCGACCCCCTTAAATCATGCCCTCGTAAGAACATCAGATAGCTCATTTCAGAGCCTCCTGGGCAAAGGTAGGCAGAATGAAGCTGGCCTTGTGGATCTCAGAGTTGTAGTATCTGCAGAGCTTGACCTCCTCCTCGCGGCTCCAGCTGCGGAGAGGAACCTTGACGTTGGCGTTGGCGTCCTTGCTGCAGACCATGAAGCCGATCTGTCCAGACGGGTAGGTCGGGATGGTGGTGTAGGCGTACTCGGCCACAGGGAAGATCTCCTTGCAGTCCTTCTTGAGCTTGGTGATCAAGGGAAGGTGGAGCCATTGGTTCTCAGCTGTTTAAATTGATCAGTCAGTTCAGAGTTCCACGTAGCGCGAGGATATATCTTAGACTCTGACAAAGGAGAAGAAAAGATAAGCCATAGAAAAAAGACATGAAAGCTCGAAGAACGGACTACCACTCGGTAGCCACTCCTGGGGGGCGGATAGCACAATAGGATAGGAACATCAGGCAAGTTGAGTGCCTGGCCTAGAGACGCTAAATAATTTCCCCCCCAGGACTCGAAACTTTCCTGATATAAGGAGACGTACAACCTTGCGTGGAAATGACTCCGCCCTCACGAAGAGCGTCGTGGAGGAGCTGGAAGTAAGGCGTCTGGAAGAGAGCCTCGGCCGGACCCTCAGGGTCGGAAGAGTCGGTGATGATGACGTCGAACTCGTTCTTGTAGTCATCAAGGAACTTGAAGCCGTCACCGACGTGGACCTTGACCTTGGGGTGGTTGAACCCGGCGGCCATGTGAGGGAGGTACTCCTTTGACAGGCGGATCACGGCCTAGTAAAATAAGGGGTTAGCTTTGTGAATCTCTTTCGTGAAATGATGCGGCAGCCATATACCTCGTCAATGTCGCAGAGAATAGCCTCCTCAATGCACTCGTGCTTGACAACCTCGCGCAGAACACCACCATCGCCACCGCCAATGACGAGGACCTTCTTGGGGTTGGGGTGCGAGTTCATGGCCAGGTGGGTGATCATCTCCTGGTAGCTGAACTCATCACGCTCGGTGCACTGGATGACGTTGTCCAGGACCAAGACATTGCCATAGTCGGTCGACTTGAAGATCAGGACGTCCTGGTACTTGCTCTTCTCGTGGTGCAGGACCTTCTCGACCTTCAGCGTCATAGCCTGACCTACGCATCCAAACCGGTCAAACCCTCGTTCTCCTTACCATGGAGTCAATAAGGGGGGCCCCAAACAAACTCACCAGGCCACATGTTGGAAATCTCGCGGAACCATCCATCTAATTACTAGTTAGCCAAGATCGGCAATCTTGGTGCAGTGCAGCAGGCGAGGAGAATGTGAAGAATCGGAATACACGGCAAGGCACATGAATGCAACTTCGCTTGAGGTTGCACTGGCCGGACAGTTTTCTGCATTGACCGAGAGACGGCTGTGCCTGCCCACATGTGCGAGAGATGACCGAGTGTGAACACATAATCCATAATGTTTTGGCCGCCAACTTTGCTCCTCCCCTTTTGAGCCAAGTTACAATGTATTGCACACCTCAATTGCTGTGAGCTGAAAAGAGGATGTGTGGCACAGAAGATGGTGGTTGGCGGGGTTTCAGACACTCAAATTCCAACAGCGACGATACGAGGCTTACCTTTGATGGTGGCGTGTGTGATGTCACCCATTTTGCGAGTTTGGTGGAGGCTCAAATGTCTCAGGGCAGGAAGCCGGCTAAATAGAGGGGGCTTGGAAAAGAGATGACGCTTTAAGCAGAGAGAAGCCAATGCGATCCTGAGATTGTCGGTTCCGAGTTTTGTGAAATGGCTGCCTTTTGAGAACTCTCACAAAAAGGGCAGTTCCAATTCCGTTTGTGAATGCAGGAAAATTTTCGGATTGTATCGGCCTATGAGGGAATAAAAGTGTGGGTGAACCAACCGATTCTGCCCAACTGTGGAGAGGTCCGTTGGTGTAACTTTTGGACTGCCCAAAAGCGAAGGTGAGCAAAAAGTCACCGATTTCCAGAAGCAACGTGGGACGCTTACACTAAGGTTTGCACTTTAGGTTTACGGAGTACCGGCACTTCCAGACGATCTCAGTAGAAGCCGGCAGGCGTAGAAACATTGGATGGCGCAAGTGAAACAGCATGCGCGATCGGAGTTGGCTCCACGATTAGCGGCTGTGCAACCATACATCAGAGAAAGCTGCGTGGTTGGCGCCAATCGAACAGCGACCAAGTTGACACCAGCAAACTGGAAGGATCCCATCCGGGAGCGTGAGTGAGAGGCTCTAACGAAGCGTCAGCCATCTGACAATTTATCCGCACGATAGCACGATATTTAAGCTTAACGTGGGCGCTTGTTACCTTACAGCTTTCTATCCGAGCTCCCCGTCTGGAGCTATAGTTCCACGAGCGGATGTTTCGTAGCATTTTTAGGCACTTTGCCATGTGCTTTGCCGTCTGGATCGGCTTGGGAGATCACCAGTTGTCCGAACTGACGGCCGATCCACGGGACCGAACCACCACTTAACGGTGATCCATGGAGAGATGGCAAACAGACCTTCTCCCTATGCACGCGTGGGCTGCTTTGTCCGACTTCGCTATTGAACACTGCAACTTCTGATTGGGGGAACTCCTGTGCCGCATCGACATCGTGATGATTATTTGCATATAGCGCACGGGAAGGATTTGATGTAGTTGTTAGCGACAGGAACGTCATGCTAACTGGGCAGATCCTGGCTCAGAATACGGATAGCTGCGTCGAGAAAAAAGAGACCGTGGAGGTCACCTCAAAATGTTGACAAAACAAAACTAGGAAAAGATGACCTTATGTGCTTATCAAAGGCAGAGTTTCATCGTCATCCACAAGAGCGCCGCTCCTCATTACGGTGAGATCCGTAGTCAAGGCCGGGTTCACCCGAGGCACGACCTTGATTCCGCGGTATCGCGGATTTTTGCGACAAGAGCTTCGCCTGATACTACTTCATTGCTCCAAGGCTTGTGGACTGGTGAGGTGAGCTAGGGACGGTACCTGTCACTGAGGCCTGGAACGGTGGCCGCGACGGCAGCATTATCAAACTGCCCGCAACAATAAGCAAGCAGAGGTGACAGCCAAGATGTATCCCGCCCGCACTTGCGGCGCATGGCGCTGTATATTCCTTCTGCCGTGTGCCAAAACGGCGCGATTGGCACTGGAGGCTCAAACTTGCCGACGCTACTTGACCCAGCTGTCGGTGATTCTCGAGACTCGCGGACTATCGATTCCTTTGGGACCCTCATCTCAAAAACTAGAGTGTCCACTGGATGTCGATCATGCCTAGAACGTCTTTGTGTGAGATTTCGGAAACTTCACCCAGGGGCCGGCTGGGGCCAAAAAGAAACGGTCGGCTCGTTGCTGTGGGTATGGAACGTCGGGCCCCCCACTGAAGAGATAAAAAAATATGGGCCGACCTGACGGGGGTTGGAGACGACCTGACGACCAAGGCAATTTGCTACCAGCCAAGTCTAAGGCACACACAATGGACAAGAGGTTTTGCCTATTGTCACACGTGTGGAGTGGAGATGCTAAATGCCTTCGAGCTGCAGGTAACGAATGTCCAGGACGAGAGGAATCCGTTTCCAGTCGATGAGAGGGCGCACTGGAAATGGGTTTGAGTGTGAAGTCGCATGGCTCGAGCATGGCAAGTGCATTGCAGGCATGAGGAGCCACAAAGTGGAGATCATGGATGCTGAGTCCGTGCTGGCCGGCCGCCATCCGCGAACCCTGTGGGCCTGCACTAAAGCGATGTTGGAACCAGCCCGGAGCACAGGAAAAAGCCCACTATTGGCCAGACAGCTACCTGGCGCCCCACCATCAAGATCTTTTCAGCCTAGCAGGAACCTGAAGGACACCAGCGTCTACCAGGGTCCAAAGGGGCTTGGGAGAGGGACGGATATCAATTCAGACAGAATTCACGGGGCCATGAATGCACAGCGTAGCGCCGATGAACCGAATACGGACAGAAATTGCAGCTTCAAAGTTTCTGCAGTGTTCGTGTCTTGTCTGAGGGCCGTGATTGAGTCATTCAAGAGAGAGCTATTCCGAAAGAAAAAGCTCGTCATGTGCATGTTTGAGCAGAACGAACTCAAATCTCGTGCAGGGCGATTCACGGTTTCAACGCATGAACGTCAACGCTGATCTCCTGACATAAACGAACGCACCTGGACTTGCGCATGGAGCCCAAATGACAATTCGATTGCGTACGTATGTACATTGGAAGTTTGGGTATCAAATCGCCCGTCCTCTAGCTATCTAAGGGCACTTCTTGTGAAGAATCGGTCGTCCCGCCACGTCTACGGCAGTGATAACGACGTTCATCGGGCATCGCGGTATCGCGCTGACAGATGTGTCCCCGTGTGGCTGCCTCTCAGAGTCGCCAAAAAGTGATACCAGCCCTGTCAGAAGTGCACATCACAAAAGAGCAGCCTCTGGCGAGGTCGTGCCCCTTTTCATCGTCGCACAGACTCTGTCAGACACGTGCTTTGGGGCAAAAACCGAGCGTTGAGAACCATGTGGACGGGAAACCACGATGAGGGAAGGTGGGAAAGTGGATGTCTTTATTCTGCTAGTGATTCCTCCGATACGTGAGCCATAGGTAGGACCTCTAGGTAATCACCTTGTCGCAACGAGTGTACCGGGTTGGGGACATCTTAGGCAATTTACATAAAAGAGGAAAAGGCAGAGTTACATGCAGGGCACCCGGGCCCACCCTTGCTTCAAGGTAGGACCTTAACGACTCGCCAAGAATGAACGTGGAAGGCATGGGTCATGGTAGCTGCGGATAATAATAATATCCTGTTGTATGCTTCTTGACCGTGCTCCTGCCGTCTATGCATCCAATTCTCGAACTGCTTTCCATGCTTCGCTTTGCTTCTGCTTCTGCTGCTGCTATTCCTGTGAGTACTGCTGCTTCGCCGCGGAGCTTTTAGTCATTCCTCGTGCGTTGCATTCATTTTTCCTTTCCCTTTGGACCGTCTCGTCTGATCTTCATCAGATCCTAACCAGAGTCCAGCGAGGCCAAGGCCACCAGCAACGCCGATTGATTCTCGGCAATAAAAAAACCTACGTTCTTATGGGGTAGCGAACCAAGGTCAATTGACAACGATTCCCTCGCATGACCTTTGCTTGACGTCAATCCCGATCGATTCGTTTGACAGCAGCGCCGTCTGTGCTTACACTACCCTTTCCACCAGTCGAAGCCGCTGCTATCTCAATTCTTAGCTGCCGTTCGTCGGTGCCGCCAACCAATCGTCTGTGGAGCTTCCCGCCTGAAACGTCCAACAACGCGACCGCCACGTTTTTGAATCGGCGACTATTCTACTGCCCGCAGCCTTCGCCGCACGCCGCTGCAGCCATCCGTAAACCGCCATCAAGATGTGCTTTGGGAGTCGGGAAAAGAAGGATGACGAGGCCCTCGCGGCCCGCTCGCGCGAGCTGGATAAGGTCATTCGCGCTGACGAGAAGCGCTTGGCCAAGGAAGTCAAATTACTGCTTCTCGGTACGATAAACCTCTCCTTTGGATTCGTAATTGATTGTTGCAACCTTGCAAGACTGACTTGCGTTCTTGTCCGTAGGAGCCGGCGAATCCGGAAAGTCGACTGTCCTGAAGCAGATGAAGTTGATCTACGCCCAGGGTTTCAGCAAGAACGAGAAGCTGGAATGGAAGCCAGTCGTGTTCAACAATATTGTCCAGTCGTTCCGCATAATTTTCGACGCGATGAATGAGCTGGATATCAAGTTTGAGAATGAAGAGAACGAGGCAAGCAGACCATGGGGAGGGAATTGAAGCAATCGCCGGCCACTAACTTTCTCTGCAGAAGAACCTGGCGCATATCATGGTCGACTATGAAATGACGGCAGATGAGCCCCTCCCGGTCGATTTCTTGGAGCCCATCAAGAAGCTTTGGGTTGACCAGGGAGTTAAGAAGGCCATCGCGAAGGGCAATGAGTTTGCCCTGCACGATAACCTCGACTAGTGAGCTGATCCGCACCCTTACCCCACAAGATGCAGGCGGACTGACTCTTTTTTTAAAGCTTCTGCGAAGACTTGGATCGGATTTGGGATCCTAACTACGTCCCCACAGACCAGGATTTGCTGCGGTCAAGGTTAAGAACCACAGGTATCACAGAAACCGTATTCGACCTAGGACAGCTCACATACCGCATGTTCGACGTCGGCGGCCAGCGATCAGAACGGAAGAAGTGGATCCACTGCTTCGAGAACGTCAACTGCCTCTTGTTTTTGGTCGCCATCTCTGGTTATGACCAATGCCTAGTTGAGGACAAGGACGGTGTAAGTCGCTTTGATGCACTGTGAAGATGAAGGCACTGGTAAGGCCAACAGCATGCTAACGGCAGCCTGCAGAACCAAATGAACGAAGCTCTGATGCTTTGGGAGAGCATAGCGAACTCGCACTGGTTCACCAAGTCTGCCCTTATTCTGTTCCTCAACAAAATGGATCTGTTCAAGGAGAAGCTGGCAAAGAGCCCGATAACAGAGCACGGCTTCACCGACTACCACGGGCCCCCGGATGACTGGAAGCAGGCGAGCAAGTACTTTATGGACAAATTCCGGGCGTTGAACAGGAATCCGGACAAGGAGATCTACGGCCATTTTACCAATGCCACCGATACGAACTTGTTGAAGATCACTATGGGCTCCGTACAGGACATGATCATCCAACGGAATTTGAAGCAGCTTATCCTGTAAGGAGCGACATTATTACCACCCGACCTCACTGCCTCGACCCACTTGTCACCTACTGTACAGCCTCGGCTCTCCTACATCAAAGCAATCAACCCGAATGCTCTTGTGGAGGCTGATCAGCCATCCCTCCTCGTCGCTGCCCTTGTTCAAGAATGCCGACCTGTGATCGGGAGAATATGGCCTAATTGTGGTAACTGTTGATAGGGTCTGATGCGCACGCCATCTCGATTCCCCATCGCGACAACTATACCCGGATGGAGATGTCTGTATGCATCATCCCACTCCCTACCCACCACTCGAACCCACTATATCCATTTGTGTGCGTGCGTGCTGTACATTACTTCGAAACATCAATTTCTATTGTCTATTCTTTTTCGACTT
Source organism: Diplogelasinospora grovesii (assembly GCA_033297225.1). Lineage (NCBI taxonomy): Eukaryota > Fungi > Ascomycota > Sordariomycetes > Sordariales > Diplogelasinosporaceae > Diplogelasinospora > Diplogelasinospora grovesii. The sequence continues at coordinate 212,212 of MU853761.1, forward strand.
TACGAATTTGTCTTACGACCGCCGACGATTTCTTCTACCACGTTCATCACCCCGCGAACGTTTATCTCGGCAATGGAGCGAGGCAGGCAGGCAGGCATTTTGTTCTCTTCTTTTTATTGCTCTTATCTCGTTCGAATTGCATATTACGCCGGATGGTTAGGAAGATGGGATGGGGAGCATCATTTGTTGATGCCATAATCCTCCAATTTGACCTGGCATGAAAGGAATGGAGGGAAGATAGATGGGTTGAACTAGGTTCGGAAAAACCCTTGAGGATTCAACGCTTGAGTTCATCCTCGACGTGGATCAGGGCATGCCGAACCCAGCTGCGGATGTGGCGGTTGGAGGAGACAGGTCCAGACGACCAAGACTCTTTTACTGTACTTTGAGCAAATATAGAGAGCATCGCTACAATATAGCACAAACGAATAAGAAACCATGCAGGAAGCTAGATATGGAGAACTCGCTGAGTAAGTGGAGGTCCGAACTCCGATGAAATGGTTACTGCATTGAGACAGCGATCCGAATTCGGCAGGAACGCAGGTTAGGAAATTATTTCCCCAACCTGGAAGGAAAGAGCGTTCCACGGCGACATTCTGTCTATTTCCTTTCATGAAGGAGATCTCAGGTGACTACTGCCTCTACCGAAGATTCGCCGTCTGCTAGCCCGAAGGTAAGAATCACTTCAAGTCTAGACATCGCCAACTCTCTAAACCCTATGCTTACAACTTCATGACAGAGGAAAGAATGGAGCCAGACTAAGGCAAGTAAACGGCCCGTTCAAAGTGTTGACAACTTGAAGCTGACGACATCGCATGGCATCTAGAAGCACTCGTTTTCCGTAGTTCAACCGGTAGTGGACCGTCAAGCTCGACGGAAGTGACGACATTAATGGTTGCTAGTGTTCTGCCGAACTGCTGCTTGGCATTCACCTTCGGTTCGTCCCATGAAATTCTTTCCTCTCCACTTCCCCCAAGTTTTCACTCGTGCATCTGCGCATCCTTCCCCGGGAATTGCCCACTCTATTCCCCCGCAAAAACGCAAAAAGCATTTTGTGTTGCTTAGCGACGGTCCACCTTGGGAGCTTTTGTCCAATGGAAAGGCCACACTCGCTTTCAAACAGCAGGTCTGCCAACCGAAGTTTTACCGCTTGGGTAAACAGACTCGACTGGACTTGAGCGAAAACAGCAACAATTTCCACTTAAGGCCCAATGAGGAAAGGGCAGGGTTGAAGTTCGTCCAAGCGTCGTTAAGCTTTCCAAGCCCCAAGCCCAGAAACTTGCCAACGCTTCTTCGCCAGGTCAACGGGCGCGGTCGTTGCCGTTGCGGCTGGAATGGGAAAAGAATGGTTAATTAAGAAGCGAGCCTGACAATGAAACTGTCTTTTCCTGATACAACTCTCATATCAACGCGTACAATAGGGTATCCACCTCTTCGTGACAGTTGCTTTGCTCTCATGAACCACACATGATTCTTAATTCCTAGCATCTTTTTACCAGGTTTATCACTCCCGCGCGACCTGATTGTCTAATCCCAGGCACATACATACCTGCCGGCGAACGTCAAGTGGAGCCGACCGCCATTGTACAGCATAACCGGGGTACTCGTTCAACTTTGGAGATCCCATTTCTTTCCCCACACTTGCTCCCGGACACCTCACTGGTGATAGTGGGGCTAGCTTGCCAGCAAGCTCTGTCTGATTCGGGAATCACGAGGAGGTTTCTCCGCACAAACAATCGGTAAGTGGGCGGTGGTCGCAGCGGTGGCCCCCCTCCTCTCAACTGACGAACAGCTCGTAGTTCATAACTCCTCACTTTTTTTTTTTGCCTGTATAGAAGGCCCGAATATCTCTGCTGCCAAGGCAGTGTGGCAGATCAAGACTCCGAACTGAGGGAGTTGAGGAGGGAGGAGTGTCAGAAGAGAGTGGAAGAGAGTGGTAGCGGAGGAAGAGAGGAGAGAGGAGAGGAGAGGAGAGGAGTGACGTCTGGAACAGCTCCCGGGCAATCGCCACCGACCGCCGGCCGGCACTCGCGTGATACCACCTCAACTCATATCTCGAAGCATGGCAGATGCAGATATAAAAGACCATAGGGCCGCTGCTACAACAGCGCCTCTTGTCAGTGGTGTTGTTGGCAAGTCATCAAGCTGACAATCAAAGATCACACAACGCTTCCCCTTTCTCAAGACCAGGAAAGGCGTTGTGATTCTCATCGTCATGTTGCTCGTCATCATCGGCGCCGGCCTAGCAGGTCTGGCGGCTCTCCCTCGCGGAGGCGGTACCGCCAACGCCCAACAAACCACTGGGTCTGGAGGAGGAGCATCGGGGTCGTCGTTCAACATCACCGACGATGCATACTTTTACGGACAGTCGCCGCCTGTCTACCCTTCACCGCACATGACTGGTGCCGGGCCCTGGGCAGAAGCTTTTACCAAGGCTCAAGCTCTGGTGGGACAGATGACGCTGGCTGAGAAGATCAACCTGACGGCCGGCATCTCGTCAAACACAGGCTGCTCGGGCATGATCCCGGGAGTTCCCAGACTCAACTTCCCAGGGCTGTGTCTTAGCGATGCTGGCAACGGGCTGAGAGGGACGGACTTTGTTTCTTCCTGGCCCAGTGGCATTCATGTCGGCGCTAGCTGGAACAAGCAGCTGGCCTTCCAACGTGCAGCCGGTATGGGCGGGGAGTTTAGGACCAAGGGTGTGAATGTGCTCCTTGGGCCCGTGGTAGGACCAGCTGGGAGGGTTGTTACCAGTGGACGGAACTGGGAAGGTCTGTCGCCCCTTTTCCATCTGAATGTGTATGGGAGTTGACAGTGTTTGATACAGGTTTCTCCATCGACCCTTACCTCTCCGGAGCACTGGTGTACGAGACGGTCACTGCTGTCCAGTCCGAGGGTGTCATCACCAGCACAAAGCACTTTATTGGCAACGAGCAAGAGACGAACCGGAATCCCGGCACCAACGGTGTCAACCCCCAGTCGGTATCCTCCAACATCGACGACCAGACTATTCATGAGCTGTATCTCTGGTAAGGGCCCCCCCACTCAATCTCTCCGGGTTATTATTGTGTGTAATTAGCTGCTAAACAAGTCAGGCCCTTCCAAGACGCCGTCCACGCCGGCTCGGGCAACATCATGTGCTCGTACAACCGCATCAACAACTCGTACGGCTGCGCAAACAGCCACAACCTCAACGGTCTCCTGAAAACCGAGCTCGGCTTCCAGGGCTTTGTTGTCTCTGACTGGGGTGCCCAGCACGCCGGCGTGGCGACGGCCCTGGCTGGGCTGGACATGGCCATGCCCAATGCAGCCACCTTCTGGGGCCAGAACCTGAGCCTGGCCGTCACCAACGGTTCGGTGCCCGAGGCGCGCGTCACCGACATGGCTACCCGGATTGTGGCTGCGTGGTACCAGATGGGCCAGGACAAGCGCATCCCTGTCCCTGGCGTGGGTATGCCGGCCGACCTGACCAAGCCGCACAAGATCGTCGACGGTCGCAACTCGACTTTCTTCAAGACTACCTTGCTGGAGGGTGCGATTGAGGGGCATGTTTTGGTCAAGAACACCGCAAACGCGCTCCCCTTGAAGGCCCCCAGGTTGCTGTCTCTGTTTGGCTACTCGGCCAAGAGCCCAGACCAGAACGACGTCGCTTCCGGTCTTGGCCCGTGGTTGTTCGGGTCCGAGTCTTTCAACTTCACCGAGCTCTTTGCCGGGTTTGTCGGCACCCCTCAGACGCGGACGCCCATCGCCGTCAACGGCACTCTCTACTCCGGGGGTGGTAGCGGAGCGACGTCGCAGTCTCTGGTGGTGTCGCCGTTCGACGCGATCGTGAGCCAGGCTTACGACGACAATACCGCGCTGCTCTGGGACTTTACCAACGGCAACCCGCAGGTCAACCCCGAATCCGACGCGTGCCTGGTGTTTACCAATGCGTTCGCGACAGAGGGCGCGGACCGGCCGGGTCTGCGCGACGACTACACGGACGGGCTGATCCTCAACGTCGCCGCGCAGTGCAGCAACACGATTGTTGTCATGCACAACGCCGGTGCGCGGCTGGTGGACCAGTTCATCGAGCAACCCAACGTCACGGCCCTCATATTCGCCCACCTTCCCGGCGAGGCCTCGGGCAAGGGGTTGGTGCAGCTGCTCTACGGGAAGAGCAATGCCTGGGGGAAGCTGCCGTACACCGTTGCCAAGAACGAGAGCGACTACGGAGCGCTGCTGAAGCCGGACCTCCCGCAGGGGGAGTTTGTCAACTTCCCGCAGAGCAACTTCACCGAGGGGGTTTTTGTGGATTACCGGCACTTTGACGCCAAGAACATCACGCCAAGATACGAGTTCGGGTTTGGGATGAGTTATACGACATTTAACTACAGCAACCTGAAGATCCAAAAGGTGCAACACGCAGATGTGAACCAGTACCCCACCGGCGCGGTCATGGAAGGTGGACAGGTTGATCTCTGGGACGTCCTGGTCAAGGTCAGCGCGGATGTCACGAATACCGGACAAGTCGCCGGCGCCGAGATCGCGCAGCTGTACGTTGGCATCCCGGCGCCGAATGCGCCGGTGAGGCAGTTGAGAGGGTTTGAGAAGCCGACGATCAACGCGACGCAGACGGTCACGGTTGAGTTTGAGTTGACGAGAAGGGACCTGAGTGTGTGGGACACTGTCGCGCAGAAATGGAGCTTGCAAAAGGGGGAGGAGTACAAGGTGAGTGTGGGCGGGAGCAGCAGGAACCTGCCTCTTGTTGGCACCATCACCCTATGAAGTTGAGTTGGTGAGGGTAATGTTGAAAGGGCGTTTAATTGGGGGAGTAAGGACGTTCGTAACGAGGGCATGACTATGACTATGACAATACGGTACAATGCAGATAACTAATAATTACATGGTACATGTTACTGTGCATACACTACTACATACATAATAACGAGCAGCTAGCTAGCTGACTAAAACGTTCTCACAAGACAACTATTAACTAACTTAACTGGATTTGGGTAAAAAATCGTGCACTCGAAAACTCTCACTGAGTTTTATATTATTCTTTTTCTCATACGTATTTAATATATATACGTATACAAGCTTATTATTATTGGCAAACCAATAATCATTGCAGAGAAATCGGAATGCTCACCCCCAGCAGCACCGAAACAAAACCCTACCCCACCTGTTCTTCTTCCCCGCAATTGGCATGCCCAGGCCCCCCTTGTCAGCTTCACATTCACAAGGGTATTATTACACTAACTACCGTACGTTAACGTTAAACCTCGGCTCACACACACACACACACACCTCAGCCGAGCCGAGCAAGCAGCAGCTCAGGTACACTTCAACTAGGTAGTTAGTTAATATTTTCTTGCAGGTTTTTCCCCCTTTCACTCCCCATTAATTAACTGATAGTAGATGATATGATGAATGACGGTAAAAAAATGGAACCATCATCTTCAAACACGGGCTTCTTCCAACCCTTGCCTACCCTCGCAAACCAGTGGCTGGACGATGTCAGTCTGCAGCGGGTATCCAGGGTGTTTTTACCACCGTCAATCCTCAGCAGCGTCTCCCCAGGTTTAAGAAAGTTTGGAGAGGAGGTGTTGGACCAGCAGATCTTCGACTGGGTGACGGACGCCGAGCGAAACCTCCCTTATCTACGGGGTAACGGGCGCGATGCATTCGGTAGACCTTTGAAGAGCACAGGTAGTGAGCTGGTTACGACGGAGGGGTGGCGGAAGTTACAGGAATGCGGATTTCGCAATGGGTATGGCTGCATACTTTTTCGTCCGTTTTTGTTTGTAGTTGTTGGTTCAGTTGCTGATGATGATGGGTGGGTAATTAATTAGGGTAATTGCCACTGGTTACGATACCGGCTTGGGGGAATATGCGAGGGTTGTGCAGTTTTTACGGTATGCCCCTTTCCTTTCCTTCTCTTCTTTCTTTCACTCCCTTTTCCATTTTCTTATCTTCCCTTCCCTTCCTTTCCTACCCAGAGAGATTAACCACTCAAAACCGATCCCCGGGGGGGCGAGTACGAAAGGGGGACATGGGGGCGGAAACGGGGGAAAAAACTGACAGTTTTAAATTGTATAGGCTCCATCTTTGGGAGGCCAGTTGCGCAAACACGACCTGCCCGGGTGCTATGCAAGACGGCGCCGCCCGCCTTTTACAACTCCATCTCACCTCCCCTGGCCTATTGAACCCCCTCGACACGGTACAACGCAGGGTATTCCAGAACGCGTTTGACCACCTCACCAGCCGCGACCCGACGGAGGGGTGGACGAGCGGGCAGTGGATGACGGAACGCACCGGCGGTTCCGACGTCTCCCTGACCGAGACCATTGCCACCTTTGACCCTTGCCCTCCTCCCGACAGTACACCCCTTGCAGACACTGAAGAAGGGATCCCGCTGGGACCGTGGTCGATAAGCGGGTTCAAATGGTTCAGTTCTGCGACCGACTCGCAAATGGCGATCCTTCTGGCACGGACGGCCCCAGACAAAGGGGTGAGTGCATTCTATGCACCGATGAGAAAGGGGACGAGAGGGGGGAAAGGGGGTGAGCTGAACGGGGTCATCATACAAAGACTCAAAAACAAACTGGGGACACAATCCCTACCCACAGCGGAGCTGGAGCTGAAGAATATGAGGGGGTGGTTGATTGGCGAGGAGGGCAAGGGCATACAGGAGATCGCGACGGTCTTGAATATCACCAGAGTTCACTCAGCGGTAGCGAGCATGGGGTACCTTGGGAGGGGGTTGGGGATAGCGAAGGCGTATGCATTGGTCAGGGAGGTAGGGGTGGGGAGGGGCAGGAGGGCGAGGCTGTGTGAGCACCCGCTGCACATGCGCACGCTGGCGAATATCACGGTGGAATATCACGGGTTGATGCTGCTTACGTTCTTTACGCTGTCGATCTTGGGGGTGGACGAACATCCACAGGGGGGAGCAACGGAGGGTAACAAAGGGGCGTTAGGGGTTCCAAAAGAGAGAGTAGGGCCGTTGTTGAGGGTGTTGAGCAGTCTACATAAAGCGTACGTATGTGAGACGGCAATTCCGCTGGTTTATGGTTGCATGCAGGCCTTGGGAGGGGTGGGGTACCTCCTAAACTCGGAGAGCGAGCAGATGAACGTCGCGAGACTGTTCAGGGACGCGTGTGTCCTTGCGATATGGGAAGGGACTACGGATGTCTTGGCGAGTGACACCCTCAGGGCGCTAAAGAAGAAGGAGTCTTTGGAGGCGGTCGACTGGTTTGTCAAACACAGTCTGTCAGGGGCTGCTGGGAAGTTGTCCAAGGAGATGGGAGATGGGGCGGAAAAGGTCAGCAGTGAATGGGGCGCGCTGCGAACGAGGTTGAAGACGGAGAAGGCAGAGACACTACTCCCGGAGGCTAGACAGCTCGTGTTTCGCATCGCCGAGATTCTTATCACTTCGCTGTACCTCATTGACATGGGCAGCAATCCGGGAAGAGAGATCGAGGCTATGTGTCTCCGGTACATGGTCAAAAGGGGGCTCGTTGGTCAGGGTGTATCTTCAGGGGTCGAGACAGAAGGGTTGGAGATGGATGCGGCCATTGTGTATGGGTCAACACAAACAACTTTTATGAAACAAGGCGGCTCCAAGCTCTGAGTTTCGACGGGTTGCCAAGCGGATCAGAATGTTAGGATAATGTGCCCCTTATGTGTACGACAGGTATTTACCTCAAGCAAGCCAGGGGAAGAGATAATACATATGTTTTGTCCACGGCTCTATTCACCTGCATACCCACAGCTTTGCAGGTTCATGCACTTTACGTGCTCTGCATGCCCTGCTTTGCTTCGAAAGAGTGTGAGATAAAATCAGGAACGAAGGGAGAGTCTGGCATACACTCACGTCACGAATGCGTGCCATGCTAAATGCTTTCTTAAAGGGAAGGCACTACCAAGTCTCGAGGAAGGCGCTGCTTTTGGAGGGGAGTGCGTGTTGGGCAAGGGGAAGGTGCGATGCCTGCCAAGCTGAGAGGAAAGCACGCAACCTTTGTCCTTTCCTTCCTGAAGTGATGGGTTATCCAGATCTCCCGTGGCAGTGCATGTTCTGTCGTCTGGTTGTCAAACTTACTGACACTAGAGTGTCATTGCCTCAATTTGCTCTTACCATCTAGGTCGATTCCCGAATTTGCTGCCACTCCCTGAATCATTTGTCGACGATGAATCTGGCGCAGCAACTTCTGCACCACAACAGCAAATCTCGAGTCTTCACAGTGAAGCACGGCAAATTCCTACACTCGCTGTAAAACATGGAGGCAGCATTACACCTGCTGCCAAAACGACCCTCTCGTCACCAACCCTGTCAGCATCTTGCGAACAGGACCGAAGTAAACACAACCTGCAAGACCTTCATTTTCCTTCGGCATTCTTGCGCGGTTCGGCAATGCAGCCAGATTGCCCCCAAGCCAATCACAAGAGTCTGTTGCCGTTGCTTATTTGACAAATACGATGTTCGCGCCTACCTTTGCTAGCCTTTCGGAATCCTTCGGCGCTCCTCACTGAGAGACATATTCTCAGCACCTCCAGAAGGAAGGAATGCAATACGAAGGCTTGCCTCGATGACTGCACATTCATTCCTCGCCGGCGGAGGATGAGATCTGCATACCAGCTGGGTCTTGGCAGAGACTAGATTATTGCACTTTTCATTCCTTTCATTCTCAAATGAGAGAACATGAGGTGGTGCAGCAGAAGCCTTGGGCAAATCGGGCCGGTCAGCAAGCCTCCCAAGGCTCAAGCCACGCGTTCTATCAGCATCCATGTCTGAGTGTTTCCCCTCTGGGAGCTGAACTTGCTATTGGATTACACGACACCTCAGCCTCATCCATTGTCGGGCTCGGCGAATCTCTTTGTCATTGGCAGCAACTCACTGGACGAAGCTGAACACCTAATACAGCCGAACACCTTGACATCTATCGAGCGAAAGGCCTAAACGCCGCCAGAGTAGTCAGATCGCCTGTCTCGCCAGTGGAAAACGAGGGGTACATTCTTTCTCAGACCAAGCACCAAAACTCGTCCTTGACAGTGTTCATAGGAGAGACATAAGTGAGTTTGCTTGCCAACCCCAAATCCCCGGACCGGGAAGAGATGAGGCTACGGCGTGGAAATCCGGCAACGCCAGTCTAGCTTTGTCTCCAAAACATGTGCGAAGACACGCGCGTCTACACACCAACAAGGTTTCGATCATCCGCAAGGCTTTCATACCACATGAGCGGCCCGAGTTGGCCCGTGGCTGCAGGCCAGCGGCAGCTCACCACCAATTCGAAACCGAAGTTTTCAATCGCTCGGCGACCGATTTAGACAACAAGACTGTATTCTGTGCTACGTCATTACGAAATAGTTTCCTACATGGTGATGAACAGCTGACGAGCTGACGTTTTCTGAACATTTTCGGGTCAGCAGCCCTATATGTGGTCCCGTTACATGCCCGCCCCGGTAAATATCCAACTTTAATTACCCGCTGGGAGTTGTTGCTCGGCTGCTGCGCCATACAGCTGTGGTCACGTTATTCGTTGCCCCGACATAGCACCAACACCCAGATCTGAATCCACCTGCACAATCCGATATAAACTATTCTTAGCCGGCGGCGCACCAAGCGGTTATCCGTGAGCCACACCGTCAGAGAAAAGCCAGTGGGGTGCTTGGGGCTATCTTACCGGTACATGTACCGCAGTAGTGCCATCTGAGTTGGAAATCCGGGGTTCCGGCGAATGACGGGGAGGGAACCCGTCACGCCATGTGCCGGTTGAAGATGCTACTACGTCAGGGAAAAAGATGACCGGGCACTCTCAACCGTCAGCCCTACCATCGCTCACTGGGGCAGTCCTTGGCACCGACTATACGGACACCAATATTCCCCTCACTTACACGAGAAATAGCAACAGTAATACTGGGGTGTGATGGTGTGCTCGCGGAACTGTGGATGGATGCATGTCGGGTGCATCCGCACTGAGCCCTCACTATTATTGACACCAACGCCAACAGAAAACATTGCCGCGGCCCGGATAGAGGGCGGGGTTTAGGAATCCCAAAATGCATGATGGGAGTACACGACGAATCCAGTGTAAACGGCAATGATGGCGAATGTGAGCTTGGTGCAGCTGCGCCGAGCCTCCTCCATAAACAGCATGCACCAATATTGTCGGTCGACTTGATTGCCTCGACCATGGAGTATACGAGGATCAGCAACGTTGCGCTGTGACTTCCGTATGCGAGTCGGGTGCATCCGCACAGCCAAAAAAGGTACCGCCGGATAGACGTTCTTGGCCGGCTGACTCTCGAATATCCTGGCGAGTTGAAGATGGCGATGCCGGTCACGTTCTTTGCTCGTGTTCCTTTTTTGGTGATGATGCTCAGCTTGAGAGGCAGGCGGAGCTTTGCGGAAGTCTTTCCCATCGCCCATCTTTTTTCAGTGTACCTGACTCAGCCCACCTAACCGTAGCATCCAGAAGCAAAGCTTGTCATGAGCTTCGTCGTGCCAGCGTACAGACACCGTTGATGTTGTATGATCTTCTCGTGTAGTATAAGATGGCCCTCCTCCCCCGTTCATCATGACACGTTTCCTCTCATCATCATCTCATCACCATCTCAGCATCAACAAACACATTTAAAAAGACATCCCAGCTCTTAAAACTCATACACACCCCACACATAACAAAACAACCTCACCCACAAACAAAATGCAGTTCTCAACCCTCTTCGTGGCGGCTGCCCTGTCCGCCCTCTCCCTGGCAGCACCGGTCGAGAAGCGGACCTGCACCGTCCAGTTCCCATACGGCGCGAGCCAGGTCGTCATAGACAAGAGCGCAGCCGCAAACACCCAGCAGACTCTGCCCTTCACCAACGTCCCGTCCAACGCCGGCGGCCCCTGCTCGCTCGTGGCCAAGTTCCCGGCCGGCTACGCTGTCGACACCACCAACAATGCCCCCGTGCAGGTCAACGTTATTGACGTTGATGGCCCTGCTCCGGGCGCCATTGTGGGCAGTGTCAACTTTGTCGCCCCCGGCGCCCAGGACTCCTTTGTCACCATCAACTCGTTCGCCTGCCGCCCCACCATGACTTACAACCTGCAGATCGCTGGTGCCAGTGGTCATGTCGACTTTGTCGAGGGCAACGGCGCTGGCGTGTACATGACCTACAGCTGCTAGACGAAGCATTTTCATGGGGGGGTTTCCTTTTTCGGTAATGGCTGGTCAGGCGGCAAATCACTGGGTGGCAGTTTTGCTCTGGGTTAGCATCATCGGTCAGAAATGAAGGATGGCCCGAGAATAGATTTTGGATTAGGAGTATCTCATGGGTGGCCGGGAGTTTGTTTTACTAGCTTCTGACTTTTAGCCTGTCTTTTCTGTTAGCACATTGGCATGAAAATAAGACGGCTGTTTCATTAACTTGATGTGCTTGCATGTGCCTAAGTGAGAGAGAGAGTGATTTTATCGATTATCATTAGATACGTTCATCGTTTCCCATACAGACATGCTAGCTGTCTACTTCTCAAACGCCATCACAGCGTATCGGAAGCTGCCATTGGCATACCCTCGTCTCATAGCCCGGAAGGCCTGTAGAAACGCGATGCCGTCTCGGCCCTGGCTGAGGGCAAACGCCCAGAGCGATGGGTTCTGCACGAGTGACCATGAAATATCCCTAACTTCATCAGCACCACCAACATAAGAAGAGAGGGAGGGGGGGCTTACCATGTCTTGCTAACATCCTTGCTGATATCTTTCGGCCCCCCAAAGACACTGAATCCCGCATCTTTTGCGAGTCCGACGTATTCAGGGTAGGTGCATAGCGGCGGGAGAAGCATGCCGTCTTCGATGGGTTTGATGTCGTTATCAAACTCTTTTTGTCCAAGTCCCTCGGCCTTGAACCAATCTGCCAGCACCAGCTTCCCACCCTTGCGGAGCACGCGGTGGGCATTCTGGAAGAACAATGCCTTGTTGGGGAAGTGGCTCAGCGCTTCGCTTATCCAGACCGCGTCGAAGCCGTCCGAGTCGGACGCAAAAAAGTCACCCATCTTTTCGGCGTCGAGCTCGATAAACTTCACTTTTCCGCTGCCGAGAGGTAGGAAGCCATCGGCATCCTCCTGAACTTCGGAGGGCTGGGAATCAGAAGGCTGGGAGGAGGAAGATGAGGTTTTGGAAGATTCAGCCTTGGTCAAGCGCTTTGCGATTTCGACCTGCTTCCCTGAAATCGTGATCCCGGTTACCTGGCAGCCCAGCTGCGAGGCGAGGTAGCGGGAGGTACCGCCTATTCCACAACCTACGTCCAACACACGGCTTCCGGGGGTGACGGAGGAAGAAATGGAGAGCAAAAGTTGGATCAGGGCGATCTGGGCAACTTCCTTGGAGTCTTTGGATTTGCTCTCGTCGGTGGCCCAGTAGCCGTGATGAATATGTTCTCCCCTGCAAACGGTTAATAACAGAAATGAGAATCAAATGAGGTGAAATGGGGATATGGGGATATGGGGGTAAGTACCAGAGGCTGAGATAGTAGTCGCTGGCAAGATCGTAGTGCAGCTTGATGCGGTCCTTGAGGGCCTGCATGGTCGTGTGCGCGAGACCCATGGGCGTGTCATATTGCTTGCTTAGCTCGGTGTTCTCCTCACTGCCGCCGGCGGGGGCGGTTGAAGGGGGGATTGAAGCCGTTGCTGCCATTTTAAACTGCACAATTGGGTAGTTGAGATTGGATATGTGGTGAGTACGGATGGTATCCAAGTTCAGTAGGAACAACAACAAAGGCACGCGAAGAGGTTCAAGTCGTCATGACCTTGGAGCTGCCCTGGCCTCTACCGCTGGGCTGCCGGGCTGTACTGTATCCGCCCTGTATCCGCCGTGTCTTGGAAAAGTGGAGCACTGCCAGCTATTGGTCAGAGCGTGTCCGCGATTGCAGCATGAAGACCAGGGGAGCGTGAATCACCATTCTGTTTCCATCGAATTTCTCCACTGACCGTCTTATCTCCAGCGTCGCAAAGACGGGGCTCGAGTCCCGGGAAGAAACACATCCATGGCCGAAAATTCGGCGGTGCTCCGGCTTGGCAAGCTCCCGGTAAGAAAAATGCTCGAAGTGGGCAAAGGGAAACCGTGGCTTGGCTCGGGGCGGAGCCGGTGCCCAATGGGCTCTCTCTACCGTACACCCATCATCCTGGCAGGTTGTTCAATCGCATGCGATGGACATGTGTCCACTGGCGAACAGCAATTATGACACGCATGTACAAAGAGTCCTTGTTCGAAAGCTCAAGAGAATGGAGCATACCAGAGCAGGAGCTGTCGAAATGTTGCTCGTTTATCAGTATTCCTGAAAACCCCGCGTGGTTTGTGCCTTCCGTCTTGTGCTACCCATATGACGGAAGGTGCATGTCGTGTCATCATTGAGAAGCTTCGAAACTTGGTAAGCCATGCAATAAATCCAAGCCGTGAGACCTGCTACAGTCAAACCATAAACAATCCAAACAGCTTCAAGGTCGTCGCTTCCCAACATTCCATGGTGTATATCGTAATAACTCCATGGCCTGTGCACGCAGTCAACGTTCCGAGACTGTTGATCTCCACCACGCGAGATTCAACTCCATCAGGCAAGCTTTTTCTCCCTCGCACCTGCCCAGTCGTGCCTCTCAACTGCCTCTGTCTCTAGCCACTTGGTACGGGACATGCGGAACCTGCAACTGCCTACCAACAAATAACGGCGGGGCAGTCAGCGAAACAAATTTGCCGCATGACCCTCTTGCAAAACGATCATCGACAATACTCTGAGACATACAGACGTAGAGGCCATCGCGACTGGACAGCAGTAGCCACTTACAGCATGTGAAGAGTGCCGGACCTCAACCTGCTTTCCACCGGACAGACACTACTCTTGCGGTGGTAAAAGATCATCACCTCTAATGCACCAAAGGCACCTGAAGGTCAGTTTCGATGGGCCGCCCAGATGGCCACAGCGTGATCGCTATGCATAATGCAATTGGCTCTCGGCGTCTCTTACCGCCTTTCATCTGTCATCCTTCTCCCGCCGATTTCGTTCTGTACGTGATAGTCGGGTGCTAGCCTCTGGGTAGTCATCCGGACAGCCTGTCTCACGGGAGGCCACGAGTTCGAGGTCCGCATTATTGACACTGGCCCCAAACCACTGGCCTCTTGAGTTCTATCCTCAACTATGTGGAGGGCTCCATGATCGACCTGGATCGACCGGCCTGTCTTGCTAGAGACTAGCGATGTACTAACCCGACAAGCTGTTAGCTGTTGGGCCTGCGTTATGCACGCTGTATATGTCACTGCAAAGCATCTCTCATCAGCAGCCAATAGCCAGCGAAAACTGCCTAGAATCCCCTCGTTCACGCCCCCTACCCATGGAAGTGAGAACAAGCTCCATCGAGCCGTGCTGCCGGTCATGGAAAGTGCGCCTTAGTGCCCGTGCCTTCCCAAGCCGCTTGTGCTTGCGTATCGCTCTTGCCTCTGTCGCCCCAACCTAAAAGAAGCGAGTTCCCGGATTCCAACAACGTTTTCCATTTCCCAGTCCAAGTCTCGGACTTTTGGATTTCCTCACGCCTATAATCTCGCATACCTACAATACTTCGCTTCCAACGCTCGCGTTTGCATATCGAACCATAGACTCGGAAAACGAGTCACGCAAGTCAACCAGACCGTTTTGTTGGCCAGAAACGAAACACCAACCGCTTGAGGCTGTCCCGGCCGGCGCTACCTGCCCTACCGCGCGCCAGTTTTCTTGCCAAGAGGCCCTACGAAAGGCCTAAACCGCCTCGCAGCCGAGGCGTTCGCACCCCACTGAGGCTTGATCCAGGTAAGCTCAACAACCATTCTTCACCACTCGTTACATCCCAGCAAAGCAAACCGAGACGGACCCTCAAAATTCCACGGTGAGCGACCCAGAGAACGTCTGGACTGCGGTCGGCTTTCTGGTCGAATCATCAGATGAAGCAAGGATGACGGCCGTGCATAATGGCTTCACCTTGGGCAACCGCAGTGCAAAGTTGCACACGGTGAGACTTAAATCCCTTGGCTAGGAAGCTCTCGGCATCAATGGCATTCTTTCTAGGTTTTCGCTCAACAAAGACGCATCCTCATCGCACACCAGGTACCTGGTGTAACTATCCACTCATTTGTATTTTTATCAAGTTTTCCCTTTCACGAACAATTCCATTGTTCTATTGGGTCTTTGCGCCTCACGTACAAGAGTGCCCGAACAGCCCCGGTGCTGCGGTTGGGGGATTACGTTTGCTTGAAGCCTTATTTTAGAAGATAATCAGCTGGCATCGCCGCTAAACCGTCATAATGCGCAGATCACTAAGATTCCGCAAACCTCTCCCACGCTCCTATTCAATGGCAGGACACATGGGTTCAGTCGTTCCGAAGAGTCCAACTCTGGAGTCGCTCCGGGGGAGGGATACAGGGTTCCCGGAGGCCTTTTGTGGAAGTAAGCCAAGAAGCTCATCCCGTGTCAAGTGAGGTAGAAGAGGATGCTAACAGTGACAGACCGAAATACATCACTTCCACACCCAGAAGCGAATCTCGCTCCAGATGCATGCATTACCGAGGAGGATATCACCCCCGTTAAGGCTGAACTAAGACTGAAGAGAATGTCGTTCGAAGCCACCAAGTCGCGCCACAACCGCATGTATAGCGACTCATCACTGCCCGCAGACGGAGGAATTATGTCTGCGATCGGAAAGCTTGCACTGTCGTCGCTCAACGGCGCCGAGCTTGCCAAGCACCTCGGCGACAACTCCAGATTGTCCAAGGATGCCGATAGTCTCGCATCCATAGACGGCACAGGGAGCGGCGGCTCCTCGCCGGTGCGGCCAAAGGATCTGAGCCAGACGACGGCGCCAGAACTAGGAGATGGTGACGACCCGCGTGAGGGAAGGTCGAGAAGGAGGAGCAGTGTGCTCCGCAGACTGATGCACCGGTAGCGAACGTGCTTCTGCTGACGTGCATACATAAGGTTTTCTTTGTCTTGCTTTGAGCGTGGAGTTTTGGGGTTTGCATTTTCACACACAAAGGACTAGGGCAATAATGACTGTAATGAGATTGTGCACCGGATTGACATTTGCGTTTGTACGAGACTGGGGAGGTTAAGGAGGGTAAACAAAATGGGTAACTTTTGGCTGTTCTAGTAATAGACTCCTGTCATCGACATGGTAACTCCACTATTATAGCTATGCGAAGCGTGTATTTAATGTACAGAACGGTTGTTGATGAGATGCACCATATAAGGTCTTGAGTCTCCAGCCCCTACAACAAATCAGAAAGCCCTGCTAGCGCAATGGTAGCGCGTGAGACTTCTACAATCAACCTTCAAGTGTCGGTGATGTGATCTCAAGGTTGTGGGTTCGAGTCCCACGTGGGGTGTGTAGATCCCTCGAATTGATGGGTAACTTTTTTTCTCCATATTTGTACATACATACTCTTCGAACTACACATTGTTTCTTTTTGATATCATGCTATAACGAACGCTATGACATATCAGCGATTCGGTTCACTTAACACCAGCAAGACATATATCCATGTGTTTGAAACGGTGTGCACCAAGAGTCATATGCGAATAGATAGATATGATTGCCAAGGTATCATTTATAATTCATGTTCTTCATGTTCTGTCTATCTTGCACGCTCTCTATAATTATTGCGGCGGGACATATGGTTTGACAAGCATCTCACTGAATTTCTCGAGCCTCTCCTTTCCTCTGACTTCCTCGACCAGGAGTGGCATCTTGACGACGTTGAACTCGTCGTAGAGCTCCTCGATCTGGTCGAGGTACTTTTTCTGCATCCTCCGTCTGGCCGTGCACTGCTCGCAGTCGCTACCCGGTTTGGGGAAGAGGAGCTGGTTGACCACTATGCTGTGGGTGTCGATGCCGTAGGACGCGAGCTCCTGGATCATGCGCTCTGTCTCGAACAGGCTGAGGAATTCGGGGATGCAGACGCAGACGAACGTCGTGAGCCGCTCGTCCTTGAACTGTGTGTTTACCTCACTGATCGTCTGCCGCAGGGTTTCGAGCTTCTCCATCATCTCCGTGAGGTTTTGGCCGTTTGGTAGGGTGCCATTCCCCCCTAGAAAGCCATTCAGGAGGGGGCCGTACTGGGACGATAACTGGGAGATTTTTGCCAGGGCCTTTTCCAAAACGGAGGGAAACTGAAGGAAGCGCAGAGTGTGCCCGGTCGGAGCGGTGTCGAAGATGATTGTCTCATAGGACAGGGACTTTACTTGCTTGAGCACCTCGGCGAACGACATTGCTTCGTCTATCCCTGGTATCTTCCAAATAAGTCAGCAACAGTGGGGGGACACAGAAGAAATAGGAGAGGGTTGTAAACCTACGGCGAAGGCAAGATCCTGCATCATACCGCCCATACCGCCCATATCGCCCGCCGCACCACCGTCTGCGCCCTCGCCTTGACCCGCCAGGAGGTCCTGGATGGATCCGTTGGGGTCGATCTCCATGGCGCTGAGGTTGTCGAAGCCGTCGACCAGCCGCGCCTCCTTGCCGAATTTTTGCGAGAAGGCATCGCTCAGGTTGTGCGCCGGGTCGGTAGAGATGAGCAGGACGGACCTGCGCACCTTTGCGAGTTGGATAGCGAGAGAGCAGGATGTGGTGGTCTTGCCGACACCGCCCTTCCCTCCCACGAAAATCCACCGGAGGGACCGCTGGTCGAGGATCGACTGGAGGGTGGGCTCCATCGCGTCCGGGTCGTCGACGTTGACGAGTGCCGCTGACATTTTTGCTGCTAACTGTATGGGTTCTTTCGCAAGGAAGCGGGTTGGGTTGGTGTGCAGTAGTAAACAGACTCAAGGAAGTAATAGCGCAGTTAAAAAGACAGACAATTTAGTCTATGCGCAGTTCTAAACGTGTTGTTCAGCAACAGTAGACTGAAAGGAGTTGGCGGGAAGAAAAGAAGTCGCGATTTGAACGGCGACTGGCTTGGAATCGGTTCGAACCAAATCGTCAAAGTTCAACAATTCGGCGCGCGGTGTTTTGGCCGCCCGCCAAACGGCAACGTCACTGGGCTTTGGTGGGGTAATTGCCCCGACTGGCAGGGGATGGGTTGGGTGCAGCCAGCCCGGGGTGTCTATCGGTGTCGGTGTCTGGACCCTCCTACCTCCGCAGCAAGGTGTTAGCATTACTTTAGCTCCAAGTTAGATACGTCCGTAGCTGTTGCTTCATGGAAACTACGAACTACCACAGTAAGTCCTACATGTATGGTTACGTAGTCAGGGTCCGTAAACCATCGCAAAACAACAGAATCCGATGCGAGGCGGAGCGCGCGGCAGGCGGCATACGCCGACATCCATCCATCGCATCCATTCCATCCCTTTCCTTTCTCCCACCCCCCTTTTACTGTGCAGCTGTGTGCAGCTAGGATAGGACTTTGCAATGAGGCTGTGTGCGTTGCATTACCGCGAAATTCTTGTAATATCTGACCTATAATGATACCCAAGGCGTATCTTCATTCACTTTATTCACCGTCTTCAGCCCGAACTGTTTTAACTTTTTATTATTATTTCCTTTCTTCTTTCTTGTCTTTTCCTCTTTTCTCCTCATCCGGGCCCCATCTCAGCGTCGACCTAGGGACGTTGTTATCGCAGCTCTGATAAACCCCGCAAAGCAAAACCCCACCACAGCTTGTAAGTTGCCCGTTACGTAGTTACTGCCCTTGTAGCTCAGCTGAGCTGAGCCTCGTGCCTGCCTAAACCACCTTCGCAGCCCTCCCTCCCCCTCTTCCCTTCCACCCCCTTACATTCCCCTCCCTCTATATAATTTTATTCCTCCTTTAATCCCAAGTCCCTTTCTTTCCTGTTCAGATCTGTTTTTTTAAATAACCTCCTGCTTCACAGTCGCAGTCGATGAAAATGGCTACAAAAGACAGAATAACATGCCACGTCCTGGACACGACCCTCGGCAAGCCCGCCCGCGGGGTGCGCGTCAAACTAGAACTCACCCCTCCTCCTCCCCCGCCGCCGTTCTCACCCGGCAGCAACCTTAACCCGTCCAACCTCTCCTCCACTTCCAACTCTACCGCTCACCACGGTATACCCCAGCCCGCGGCCGGTAGTAGGGTGTTTGAGAGTCAGACGGACGAGGACGGTCGGATCCAAGTCTGGCTGCCGTACAGCTCTGCGACCAGTTCCGGGGAGGTACCTGTCTACACGCTGGAGGATGTCTTGGGAGAAGTTGAAACACAACCGGCGGGTCAGGAGGGGGAAGCAGAGGGAACAACAGACAACGCCAATCAGAAGGGGAGTAGTAGGTGGACTCTGAGATTCGACACGGCGACGTACTTTGGCGGGGAGGACAAGACCTTCTTTCCCGAGGTCACGATCGTCTTTACGGTGCAGCATGGGCAGAGGTACCATGTACCGTTGTTGTTGGCCCCGTTTAGTTATTCTACGTATCGGGGGAGCTAAAACACCACCACACCACAGACAAGACGCAAAAGGGGGGGGGGGGGAGGGGGAAGGGAGAAGAGAGCAATGTACACAAAGGGAATAGTCCTAGCGATGATACCTTATCATATACCGATCGTTTGCAGTCACAATCACGCAATGGATGATAGATATGTCACGGATACTTAGGATGCATGCAGAGTGTGTGAGAAAGTTGCATTTTTACTTTACTTGGTATTTGGTATCTGTGTTGTTGGCAAAGAGATAAATATACAAAACGTGTGCAACACAAGGTGATGATGATAGGATGCTTTGGGATGATAACCAGCCTCCTCCGTCTGCTTGCCATGACCTATATGATACCTCCTCAGGCCATTTCCCATTCGCTGGGCGGTCACCACCCACAATCCATCCGCCCTCCTCCCATTTCTTCCCATGCGATATGTGATGTGATTCCCCCTTTCCGGAAGAACGCCTAACAATAAAAAAAAAACCAAACCAAACCAACCATAACCATAAGCATGACCATGACCGGGCAGACCAGACAGGCTATTTTAACCTGCCACTGCCAGAAAGAATAAATAAAAAAGAACACAAAATGCCCCTAACCATGACCACCATCCGTATTTACACCATCTTGATGATGTCCATGATACACCCCCAACTGATTTTGTTGTAATGGGGGTTATAGCTCCCGATAATCACTCGGCCTGATCCTCCGCTGCCTGTTCTGGTGCCTATGTGGGTTGACCGGCTTTCTGAAATATGCATCGTCATCATCGGCCGGCTGATGTCCGTATTGTTTATACTGTTGTTGCTGGTGGTGCCAGGCGTTGCTATTATTCTGGAAACCGCCGCCGCCGTGATGATTCATATTGTTAAATCCTCCCCTGCTACCCATGTTCATGTTCATGTTGTTGTTTCCGTTCGCCACCGGAATACCATTTCCATTGCCGCCGTTATTGCCGTGGCTGTTATCCCATCCGTTGTGATGATTTCCGTTCATCATCCCAGGTCCACCAGGTCCACCACCACCGGGCATGAACTGCGGACCAGGACCACCAGGAAAACCACCCATCATGGGATTCATGCCAGGCATGCCGTTCATCATGGGATTCATCATGGGGTTCATGCCCATAGGCATACCGTTCATGTTCGACATACCCATAGGCATACCCATCGGCATGCCCATGCCCATGCCGGGAAACATCGGCATACCCATCGGAACGTTCATGGGCATAGGTGGCATACCACCTCCCATACCGCCGCCAGACATGCCGCCCATCATCATATTGGTGGGATCCATCATGCCAGTGCCAGTGCCAGTGCTAGTGCTAGTGCCGGTGGGGGACTGTATTTCTGGCACCACCACCTTTTGCATAGCCTTGGGAGCTTTCGGGATCCTGGGGTTCTCGGCTGGGTCTTCGGCCGGTCGCTTCTTGGAGAGCTGTTGTTGGCTACCCTGTGAATCTGATGCAGGTGGTGATGTTGCGCTGCCATTTGCCGATGTGTGCGACGTTTGGGATGTTTGTGCGGTAGTCTGGGTATTCTGTGAGGTTTGCGATGTCTGTGTGGGTTGTGTAGATTGCGATGCAGTTGGCGATGGTGACTTAGTCTTGGGGTCCGTTGTGTCCCCATTAACGGTGGCCGGCGACTTGGGCGCAGTGGTGGGGCTCTTCGGGCTCCTGGGTCCCTTCGTCCTACTCTCCTTCTCCGCTAAATAAGCCTTCATCTTCTCGACGGCCTCCTCGTCCGCCTTGAGGTCATCGATCAGCACTCCTTCAGTCTTGCAGCCGGGGCAGATGAAGTCGCTCTCAATGAGGGCGTTAGTGATGCAGTCATTGCAATACGTCTTCTCACAACACGGTGTCTTCATTGGGTCTATCAACATTCTCTTGTCGATGGGGCACTCCAGCCCTCGCTCCTGGACCTCCTTGTCTCCTTCGGGAGTGGCCTTTTGCGCAGCCGCATTCGACTTGGCCTTGGCCTGGAACTGTTCCCAAGAAGCCTTGTCCGGCTCCGCAATCACAAATTCTCCATCCGCGTTGACCATGATGCCGGATGGCGTCTTCGAGTCGTCGCCATCTCCATTCTGGCCCAGCGCTGTTGCCTTGTCCACCGTTTTCAAGAACGACTTCGGAATACCTGTCGTCCGCTTCACACGAGGTCGGTTATCGTACTCGGGGTTGTCGTTGGTAGGGCATAGCTGGATCCAGTGGCCCTTTTCACCGCATCGATAACAGATGTAGCCTTGGGGTGGATCGTGGTCGGGGACGTTCGCCGGTTTCTTAGCACCTCCTTTGGCCACAAATTGCTGTCTACACGCTTTTGTTAGTACTTCTGCAAGATGACAAAAGTCACGACGGGTTAGAAACGTACATAGCCATTTCTTCTTCTCGCGCAGTAAAGTTCTCTGTCTGTGCCTGGAATACAGCCGCCATCTTCTCCTCTTCCGTCATCGCACTGCTCAACTGCGCCAACGGGTTTGAAGTCGGTTTATTCAACGGCTTTGATATTTGTTCTTTCCTCGCCGAGTTCTTCGCATGTACAGGCATCTTGCCAGAGACATATCTCGCCGCTCCTCCTCTACCTTGTATCTTGGGCGGCATGCGCCGTGCGATGACTGTGGTCGATCTGGGAATGATGGTTGTGTCGTCATCGTACACTATCACAAGTTAGTCTCACATATCCTTAGTCTAGACGGGGCATAGTTGTGCATACCTTCTTTCATGCCTTCATCTGCGCAGATGACAAGGTCGAAGTCTGTCCCATCGCCGAGCCCGCTCCGGAGGATGATTTCACGTTTTAGTTCGAAGACAGATATTCCTGTTCCATCGAATTCCACCCGTGTTGGCTCCTTCTGAGATTTGAACTTGAAGAACACCGAGGACGCCATCTCGGTTGCTGTCGAGAGGACCCGGGTATTACGGAGTGCGTAAGAGAGAGCACGAAGATGGTTCCCAAGGAATCACCAAACCCGAACAGATGCTGTATTATTAGACAGTCTAATGCTTGACCTGGTCTTCAAGGACCTCTTCGCACGATGGGAATGGGGGATAGAAAGTCGGGGGTGGTTTGCTCTTTCGGGTTTCCCCTCTGGCAAAATAATGCTTTTCTCTTCTCTTTTTTCAGCTTGCAGAAGTTGGAAGTCAATTCTGATTGTTTCTCGAAAGGAGACAAAAAGCGTTCATGAATGGAGTTCAGTGAAGAATAAGAAGGAAAAGTACAAAGACCCAGCAAAGCTAGGTTGCCTATTCAATGAAGAATGGCCAAATCGCACTGCGTCCTCCAAATAGCACCACGATACCACAACCAGTGATTCAGAAAACCTTCAGAGTGCCAGAAGTCAAAATTCCTAGCCTTGATCTTTTAGTG
Source organism: Diplogelasinospora grovesii (assembly GCA_033297225.1). Classification (NCBI taxonomy): domain Eukaryota; kingdom Fungi; phylum Ascomycota; class Sordariomycetes; order Sordariales; family Diplogelasinosporaceae; genus Diplogelasinospora; species Diplogelasinospora grovesii. The sequence goes on from MU853761.1 coordinate 234,988, forward strand.
AAGCAGAATTTTCCGTGAGCAAGTTGGCGATGGTGAGTCGATGGTGATGAATCGAGCTGCTGACGTGTCGCGGTCGTTCGCGCTGCTTTGTCTGAATTACCTGACGAAAATGTGAAAGGCGCAATATGCAAATCCAGAAAGAACTCAGAGCTCCAAAATCACAGACTGAAGAAGAAGCGCTTTCGTCGTCGGTTGTGCGCCGTCACGATGAAAGGGTGCAGCTGTCGATGGTCGTTGAAGTTGTAAAGAGAATGAAGAGCGGGAAATGGCGCGGAAGAGGCGATGGTAAAGACTGCGACGAGCGTAGAAGGGGTGACTAAGCGGCCGCCTGAAGCGGAGTTCCCCTGACTTTCCCCTCCCCAATAATCTTTCCGCCTGAGATATGAGGCTGATTAGACTACTAACAAAGCAAGCACGGCGCGCAGGATCGGGAAGTTGGTTTCATATCAGACAGGACTTTAGACACTATCAGAACGACATAGTGTTCGCGCATGTTTTAGAACGATTTAGGGATGCAAACAGTATCCAGGCGTTCTATTCAATTGTTAGAAGTGTTTTAGCTGGTAAACTATTTCTTTCAGCTGTTTTCGCCTCAGTGACGCTGGTACATACTAAATGAGTCACGGTGCTCCGTTACATAGGTTCGTCTCGGCCGATGGTCGCGTGATAATGATGCTCAACTCGACAGACTTCCAGAATCTCCGAAGGCACTGACCACTCAAAAGTCGGCCCATGAGCAGATCGCCAGAGTTGCGCAGTTCCCCTCTTTAGCCACCTTCGACGAAGGCTAAAGGCATCAATTGGATATATCGGGCTATCGTCGTTCCTTCAAGTAGTCCGCTGTTCCCTGAATCAATACGATCGGATCGTACCTTTTCTCGAGTCGTTTTCTCGGTTATCTCGGGCAAGAGTTTTGACGACTTGCTCGAGCTCACCTCCAATGTCAAGGCCTTAAACCCTTCGATCGTGGGCTTCGCGTCTCACAGAAACCAATTCTCTACGCGCCCAGGGTCGTCGTCGAACTCAAACATCAACATATCCGACCACTCGAATTGGAAAACCCGGCTACCTCACGGGACTTGAACATTCTCCTTTCTTCCGACGACCCTACTCTCAGCAAGGAGGCAAAAAATTCACAAGCTTGCCAGGCTCCACCGACGTCAAGATGGTCCTCACCCACACCACGAAAGATACCTACACCCATCCGTTCCCGACCGTGACGCTTGCATACTTCCTACGGTACTGCTCGCCACAGCTAAACCCATTCGCCACCCATGTGCTGAGCACCGACACCATCTCGTCGCATGTCGACCCGGACACGGGCCGGCTGCACACGACGCGCATCCACCTCAAGAAGTCAAAGATGCCCCCCGCAGTCATGAAACTGCTGCCGACCAGCCTGACCGGTGGCGCATCCGATAAAGCGTCGTACATCCTCGAGACCAGCGTGGTTGACATGCGGGAAGGCTGGATGTCGACCGAGAGCCGCAACCTCAACTTTGTCGGTGTGCTCTCGGTCGTCGAGAAGCAGCTGTACAAGGTTCCCGCCGAACAAAATACGGCACCGAACCCGACGACGGATGTCGAGACCACGGTAGTCTTCCGGTCACGGCTCGGAGAGCGCATCCGCGATCGGCTCGGTCCGCAGCCTCAGACCGCCGCCGCCCTGGTACCCGCGCAGCAGGAGGGTGGTGGTGGTTGGCTCGCCAGGCTCGGTGCCCGCGGTGTGCAACGGAGCATCGAGTCGCTTGCTTCTACCAAGACAATCGACCAGCTTAGCAAGAGCCGCGAGGGCATGCGCATTATTCTTGAGCGGCTCCGTCAGACCGGAATTATGGGCGCCCTGGAGCTGAGGAAGATGGCTCGAGAGCGCGCTGCCGAGACTGTTTGAACCTCGCACGACTATGCTTTACGAGACGTAAGTTTCTTATGCGACAAGTCATTCGTGTCTATGAACACGCCCAGTCCTTACCGACTGTGATGTTGCGATGCGCTCAATGAAGTTCAAACGGCCGCAATTATGCCAACCGGAGTAGTGCTTACGAGAGGCACACTTGTGGAGAATACGAAAGTCCCACACCTGTTACACAAACACACTATGTTGTACATTACCCTGTCTCATGATATTCCCTAAGCAAGGCGTATGGAAAACCCAGCCCTGGTGGAACTTTGGAGGGCCCTTTGGTGGATGGAGTTTTGTTGGGTTACCGGTGCGTTTGCATGACAGAGATATCCCCATGTAACAATGCCGGGGGAGGCATCTGTCCCAATTCCACTCTTTTGCGTGTATAGTAAGAATAAACTTAGCTAAGTCTGTTTTGTGTTTGGCCGTCTGGATCTGGGAAAAGCAAGGAACGGCCGTTAAAAGCAGATTCGCATATTCAAAATCAATGTGTTATTTATTTTATTTCATGACTTGGTCGGAGCGACTTGTCTTAGCACTCGTGATCTCGACGTGTGCAACAGGCCATCTAAACAATTCTTAGCTAATGAAGTAAAACGTTCTCAGCCAGCTTCCATCTAAAACTAGTTCACCTAAGGAAGGATACTTCACCTCATAATATCATGATATTACCCCTTTTTCTGCAACATTGCCTTTCACCCCGTGAACGTTTCTTATGGAATTTTATCACCGTGGTATGTTATTTATCATTACTTTTCAACTATTTTATTTTCCATAATACTTCCACATGAAACCTACTCAACTAAACCATTATCACCGTCTTCACCTCCTCAGCTTCCTCGTCCTCGTCTCCAACCCCCTCTTCTTCTTCTTCTTCTTACACTCCTATTGTCCTCCTTTATTATTATTACTCCACCCCTGCGGCGCGGTACCTTTTCCCAGGGGCTGTGTGCTCTGGCCGGCCGTCGCGTCGGTCGTGAACGGTTTCGTGCAGTTCATGCAGTCCACCCTGCCCAGCAGGAACTCCAGATGCCTGTACGCCGCCGACGGCGCATACTGCGGGATCATGTGTCCCGCGAGGTCGACCCCGACAAAGGTCAGCCCGCGTTCTGTGTGCACCGTCCCGAACACCCCCCCGCCCGCCAGGGTGCTCAGCGTCACGTTTTCATCTTGCATGATGCCGTCGTTGTAGGGCACGTAGAACGGCTCCTGCGGCCTGGACTGGAACCCGACCTTGCCCCCCCAGCTCATGTTTTGTATCCCCAGCAGCGTCCCGTTCGCCAGGAGGATCATGTCCAGGGCGCCGTGTCCGATGATCACGTTGTGCGTCTTCTCGATGACGTTCGGCAGCGCCTCGAGGTTCGACGGCGGGGACAGATCGGTCCCGTTGACGAACACGTCCCCGGACGCACACTCCGCCCATGCGACGTCGCTGGGCGCGTGGATCGCGGCCTTGACGTCCGGGCGGTCAAAGTATACGGTCGCGCCCGCGGGGAGGTAGCCGAAGGAACCGGGGAACCCGAGCACGTCCCACAGGACGGGACACGTCGTGGCGACCTGGTAGATGTCGAAGCAGGGGTTGAGCGCGGTGGCGGCGTTGAAGACGTCGTAGTAGATGCTCCAGCACTCGTCCCGGGTGGTCCCGTTGGGGTAGGTGCCCGGGAGGGTTGCCGGCATGTGTCCCTCTGGTGGGTAGACCAGATACTGCGAGACGAAATCGGAATAGCCGCAGCTTTTGTCGCGGGCGATAAGATCGGCCTTGAAGGTGTCGTTGAAGGGAAACAGGCCGCTCCAGTACTCGACAAACTGGAGGGTGGGTATCGGCTCGGCGACCTCGTCCAACGTGATCACGGGGTCGTAGATCAGCATCCCGGACATGTTGTAATAGGTCTTGTCGGACGCGTCGAGGAAGGCGGAGGCGATGTACGGGCAGTATGCACCCCTAAACAAAACAGAGTAAGTATGAAGGGGAGGAAGGGGGGGGGGGGAGGGGGAAGGGAAGGAAAGGGGGAGGCACATACGCATAAGATTCACCAGCAATGTACACCTTGTACCCCTGCATGCTAAAGGTGTCGACGAAATTCTTCCAAAACCCCATAAACTGCTTCGCGACGTCCTCTTCCGAGGTGGCGGTCACCGTGCCAGTGCTGAAGCCGGTGCCCACGGGCTGCTCGACCCAGATCACATTGGTCAGGGTGTGCCAGCTCCAGGGGTTCGCGACGGGCTTGAACGTGCCGTACTGCCATATAAAGGGGCCGTTTTCTTGGAGGAGGCCTTCAAAGGAGGAACATCCGGGCTATCCCAACTGTCAGTGGTGTGGGGGTTGGGGTGGGTAGGGGAGGGGGGAGGAGAGAAAAGCTTACACCACCATTCAACCAAATCAAAATCTCCTTTTCCGCAGCTGGGTTGGTGGATGGAAAAAACCAGAAGAACAGGTTGCTCTTCTCATTCGGATCGCTGCTGATGGGTAAGGACCCGGCGTAGGATTCCCCAACGTTAAAGTCTACGTCGGGGATTCCGGAGCCGTTTACTGCGAATTCTACACACAGCCAAGCAATCAGTTGGGTTTCTGGTTGGGGTGGGTGGTGGGACGTACTGGAAGTATTCGAGTTCAGAAACAGTGGCGCGTTGATCTCGCGCTCATAGATCTGATGAGGGATCTGCTCGCGTGTGTTTTTGAGTTTTTGAGGAGCTACCTTCTCCGCGAGGCGCTTGCCTGCAGGTGCATGCCCGAGACTGCGGCCCGCCGAGACAATGCCCACGGAGAGGGGGAGAACGGATAATAGCCTATTCCAACGCATATTGACGATGTTATAAACTCAATTGGTAGTCCAGTTGAGGTTCTAAGATGGTAATAAGGGAACTGAACGAAGCTGTAGAGAGCTTCGACAGAACAACGCAAAACTACCTTGCAGCAGGAAGGTATGACGGTGACTATTTAAATCAGATGCTATAACGCAACGAACTTTTCCCCCCTGCTCTTTCTTACCGTCCAGTCCGGCTGTAAAGGTACCATACCTCATATTGAATGCTGACTGCACAGATTGATTGCCATAGTGCGGACTCGAACCCATTATAATATATGATACGCAGGCATCATGACGACGTAAACAGCGGGAGGGGTCCAATGGGAAAGCATCATAACAGGAGGGCAGGGTAGGGCATGCATGTGAGATGTGGTTGTTGCACGCGATACTACCGTGTGCGTTGCGCACCTACCCGTCTGGGAAGTTTATCTGGAGATGAACACAACCTTGACCCCAGCCCAGCCTTGGGAAATAACGAGGGACAGGCTGTGTGTATCCGTACTGTGTGAATCAGGGCAATCCATACGTAGGTCGCGGAGGTTGAGCGGCCAAGGCGGCACAGTTTGCGAAAAGTAGAAAGACTCCGGGGGGGAGCTTGGCCAATCTAGGGAGGTGGATGCTCGGGCAGGTGTATAAGTGTGGGGAGGGAGCGGCACGATGCCGCTAGGCGGTGAGACAGCATCCATGTTATCACGCGCGGGCATAGAAGGTTTCCGATGACTCAGGTCCTTCCGTCAGTCGTCAAGAAACGGTGGGTGTTCTTCACATCATTTCTCGTCTCACCGTTCGATCGGTTTGGAACGCTCTTTTAGCTTAACGGTTTGAAGAGAATCCAAAACAGTTGACGCTTGTGGGCTGGGGAAATGTCGTTGCGGCTGCCCTGAAAGCTTGGATCTTCCCATGGTCCCAACCGCTCCAGATCGGGCAGGTCGATCAAGCTAAAGACGCCTCCCGCGAGTGATTGGACTGTCAGCTTGGTTGAGCGATTTGATACTGCAACAGCGGGCTGAAATCGTCACCATAGACCATGATGATTGACACTATTGTACATAGGTACTCATTGCTAATAATTCCTAGCTCGAAGATCAAAACAGAAACATCGCCAAAAGTCAATGACCAAAAATCGAGGTCGAAGTTTGGCTTACGTGCGACGTTCAAGAATCGAACTCGAATCCTACGCAGACCACAGATGAGTGGGAAGCGTAGATGCTAACCATTACACCAACGTCGCTTGTTGTTGCTGACACTGTTGTGACATCAATTTATGCCGGGTATTCGCTCTAGGTCTATCCAATTATACAAGATATGGCACAATAATGTTACACAAGAGTTCAGTTACAGATTTACTTCTTTTTGGAGCTCTTTTTCTCCGCGGCAGCGGCAGCCTCTTCTTCAGCAATGACTGCCTGGATATCCCTCTCAGTAAGCCAGGCATGGACGCTTTCGATGACCTTGTCCAGAGTCTCCCCTCCCCTAAGAACATCCGGGAGGTTGTGAACATCCAGTCCTACCCGGTGGTCGGTACACCTATCTTGCTGGTAGTTGTACGTCCGGATTTTGTCACCGCGTGTGATCTGCGCCTGCGACAGCACGCTGCTCCTCATGCTGCGAGCCATCTCTTCCCGCGCCTCCCGCCTCTGCTGCGCGATGCGCGACCGAAGCAAACGCCACGCGTAATCGCGGTTCCTTTGCTGCGACCGCGAGTCCTGCATGCTGACCGTCGTTCCCGTGGGCATGTGCGTCAGCCGGATGGCGGACTCGGTCTTGTTGACGTGCTGCCCTCCGGCACCACGAGCGCGCATCGTCTCGCTACGGACCTCGGTCGGGTCGATGTAGAAGTCACTTTCCGGATTGTCCCAGTCGTTCTCTGATCCCTCTGTTGCGCTCTCAGGGAACGAAGGCAGCACCCAAACGGCCACGGCACTGGTGTGCGTCCGTCCGTTCTTCTCTGTGGCCGGCACGCGCTGCACGCGATGCATGCCTGCTTCGCCTCTGAAAATCGCGTAGGCGCCTGGCTCCTCCACTTCGAGTACAGCTTCTTGCAGGGCAATCTCACCCTCAGATCCCTTTGAACCTTCGCTATCTGAGGCTTCGTACTTGACCATCTTTACACGGTAACCCTTATTTACGCAGTAGGCCTGGTACATCTTTACTAACGAGTCGGCGAAGAAGCGGCCCTCGGTACCGCCAGGACCGGGTCGTATTTCGAGTAGACATGGCATCTCGGCGAAGGGATGTTTGGGCGTCAGGGCTACCGAGAGGTTGTGGCCTAGCCCGGCTAGCTGGGCGTTGGTCGACTCGAGGTCATCTTTCGCTAGCTCGCGCAGCTCTGCATCGTCTGACTCTAAAAGCCCCTTGAGTTCGTTGAGTGAGGACCTGGCTGCTTCCAACTCTTTGAGTGCGTTTGCTACCCTCGAGATCTCGCCTATACGTTTCGCCGTCTTCGCGTCGAAATCTGTCGCCAATGAGGCGCTCAACTGGTCGTGCTCGGCAGCGATCTTTCGTGCTCTCTCGAGCAGAACGGGTGGAAGGGTATTCGGTACAGCGGCTGTACAAGTTCATTAGGGGTGTTTTCCCAGTGTATTGTGAGAACCGTGAAGGATAACGTACCTGTACTAGCTCTTCGCAAGACTTGAAATAGGCCGGCGCGCCGCAGTGAGCGCGCACAGGTTCGACACACCCATGGTGCCGCCAACATAGTCGCCAAGCATTGATCCTTAAGAGCACAGAAACTTTTTAGTGGATCGCGTCTCTGCGTCGCGTGCTAGTAATTGCAGCAGCTAATTGCGGGTTTGCCTGCCGGTAACTTTCTGCCCGAGCCGTCCGCCTGCCAAAGCAGCAACAATTCGGAAGGAGCCCCTCCCCCGCCATCATCCCGCCGCGGGTAGATTGACTCACAGGATTACCGAGACGGCTTCGCTGGGCTAGGGACCACGCTGCTTTGAATCCAGCTCGAGAAATACACAACGGCCAATTACACTCACGATTACTATGGCGACGAGTATAAACGCAGAGGCTCTCAATGAGTCGCCTATGCCCGCGGCAGTCCAGAAGCAAGCGCAAGCGAAGCAGACAGTGGACCCTTACAATGTGAATAGTGCGCCCAGCTTCCGAACTGCAACTTAAGCTGACTGCTGGCTGTTATTAGGTCTCTGGAGAAGTTGGAGAGGATGGTGTTATGAAGGCGATCGACTACTCCAAGTTGGTTGAGGAATTCGGCACCAAGAAGATCGACAAGGAGCTCCTCGAGCGCTTCGAGAGGGTGACGGGCAAGAAGCCACATCGCTTTTTGAGGAGAGGCATTGTCTTCTCGCACAGAGACTTTGAGCTCATTCTCGACCGTTACGAGCGCGGCGAACCGTTCTTCCTGTATACTGGCCGTGGCCCGTCCTCAGACAGCGTGCACGTTGGCCACACCATTCCCTTCGAGTTTACAAAGTGGCTGCAGGATGTGTTCGACGTCCCTTTGATCATCATGATGACAGATGACGAGAAGTATTTGTTCTCGGAAAAGCGAACGATAGAGGAAGTCCAGGGGTACTGCAACAGCAACGCAAAGGACATCATTGCGATTGGCTTTGACCCTGCCAAGACCTTTATCTTCTCAGACTTCGACTTCGTTGGCGGTGCCTTCTACAAGAACATTGTCCGCCTATCAAAGCACATCACGCTCAACCAAGCGCGAGCCATCTTCGGATTCAACGACAGCACCAACATCGGACGCATTCACTTTGGCAGCATTCAGGGGGCGACCAGTTGGGCCTCCTCATTCCCGCACATCTTTGGCACCGACGAGAAAAGGACAACACAGATACCCGCACTTATCCCCTGCGCTATCGATCAAGATCCGTACTTCCGAATGACCCGCGACGTATCAGCAAGGATACACTACGCGAAGCCGTCCTTGATCCATGCCAAGTTCCTGGACGCTCTACAGGGGCCTGGAACAAAGATGTCCGCATCAGTCGACGAGTCCGCAATCTTCATGAGAGATACACCAAACCAGATCAAGAACAAGATCAACCGGTATGCCTTTTCTGGAGGCAAGGACACACTTGAAGAACACCGGGCAAAGGGCGGAGACACCAGCGTGGATGTGCCCTACCAATACCTCCGCTTCTTCCTCGAGGACGATGAGGAACTCGAACGGATCCGCGTGTCATACGAGGCCGGCGAGATGCTTACCGGCGAGCTCAAGGCCATCTGCATCAGGGAGCTCCAGACGTACGTGGCTGGCTTCCAGGAGAGGAGAGCAAAGGTGGACGATGAGATGGTCGACCTGTACATGGAGAGGCGACAGCTGAAGTGGGCCGGCAACCCCAAAGCTCCTATTGTCGTTCCCAAGGTCGTGCAACAAGCAGATGGCGCTGCTGCCGAGGCAAAGGGCGAGCAAGGCGAGGGCGGAGATGGGAAGTTGACCAAGAACCAGCTCAAGAAACTAGAGAAGCAGAAGCAGATCGAGGCGAAGAAGGCGCAAAAGGCGAAAGAGAAGGCAGAGCAAGAGGCGGCGGCAACAGCAGCACAAGAGGCGTAGACAAAAGATAGGTCGAGAGTTGTTGTTGTTGTTGTTGTTGTTGTTGTTGTTGTTGTTGTTGTTGTTGTTGTTGTTGTATATAGGACCATAGACGAGCGAATCTCTTTTACGTTCTCCAAAGCTGAAATTCAAAGAGGCTGTCGTGTTAAGTACCTAATAATTCATCGTGAAATCTTCAGGGGGAAATGTGTTGCTGACAACCCCTTTTCGTTGGCGGACAAAAACCTCCGTGACCTGTTGCTATGTGAATGGATGGGATACATAAATGTGATTCGGTGGCGGCCCTTTTGTCCGGCAGTATTGAAACCACCGAACTCATGATACCAACCAACTTGATCATAGCACATGCGCTAAAACCCGGACCTGACAAATAAAAATAAAACCTGGGGATAATTATAAAGATTGAACCAACTTCTCTCCAATACCTAACGATCATAAACTTTCTTCCCCATTGCTGAGTCAAAAACTAAAAAATTGAAAAGGGCTGTCGCGCGCCCAAACAGGAAAGTCAGTAATGATACCTCGGGAATAGTGACTTCCTGTAGGTAGTTAGTGACATGCGCAATGCCGTACGGTAGAAGGAGGGGTAAATTTGATAATAGTGTTACTCCCGTCCCGATGACGACCGAACATCGGGTCGGGGATATGTTGTGAATGGCTCATGCCGAACATTAACATACCTTAGTTAGGTATGCTATTTAGTATATAATATAATCACTCACTTCTCCCATTCCTTACTTTGACTAAATCTATTATGCTGCGATAAGCTTTCTTTGTCTTTTCTTAGCAAACTGTCATAGCCTTCTTTCTTAGTCCCCGCACCCCGTTAATCAAGCACCAGTTTATAATTAGGCAAACGGCTTGTTAGTGTTTATCCGGCCATGCCCCTCCCCACCTCCTCCGTGTATCCCCCGGCGGCGGCAGCATCATCCGCCAGCCTCACGAAATGGCCGTCCCGGCGAAGCGTGGTGCACAGCACCAGGGGTATGGTGGCTTGTACGCAGCCGTTGGCAGCTAAATGTGGTATTGACGTGCTGAACGCTGGCGGTAACGCTGCTGTAAGACCCTCCCTCCTCTATCCTCCCTTTTTTTGGGGGTTGTGTATGTTAATGTGTGTGTAGGATGCAGCTGTTGCCGTGGGTACGTATCATCACCCCCATCAATCTCTGGTATTAATTATCTCTGGTTTTTGCGAGTTGGTACTGATATGTGTGTGTGTGTGTGTGTAGCGGCCGGTCTGAACGTCACGGAGCCATGCAATACCGGTATTGGAGGGGACATGTTCTGCCTGTTCTACTCAGCTGCCACCGGCAAGGTATCCGCTCTCAACGGGTCCGGTCGCGCAGGCAGTAGATACACCCTGGAGACGATCCAGAAGGCCCTGCCGGGGGTGAAGAAGAAGATCCCCATGTCGAGCGTCCACTCCGTCACCGTTCCCGGTGCTGCCGCGGGCTGGGTGGATACTGTTGAGAGGTTTGGCAGTGGACGTCTCACGATGGAGGAGATTCTGAAGCCGGCGGTAAAGCTGGCGGAGGACGGGTTCCCGGTCTCTGAGATCACTGCTTACCTGGTAACCCCCCCCAAATCACATTATCGTGTGTTTGGTTGCTGACCTGTGTTAGTGGAACCTGTCGGAAGATGCGATCCGAAAAGCATCCCCTAATGGTGCAGAGATGCTCAAGACCGACCCTGCCGCCCCCGAGGGCGTGAGAGCTCCCCGGGCAGGGGAGATTGTTAAACTTCCGAACCTGGCACAAACCTTCCGCACCCTTGCGAAGGAGGGCAAGGCTGGTTTTTACAGCGGCCGGGTGGCAGAGGAGCTGATAAAAGTGGTCCAGGACCTCGGCGGCCATCTCGAGCTAGACGACCTCAAACACCACATGGACGTCGGCAGCGAGGCCCCTGAGCCCGTCTCTCTGAAGTTCACCGGCCAAGGCCAGGGCGGGTCTGGGGTTCAGCTGTGGGAGCACCCGCCAAACGGCCAGGGGATCGTGGCGCTCATGGCCCTCGGCATCATCCAGGAACTCGAAAAGGAGGGCAAGGTACCCAAGTTTGGGGCAGACGACCACAATACGGCGCCATATTTGCATGCGATAATCGAGGCATTGAGGATCGCATTTGCTGATGCGTCGTGGTTCATTACAGACCCGAATGTGGAGAGGGTGCCGACGAAAGAGCTGGTGGCGCAGGAGTATCTGAAGGAGCGGGCAAAGCTGTTCAGTCCAGACCGGGCAAGCGATATGATTGAGCATGGGAACCCTTCTCCTGCATTGAATAGCAGCGATACGGTGTACTTCTGCTGTGCGGACGCAGAAGGGAATGCGATAAGCTTTATAAACAGCAACTATGGAGGCTTCGGGACGTGCATCATCCCTAGGGGATGTGGGTTTACGTTGCAGAATAGGGGTGCTAACTTTAGCTTGGACCCCAAACACCCGAATGTTATTGCGCCGAGGAAACGACCTTATCACACAATTATCCCGGGACTGGTGACAAATCTGGATGGGAGTCTGCACTCGGTGTTTGGGGTTATGGGTGGTTTCATGCAGCCTCAGGGGCAGATCCAGGTCCTCCTGGGACAGCTGGTGGGAGGGTTGAACCCCCAGCAGGCACTGGATGCTCCGCGGGTGTGTATCGGTGGTGGTATGCCGTCCGAAGATGGTGAACTTTATGATAGGACGGTTTCTGTTGAGGAGGGCATGCCTGAGGAAACGGTAGAAGGGCTGAAAGCATTGGGCCACAAGGTGAAGGTTGTCACGGGTATGGAAAGGGGCTTGTTTGGAAGAGGGCAGATTATCAGGTATACTGTTGACCCAGTGGAAAAGGGGACGGGGGTGTGGTCTGGTGGGAGTGATATGCGTGGAGATGGGGCTGCTTATCCTGCTTAGTACATATACCACGTACTGAATTATATGTCCGTACATTTTGTGGTAACCATGGATGTCTATTATTCAGGTATTGTATCGTGTTTATACAGCGTGTTGTTATACATACGAGTTTCGGGTCGGTTACTCCTTCTTCTCCTCGCCCTCAGCCTCAGCCTCGGTAGCCAGCACCTTCTTCTCGTCCAGCAGCTTAGCGAGCTCGCCGTTCTGGTGCATCGACACTATGATGTCACAGCCGCCGATGAACTCCTTGTCGACGTACAGCTGCGGGATGGTCGGCCAGTCCGAGTATTCTTTTATGCCTGCCGTCTGTCAGCTCCGCCCCCTCATTCTAACAGGTGATGTAATATGTGTGTACCTTGCCTGAGCTCAGGATCCTCAAGCACGTTGAATGCAGCAAACTTGTTCGGGTCGACCCCTTGCAGGCCGAGGATCTGGATGCTGGCGCGCGAGAATCCGCACTGCGGCGTCTCGGGCGTGCCCTTCATGAACAGCACCACAGGCGCCGAGCCCACCGCCTTGTCGATCGCCTGCCGCGTCTGGTCCGAGAGGAGCCGTATCTGAGAAGCTGTGAGGAGGAAGGGTCTGAACGCGGGTGTAGGAGCGGCTGTCGGTCGAGCTACCGCCGCCGCGGTTTGCCGGAGGATTGACTACAAATGTTCGTTAGCTGACAAATGTACGTGAGGAGCGAATTGGGAGAGTACATGCATACCCTCGAGAAAACTGTCCTTGAAAACATCTTGTCGACTCGCTGTAAACAACAAAGGACTGTTGCGAAGGGAAACGGCTTATCGGCTCGTGAATGACGAACTTTTTACAATTGGATTATGATGTAAGCACATGCCAGGCGCTGCATGGTGCCACTCCTTCGGTAAAGTGGCACTACCGTTAGTCCACGGGTTAGGGTTGACTATGTGTGCCAAGCCACTTGTGTTAGCACTTATTCTAGCTGCCCGACTGGACGGAAAGAGGTTCGCTGAGCGATGGAGGCACTGCAGATACAGACTGACGTTGATGCAGTTGTCAATTGGCTCACAAACCAATAATGACCTCAACTCCTCGTTGACATGAGACTATCGACGCCGTGCGTCAGGGTTGTACGAGTTCCGGCAGTAGCTCGCTGCTCCGTGCAGGGAGCGCGCTGCGTGCAGCACCACACCATCTGTCTGGCTGTTTCAGGAACGTGACACCCCGCGCTGCACCGTCGTTCTGGGATTGAATCATGCATACAACACCTCACCAATTCACACTACTTTAAGGCCGTGAATCCTCCTTTCTCAGTTTAAATGGACTCAATCAAGCTCCATCTCAAGATGATGTTCAATCTGTGAGCCCACCCTAACCCTCCTTTTATCCTCTCTCCCCCCAGGGGTCCATGCTAATGCAGTGTGTAGACCGCCAGGTTTCTTAACCTCCTTCCTGAGCAGCCAATTGCGCCCTCTCCCTGCCCCTAGTGGCGACTTCACCGGTAAGACGGTAATCGTAACCGGCGCGAATGTCGGTTTGGGTAGGGAAGCGGCCCGTCATTTCGTCCGCTTGGGGGCGAGCAAAGTGATTCTCGCATGTCGCAACACCGAGAAAGCCGAGGCAGCCAAGGACGACATCGTCTTCTCTGCGCCCGGTTCCGTGGGGAGGGTGGAAGTTTGGCCAGTAGACCTGGGCTCGTTTGAGTCCGTCAGGCAGTTCTGCAAGCGGGCAAATGACACCCTGGAAAGGTTGGATGTCGTGGTGGAAAATGCGGCAGTCGCCATTGGCACGTTTACACTGCAAGAGGGCTACGAGACGACCATCACTACAAACGTTATATCGACGTTTCTGATGGCGTTTATGTTGCTGCCAAAAATGAGAGAGACGGCTGTACGGTATAATACAAACCCGCACCTGAGCTTTGTCGGGTCTGATGCACATTACTTTGTAAGCCCCCCCTTACCTGGTTGAATGCGTGTGTGGGTGGGAGCTGATGTTTAGGGAAGGCGAGATTCGCGGAACGATCAGAGCCGAATGTCTTTGAGTCGTTCAAGCATGAAAAGGGCATGTCTGAGGACCGGTATAACACGTCCAAGCTACTGGTTATCATGCTCGCTTTGGAACTTGCTATCCAACAGCGACAGAAACAGCAGCAGGTGGTCATTAATGCATTGAACCCGGGTTTTTGCAGGTCGGACTTGTTTAGGCACGCACCGTTCCCGCTGAACATTCTCATCTGGTTGGGATTGTGGATCTTGGGGAGGACGGCCGAGATGGGAAGCAGAACGCTCGTGCATGCCGCGAGTACGGGCCCAGAAATGCATGGGAAGTACCTGGACAGTTGCAAACCCTGGGATCCAAGTCCGTATGTGCTGTCTGAGGAAGGGAAGCAGATGCAGAAGAAGCTGTATGCGGAGCTGAAGGAGATTTTGGAGGGGATTGAGCCTGGTGTTACCGCGCAAAGTGCTTGATGGACTTGTAGTAGTTTTGGATATCTTCTTAAAGATAGTGTGCAATGTTTAGCTGAGCCTCTTTGTTGCAGGCTTGACATCATCATACAGTTCGGTATTACCCCGCAGATCCTCTAAATCCAGCCCCCCTGAAACCTGGCAGCCCGCGCAACCCAGAGCCTCGGTAATCAATGCGGGGCGGGCCGTTGGCTGTTGGCTGCACGGCACTTGCACTTGTAGTTCAACGTCCACCGTTCACCTTAACTGCTGTAACTCTGTTTATTTCTGTTACACAGAGCTATTCATTTCATCTCCTAATTAAGTTTCTCATTTTCTGTAAATCACACTGTATAACTTAACAATGGCGTTCCCTCAGCCCCCATTGACGGGGATCAAAGTCCTCGAATTCGCGGGTTTAGCTCCCGGTAAGTTATCCCTCCTTTATTCTTTTCCTCCCATTCAGTTCTAATATGTGTGTAGGTCCATTCGCAGGAATGATGCTAGCGGACGCCGGCGCTGAGGTGTTACGCATCGACCGCCCCTCATCAGCTACTCCGCCAGCAGCCGACTTACTCACTCGGCACAAGTCCTCCATCTGCGTGGACCTCAAGAACCCCTCGGGCGTCGCTCTTGTTCGGGAGCTGTGCCGGAGCGCAGATGTGTTGATAGACCCTTTCCGCCCGGGGGTTTTAGAGAAATTGGGTCTTGGCCCAGATACTCTGTGCACCCTTAACCCACGGTTAATCTATGCGAGGATGACCGGTTTCCGCCGTGACGGGAAGTATTCAGCAATGGCCGGGCACGATATCAACTACCTCGCTGTGTCGGGCGTTCTCTCCATGTTGGGTCGAAAAGGGCAGAAGCCCACACCACCGATCAACATACTCGGTGATTTCGCTGGTGGCGGAGCCATGCTTGTTCATGGCATATTGCTGGCGTTAATCGCCCGGGACAAACAGGGCCAAACACCCACACGGCCGGACACGATACAGCAGCAAGAGACGAATAATATTAGTATCGAACCCATCCTAGGAAAGGACCTGAGCATGGGCGGTTTTGGGACGGGAGCTATATTAGCATCAACCCCGGGCCCCACCACCACCACCACCAACATTAGTGCCCGAGATGGCTCTGGTGGGCAGGTGGTAGAAGCAAACATGGTCGACGGCGCTAGCTACCTATCCACCTACCCCCGGTTCACCCTGAAGACCCCCGTCGGCTCTTGTCCTCGCGGCTCCAACCTCCTGGACAGCGGTTGCCCGTTCTACGATACCTACGAGACGAGAGACGGGAGGTACATGGCGGTCGGTGCTCTGGAGCCGCAGTTCTACAGGGAACTCATCCGAGGTCTGGGTCTAGGTCATTACAGCTGGGCGGATACGATCGAGAGGCATAGTAGGGAGTGTTGGCCGGAGATTCGTCGGGTATTTGAACAGACCTTCAAGACCAAAACACGGGCAGAGTGGGAGGGCATCTTCGATGGCACCGATGCCTGCTGCACGCCCGTGCTCGGATACGGTGAATTGGAGGGGGGGAGGCAGAGAGGGGAGGGGGGCGATCAACGGCCGGCTGTCACGCTCCGAAACACACCCTTACTCGCGATCGGGCAGGAGGAACAGGATGGAAAAGGGGGTGGTGGTGATGCGAGCCGTGGTCAGGGCCCGGGAGTCGATGGGAATGGTTACATGGGAAGCACGCTGAATCCGGGCGAGGGTGGGGAGGAGACGCTCAAAAAATGGCTGGGCTGGGCAAAAGGTGTCGAGCATAGTGTTCACCAAGGGGGGTTGGTGTTGGTGGAGAAGGAGAAGTCGAGATTATAATAATGATGTCTACGAGGTGGAAAGGAGAATGTTGAACAAATAATAATGCCTGTCCCCATTCCGGGCCGTCCCTACCACGTTCCGCCAACAGTGCCAGATGCCAAAATTTACACCGCAAGTACTTTTTTAGACCATCAGTTGGCTTGATGCAAGAAAGGGCGGCGCCGTCGATGGCATTTCACTTCTCACACCAATCGGGACTGGTCTGTTTGGAAAGGGGAAGGAGAAGTCGAGATTATGAATCTCTAGGGTTGCAATCTAAATCTAGGAGAAGAACGAAGAACACATTAAGCCAAATACCTTTCCCAATCAAGTCTTGCAATTAACCCATCCCATTCCCGCCGCCCGCCTGCCCAAGATCGATCCATGCTTCAATCAACCCAAAGTCGGCGCCCGAGTGCTTTTCACTACATTTCCTCCGTACAATCTCCTTGGAATTCTACTATGTGCCTCTTTTCTTTCGGGCCGTCCATAACGGTGTTGAGCGGTTTTGGTGTGGAATGCAAATGGTACCTGCAGTTCTGTTAGCATGCACCATAAACGGCGTACCGTGGCGCCGGGTTGTGGCTCACCTTTCCCACGCCCAGTCATGCGCCCAATCACATGTCCGAATCGATAACGCAGCCCCATGTAGGACTGGGAGGCGGGTTGGGGGGAGGGGAGGGAGGGTCGCCGCGTGACTTGCCAGCCATTATGCCTGCTGTCGGCCCGGATGTCGCTCCGATACTGTGAGTGGCCAGCTTGAATTCGGCACGCGTTGCCTTGACAAGGCAACGGCTCGATGGATAAGGTGGAGCGTGGAGTGCGGAGGAAGGAGGGAGGAGGGGGGAGAAGGTAAGAAGGCTGGCGATAAGCTTGAGTGACGCCCGTACGGTTTTGGGATGGTTGCGAGGAGGTTAGGGCCTTGGTCTGGTGTAACTGTGGTCTTGAGTGCCTGGTCTGATAAACTACGCAAAGCCTTCGTCTAGCCTGGGAACCGGTCCGCCTTATATCTAAATGCGATATACGGTCGGATGGGAACTTCCATGTTTGACTGCTGGCTTCCTTTTTCCAGGACATGGTGCTCGAGGCCAGCCTCCCGACAGCTCTGATTGCTTCTTCGGCATCATTTTCTTGAAGCTTGGCCGAAGAAGCACCTGCAGAGCCTAGCATGGGCGTGCCTAGCTTCGTCTTTGCCGTTGGGGATTCAGAGCCAGAGGCTGACATGGCGTGGACGATCCAGAATCCCAGTGATCCCAATCAAAAAGAAGCTCCCCCATCGGTCAACGATCGGGTGATTTTCCTCCCACTCGTCAGCCCTCGTTTGGAGGTAGAAATGCATGGGTAGGAATGCCGCCTACCTCCCCGATTTGCCCGTAGTGTGAATGTAGCAACGGAGCAGGGAAGGCAGTTGAGTAGGGCTGGCCACCCTTGTCGGGCGCTGGGCTGTCTGCTGTCCTGTCCAACTCCGGGCGTGGGATGATGGAGGGACGAGGCGTGGGAAAAAGCAATGGGGGCCACGACACGCTTGGAGACAGCTTGACCGCCATCACACGGTGGCCAATCTTGATCGCGGACGCCGACTTTCCCCCATGTCTCGTCCAAAGAACCGGGTGAGGACGATGGACCTTGCTTTTTTTTCTCTTTCTTGCTCGCTCTCTCATGTTAGCGCTTCCACAACGCATCTCCGCATGGGGCATGCCTGATGTATGTACTGCACACGGTACAGATGAGAAAAAGCGTGGTGTGGCTGTCTCGCCGGTTGCCCTCGCTGATTTCGCTTCATTTGATCTGTGATGATGGAAAGTCTTCCTCACGATAATGTGCCCACATTTGTCTGCTGGCGCGGCTTCTGAAAAAATGAAGAAGTTGCTGGGTTTCGAGTGGTCGTGCCTTCCGCTTTCACACAGGAGTTGAAATGGCAGGTGCCGATCGCCCACAAGAGAAGAAAATCTAAATTGTTTGACACCTCAAAATTCACCATGGCAAAGGTGAGTCGGCATACTACCCAGTGATTCTGCGATTCTGCATTCACTCGTCCTGTTCGTTCAAGGGGATTGAGGCGACTTCAACTCTGCTTCCTGATTTGTCTTTCAGCTTCGTTCGTCCTCGATGTTGCTTTTGGCAGCCAATGGCGCCAGCTATAGGCATATCCTGCCCCCGAGCTAACAGCAACGCTACTGCGGGAGCAGACTGAGATGATGAAGTGCCCTTTCCCTTTCCTATCCCTGATGCAGTTCTCGTGCGACCGCTGCCTTTGCCCCGGGCCAACCTGGACAATTGCGCAATTCCTTGGGCTCGGACGTGCAAGATTGGACACGAGCCAGAAGCCTTATCTTATCGACTTTCTCTCGAATGGAAATCGAAGATGGCAAACTGAAGGATGATGGCGGATGCTAATCAAAAGCCAGATGCATTTCCTCCATGGTTCCCTGACTTCACATCATCCCCGCCAAATCTTGCTTATCGGCTGCTCCATGTTGAGGCACCCAATCTTGTACCTGTCTCGGGTACTTTGCATGCGTTGGTCCATGGCTGGCTACCTCTACTTTGCCCCGTGTTGACACTTGTAAGTTTGCCACATTGTTGACATTCCCGTCTCCATACGGAAAGACCAGTTAACAACCTCTGAAAGCTTCTCACCAATCGACGACAGATGGTTCTCCGCAGTATCTTAAGCCCTATAGGGTAGTTTGAAAATTGCCGGTCTCGTTGCGAGGACAGAAACGCCGTTTGAATCCATATGTCGACCAATAGAAGGCCACTATGTCGCTTTCTCCATGTATGCAAACAATTGCCTCTGAGACAGTAGCTGCAGAACCGACGGCCGGCGGCTTCAGCAAGCTAACTGTTCTGGCGGTGAAGGGTTTGGTGATGAACCATTATGGGGCCTGCACGGCATGCTCCCTGCCCGAAAAGGCCTGTCACTGGTGATGTGGCAGTCTTTACGACCATATATTTCGCCACAGTCACAGGCACACCGAAATCGCACACACAATCCGGGCGAGCCGCAAATAACACGCATTTTCTCGGTTGTCATAGGAAGGGCCACTTGGCCTTTGACCTGCCAATGGACTGCCGCCGACAAAAGAACATGTCATTTCGGCATGTTGGACCTTTGTCCCAGGATTCGATACCGAGTCGAGTGCAGGCGACCAGAGAAGGGTGCAGCAGCCTCCCTATTGGACAGCCATGGGAAAGAGGATGGTGTCCAAGGGAGCAAGCGAGGACTGCTGCAATGCGGATGCCAGGGCCTGCATGCAGCGTACACGGAGCGGTCTTGGGAGAACCATGATGGTCGGTTTTCTAGCGGGCTAGTGTGTATCGGGAAGAACGGGCTCAACCGTGGAACATCAGGACCCGCAGATGTCAAGATCTCGCATGCTATCTAGCACCAACCTATGAGCCATGTCCTGCTCGAGGCTCCATATCGTTCATTAGCATGATCTTCAGCTGCCAACCCGGCGGGAACAGTTCCAGAGCCTCACGCTCGTCCTTATTGCGCAAGAGAGTGTTGGTCTGGAAAAGGGGACCGGTCGAGTGAGCAGTCTTTTTTTCTTCTACTCGGGGACCTCGCATGTCGGCAAAGGCGGCTCTCCACCCTCGACAGATCCTTGACGTTATACGCATACAATGTTCGGCGAATCAGATTCGCTACAGCAGTATCCAACGCGCGAGACGGCTGCATTCAGCCTTCGAGCAATCTGTCGACCTGTCGCCGACGATGATTAGCGAGCAGCGAACTGCATCAGAAATGATACAGCACCCAATGCGGATGCACTGCCAGGAGAGCAGTGTCCGGGTCAGTCTGCCAGGCTTCCGTCTTGTCCCTGTCTTAGGAGTGACCTGATATTCTCCACTGGGGCCGGAAAGTCGTCACAGTTTCTATGATTGGTGATTTGTCTTTTTCCTCGGGGGAAATGGTCGAGACATTCAGCATACCGTACAAGCTTGGAGTCGGAGGATTCTGGAAAGTGCCGGTATTGCGGCTCGGCTTCTTCACTTGCGTGCCGCATACTTTTTTTCAATGCAGCCACGCTGGGAGCCTCGACGAATGTCTGGTGACGAGACAGGCGACCACTCGCACCTTGAACACTGCAAGGGTAGGTGGGCAGGCAAGGGCCAAGATGGCGACGTTTGTAGGCGCCCGGCCATCTTCACCTGCTCGAGCCAAGCCAATCCAATAGTACCGTCTTGCACAGCACTAGCATCTATCACTTTCCAAAAAGGCCGCGCCGAAAGCCACTCTGTGTCAGAAAGGGACGCCCTCCTGGCGAGACCGATCGTCGACAAGCTATTGTGCACATTCCTTCTTGGAATTGCTACCCCTCTAGGCAGAGCCCGGGCAGTTTTGAAGCTGTTCTTACCCGAGCTGAGATCGGGCGGGATAGGTTGGGAGGCTATTGGTGCGAGAATTGCAAATGGATAAGCTTGCGAACTGGCTGATCTCTTCCACCTGTCCACAAGGTCACTGGTACTAAACCATGGAGAGGGGTGGGATGGCGGTAGGCGGTAGGCGGTAGGCGGTGGGGACGAGGACGCCCCCAAATGAAGGAGTGAACAGAGCCGACATGCAAATATGTCATTGTTTTGTTTCTTCTCGCATACAACTGCTCTCGCTCCGCTCACCCCATACAGGTCAATCGGTCAATATACCCCCTTTTGTCCCCTCACTCAATAATTTGTCTTCCATCACACACCGCCCATCACGGAACTGATCGACCTCGATCCGTTCAGCCCCCTCTCGTATGAATCACATCTGCGGGTGGTTCGGACATGTTGCCGGCGTCCAATCCGACATTATTGGCACATCCCTGAACCTGAAAGACTGCTCTGTCGACGAAGATTGGCTCACTATCGTACACGAGCAGCTTGAACAAGAAGAAGAAGAAACTCGGAACGCGGTAAGCGGTCCGTTGCGCGGATGGCTTGGCCCACCGACCTATCGACTGGCAAGATTCAAAGCTCACTCGATAGACGATCACGGCTACGACCGCATGGGCTAAAAGGGAGGTAGGTGTCCAAGACACGTTCAACCAGAAAGACAGAGAACACTATTCCTGCCCAAACTGCCCCTAATCATTATCATCCAGTACCTCGTCTTGGGACGTGTCATGTCACAGCCGCTAAAGATCGGCCCGCTTCTTCGTTTCTCTTTCCCCTCCCTGTTTTGCCAAACCAACGCAGCGGTCATAGCGTGGAGAAGACGCTTCTCCCTCTCCCACTCACTTTGTGTTTGCCTATCCTTCTCTGAGGTAAGTCTGCCTGTCGAGCAAGATTCGCCGGCAAAGCAAAGCTGACTTTGTGGTCTGTAGTGACCCATGTTTAACCGGAGTCGAATCCGCGGGCCATGTTCCTGCCCAACACCCACCGACGACTCCTCTGTCTATCCCCCCGAAAACGACCAACCGGATCGACATCCTAGATGTTCCTCTCCCGCGCAATCACCGGGTTCGAGCGAACGCTCCGCCCCGTCCCGTCCGCCCAACTGCCGAACCGCCCCCAGTGAGCAGATCTTACTTCTCGAGAAGCGAGTACGTAAGCATTATGTCGAGAGCTGACCTCTTCCTCTCACTCATAAAATGCCAGGACTTGTGTTGGGCATGACGAGGAGCTGTCTGTCTGAACCCAAGTCTCAGTGACGGATAGCAAATTCACACCCCCGGCGAAGAGACTGAGTTGGTACATCTTGTTAGACTGAGCAGACAGCTGACACAGTAGGCCAGCCAAAGCGTCCATGTCAGAAAAGAACAGGCCCCAGCAAACACAACACGTGCTTGTCTTCGGTCGATCACACGAAAGTATTCGATCATCGAGTCTCTGCCAGTCTGAACAGCGTGCAGCCCCTGATCGACACGGCCTCACATACCTCTCCATCACCCGCTTCAACGATTTAACTGGTGCTGGCCGTCGTCATGAACAGCTCTCTAAACCGTTATTGCTATGGTGCGCTTGTGGGAGTAACATAGTTTTGTCCCGAGATAATCTACAACTGAGGTGATTATTGCTGACCAAAGGCTCGTCGACTCCAGGCAATCATAGGATGAGTACGAAAATATTGAAATTGCGAAGAACTAACGGGTAATGGTCACTATCTACCACGGTCATATTCTCACAACTGCTAGACACTCCCAATATACTCCCAGCAACCGCACTATCGAAGCGCGCCCTCGAGGACACAAAGGCCACGAGTCAACGCCTGGCGTACGGCAACATGGTTCATTAAAGATTCACCCAAACCGTCGTTCAAGTATAGAGCAGGTAAGATTCGAATGAAATTGATTGGTCGCTCGCCCTCGTAGGCCGGCGCCAGCAACAACGTGGCGAGCATAGAATCGTGGCGAGTTAACAAGTGATTGGACGACCCATGGAGGTCATTAGTATCCTATATATAAATCCTGGATTTCGGTCGATTTCATTGTCATCATCATTATATATACCTCACCACATACATAGGCGTGATGGCAGCATGGGATAGATAGAAGAAATAAAGTTCATAATTCTACCAGTGGTATCGAAAATGTTTACTGAAAACGATCACACCCCTTTCTCTGTCTCCCTCCCTTCCCCTTACACCTCTCTATGACAAGCCACGGGAATAAAAAAGACACTCTGTTACATTGCAACTCTTTCGCTCCGCTTCCCACAACAACAGTTATATTGTCTCGCACGTGAAACCCATCAAAACGTCTCATCTCGACCACCGCCGTCATGCTTTCGTCTCCTCCCGTCTCTGTCTCTGTCTCGCGACTCGCCTGGGAATGTATGTATATACCTTTAACATTTCATTATCCCCGACCGACAACCTCACGCCCGATGATGCCCCCAGCTAAAAGCCAGCTTTGTTTTGTCTTGTCTTCTTTTCCTCGTGTGCTGACCAGCCTTGTCTCGCAGAGACGGACTTTTATAATTACTGCCGTAGGGCTTATTTAGTCTTTTGGCCACTTCATGCCTTACTGTACTTGGCTGACAATCTCGCTGGCCCTGGACAGGGACTCGACCATCTGCTGGCACTCCTTCCTCCGGCGTATGGTGTAGTCGGACTCCTTGAGGAGGTCGTCGAGCTCGCTCTGGCGGTACATGTTTTCGAGGAGTTCCTTTTGCATCTCATCTTTTGTGAACCTGTCCCTTTATTAGCTCCCACTCACAAAGAAAAAATTTTTTTTTTTTTTTCTTGGTTTGGACATACTGGACAAGGTTAAGCATGATGGCCTTGGGAACCATATCGATCATGGTCCGCTTGACAATGTTGTAGTACGACTGAATAAGCAGTTCTGTTTACACAGTCACAGTCAGTATACGAAAATCGAGTGAAGCGAGGACCCAAAAAAAACGTACTGATGACTTCAACCTCGATACTCTCCCGCTCGGATAGCGTTCCCGAAGCTTTCAGGGTAGGCGGGGGCGGCTCCATGGCGGCCGCCTTCTTCTTGTTCTTCGCGGCAAAGAAACTACCGAAAAAGCCGCCGTTGGACTCGCCGTCGGCACCGGTGCTGCTGCCGATCAGCGTCGGGGAGGCGGCCCGCGCGGGCGTGGAGCCAGTAGGCAGGGGTTTCCCGGTCTTAGGGTCAACCTGGACTGGCCTTGGCGGGTTGTGCTTCTCGTTTACGATTGCCATGGCCTATTCTTGTCAGTTGTCTGCGCTATAGAAGGGTAGAAATAGGGGGACCTACGCGGTGTCCGTTCAGGAAATCAGGGTGGCCAGTGTTGACATAGCACGCCTCCATGGCAACGAGGTCCCGCACGAGCTTGTTGGTCGGGTCTAGCGACTTCTTGAAGAAGGAAATGACGACGGCGTGGATCTTCTCCTTCAGCGAAGGATAGCGCCTGTAGAGCTGCTTGCCGAGAAGCTGTGTGAGAATGCGCACCAGCTCGTCGTACACAAGCGACACACACTTCAAACTGGGCTCCTCGAGCCGCTTGATCTCCTTCTTCACGATCAGCTCGAACGCGGTGGTACCGACGAAAAGCGCAGGTGACGAGCCAGAAGAGTTGTAGAGAATTGTGCGGATGTCCACGTCCTTGACCTGGTCAAAAGGATCCACCGCCTTGACACCGTTTGCGTAGAGTTCGTGGAAGACAAAGCTGATTCTTGCACCACCCGAAAGTTCGTTGCTCGAGAGCTCAGTGCTGTTGCCGTCCAGGACCGTGCGCCACTCGTTGGAGAACTCGGTGATGATGTTGAGAACGATGTTGGCGCTGTTGCCGAGCATCGAAGGCCCCAAAGACTCGAGCTCCTGGGTGTACTTTTGCAGCGAACTGGAGATTCGTGCCTTGATGTCGGGTAGCGTCTGCTTGATGTGCATCATCAGGATAAGGTTGAGTTTCCGAGCCAGATAGGGCGTGCCGCAGTACGAGCTCTTGTTCCGGTACGCCTTGTGGTTCTCGAAGAAGTTCTTCTCGGCCTCGAGCGCAGCGTTAATGGGCTTCTTGTTGTCGATGTCGCGTTGTCCTCGGTTCACCACCGGCACGTATCCGAGCCGCAGCGGGATGATGCGTCCTGCCAGAATATCCACGACATCTGTCCCCTCGTCCATCAGGTCGACCTTGGTCAGCACACCAATCGTCCGTTGGCCTTCCGGGTCCACCTCTCGCGCCAGCTTGAGGCCGTCCGAGTTTGCCAGATCGATGTTGGCCGCGGTAACTGCGAGGATGATGGCGTTCGACTTCTGGATGTACTTCACGATCATGTCCCGGATCTGTCGCTCGATGTCTCGCGGCTGGTCGCCCACAGGCACTCTTGTCAGACCGGGCAGATCGACGAGGGTCAGGTTGAGGACGTTGGGCGAGTAGATTCTCAGGTTGATGGGCGCCGGCGAGATGCCCGCGTTGCGGCCGACCTTGGCCTCCGTCTCTCGGCTGATCTCATCGCGGATCTTGTTGAAGTCGTAGAACTTCTGGCCAGGGATGTGCAAGAACTCGCCCCACTCGTCGGCGTTGGCGGCTTTGTCGGTGCTATTTGTAATGTCCTTGTCGACGCCGTTTGACTCGGAGGTTGCTGATCGGTTGATAAGCTGGAGCACGAGCGGCCGTCGGGTCACGATGCCGGACCCGCGCGGTAGACTGTCGAGCGACAGGGGGCTTGTGTTAGCTTGGCCGGAGCGCCAGACCGCAAGAAAAATGAGGGGGAGGGGAAAGGACATACAAGTCTCGGCCGACAATGTTTTCCAACACTGAACTCTTGCCACTCGACTGACTGCCGACGACGACTATTTGAGGGAGATCGATCGGGTTGTTGACGCCGACAGTGGTAAACACATCCTGGAGTTTGTTGACGAGTCTGCAGGAGAGAGCTTGTCAGTAACGGAACGCAGCTAGGATCCGACCGCCTGAGCAACGAGAAAAGAGAGACTATCATACTTAATGAGACTCGGATCTGAGATGCCGCCGGGGGTGGCCAGCGTAGGTGCTTCCGCCGTCATGGTTGCTGTGGGATGGGGTGTGAAAGGGATGCGATGTTGGCTTCTTTCGTAGCACCGAGAGCTAGGTGGTGATTTGGTTCGTCTTTAGGTTACCCACGCAGGACCGGGATCGGGGTCGGGCGAAGGGGATGTATAGGACGGGTATGTATGCACGTTCTTGAGAAGGAGCAGAAGGCGCTGCCGTATGCTAACGTCGTCTTTGGCCGTTTTGTTTGGGTCGGAGGTGTGCGTAGTGCGTAGTGCTTAGTTCGAAGTGGGATCCGATTGTAGCCAGCAGCGACTGTCAGAAGGGTCGACTTACGTAGCGTCGTCGCAGGGGACCGCCTATGCGTCCGTGCACCGACAGCCTTGTGGCACCCACGTGATCGCTGCGGCGCCGTTGATGTTTAGTGGAAACCTGTCGAAGCCCAGTGTGACCGCCTGAACTAATATTATACTCGGGAGGTATTAGATCTTGGAGAGAGCCTTAATCTCAATCATGCTAACGCACTTGGAAGATTTAATCAAGTCAGAACGGAACAAAAACCTTTCTCTCTTTGTTCAGAGTACAACATCTGAGGTACTGCGTGGTTGGGCGTGAGGTTTAGGCTTGATCCCGGTCTTCTTCTTATCGGTGCCTGAAATTGTCCGCGTTGCTGGTGGTCGTCATCTAAAACATTCCTTCCACGCGTTTCATTGTCATGCGGCGCTGGGTGGCTAGGGGCTGTTGTTGAGAATTTCAGGCACCTCTAGTAAATGCGTTATGTCCATGCTGGCTATCATCCAAATATACATTGACTACGCTTTGCCCCGGATACTAGCTTCGCTGCGCTCTTTAATTGACTCGACAGACAGATTCGTACTTTACAAGTGTCCCATTATACCACTTTGTCTATGATGAATAGTAGAGTGCCTTCCTTCTTACAGCGTCAACAGTCGGAGAATCGGGAGTTTAAAAGTGAAGTGCAATCCATGCATCCCATTCCGAGCAGAAAACCAACGACGCCCCTCCTTGCCATGTTCCCCGTCAATCATGTTGTTGTTCATCAGTGTCTTACTTCCTGCTAGCGTGACCGGAACAGCTGCTGCCAAGCGGATGCTCTTGGTTCCTGCGGCTCTTCGGTGAATGCAATGGGGAAATGCTGTCGATGGTATTCGGCATAAAAGATAGTACAACGCCCATCCGCTGACCGCAGAAATGTGGTCTCCAGGCTCCCAAATTCACTGCCCAACATATGAGGATGTGGTATAATTCCAGATTACAGAAAAAGATGCGGAAGAAAGCCGAGTGACATGACTACCAGTTCGCGGGTGTCGAGTCTTGTCATATCTCGCCATATTCATCGATAGGGAAGGGATTCGCATTCCGCCAGTTTCCGTTCGAGCTTCGACTCGTTCCGTTAGAATGTAGCGATTTGTATGCGGCAAGGCTGCGGGCTCGCTCCTTGTTGGACCAACTGAGATGCCGTCAGTCACAGAGTGCTTGTAGTTTGAACATGAGTCGGGGAACTTACATCTTGACCTTGCCCTCGTCACCACAAGAGGCAAACATGCAAGGGTCTGCGGGGTTCCAAGAAACCGAGTTGCAACGTGGAATGTGGGCTTCCGCCAATTTCTCGACTTGAATGCCACTGGACTTATGCCATATTGAAATCGACCCGTCTGACATGAGTGGGGTGTTTGTTAGTAAGAGTGTTCATCTGAGTAACAGGTTGAGGAGATAGGTGTCTTGCATCTCTTACCCTCACTGCCGCTAATTACGAAGCTCTCGTTGGCGCCACCAAACGTGCTCCTGATTGTGCAGTCGCCAGCGGTATGGCCAACGTATTTCTGGATGGGCTCTCTTGTTGCAATCTCAATCAGCTGCGCCTCGTTGTTCTGCTTGTTGACAAGCAGGAAGCGCGAGTCTCGACTGATGCTGACTGACGTCGCTCGTGTCTTGAGATCCATCTCGTACTCGAGCTCCCGAGTGACGAAGTTGTACACATGCAGGCAATTCTCATTGTCCATGGCGACTAGCCAGTGCCCATCCGGGGAAACGGCCAGGTCTTCGACCCGGTGTCTTCTCGTCCACGTATAGAGAAGGACGCCCTCCACATTCCATTGACTTATGGCTTTGTTCTTATCAAAAGACCCAATGATGAAGGTGCGGCAATCGGCGGCCCATACGCAGCTGCTGACTGGTTCTGCGAATTTCTCCAGCGTGCTCAGACATGCTCCAGTCTGTGGTCCTCTCGTCAGCAAAGTCTGCCAGTTTCCAACAGCAATCAAGGGGTCATTACCGAAGTGTTCCAGATCTTTGCTTGGTGATCTGTGCCGCAGGATATGAGCATCGTGTCGTCGGGACTCCATGCGACATTACCGCATCCGCCGTTCCCATGATCTAGTTTGTGCAAGAGCTCGAAAGAAGACACATCCCAGATGAGAACGGCCCGGTCTGCACCGCAGCTAGCAAGGCGGGTTCCATCATGGGAGAAGGCTACCTGCCACACCTCGCCGTTATGTTTGTCTAGCTCCGCGATGGCCTCGGACGGGAACTGACTCCTATCGCACATGTGATCCGAATACAGTGAAGGTGATTCGGGGGCGGTGTGGAAGAGGCAGTTGTTGATCTGATTCTCTTTTACCTGCTCGAGTAGCACCGCTAACCGACGTTCCGGGAGCATGACTGACGGAGATATGCATCCTGCGAGCGCGGGAGGTCAGTTTCGGTTCTTTTAAAGTGTGAAAGGATAAAGTGAGAGAGGAGAGCGGTTTATGGGCACGAACCTGAGAGTTCTGATAGTAATATCTGCCGGGAGTGACCGAAAGCGCCGTCCCAGTCCGCCTTTAGCTTCAAATCCTCGGGCGACTGACACATGAGGAGGCTGGAGAGGAAGTGAAGCTTTTGGTGCTGCTCGGAGCATAACGGCGTTAGCTCGCTCCTCAGCACCATGAGAGCCCTGGCAGTCTCCCGTCGCTCCAGCAGCTCTAGAAACTTCTGTTGCCGTAACCATATCCGCATGATATTCCTATCTGCGCCTGGGGCCAGCACCAACCCGTTCCCGGTCTGGTGGCGATCTCCTGGAGCGGCCGCGCCGGAAAGCAGCTCCTCCGCTTGACCCCAGGCCCCGTCCAGCACCGCTGTCCGAAAAGCAGCCACAGCGGGACGCTCTAGCTCAAAGCCACTATCTCTGCTGACGCTCTCCGCTGCTGTCTGATAGCCCATGTCCGATAACGCCTGGATCAGGATGCGCGTAACCTCTTCCCGGTCGTGACCGTAGTAGGTCGACGGCCGTTGTCGGACCGGTTCCTTCCCATTCTGTGACGAGCCATTAAGCGACTCAGACTGCGTCTTGTGTGTCCCATTCGAGGCTGCCCCTCCCACGGAAAGATCCTCGCGCCCCCTAGACCCGTTTGACACCCCGCGGTGGGTCCCGTTTGACGACTCTTGAGTATCGGTGTTGGCGAGCATGCTTTCGCCGCGTCTCCGCTTGGGCTGGCGTGGAGTGGTAGAGGAGTCCGCGGCAGAAGAGCCGGCAGCAGCCTCTGCTTCTAGCTCCTCCTCTTCTTCCTCGGACGAGCCTCGTTGCCTTCTTCCCAAGAGCTGAGCTGGAGGTCGCGAAGGTCGTAAAGTCTGGGGATTCGGGTCGGGGTGTGCGGGCTGTTCGTCGGTCTCGCGCGGAACGTTATTCTGCTGCGGCGACTGGGGAGCAACGCGTTGCGATGGATGGTTTGGGGCTGGGGCTGAGAGGACAGTGTTGAGAGAGGATTCGGGGAGTTGCGGGGTGGATGGGCCGGCGGAGGTGGATGGGGTAGATATGGGCGCTTGGCTGGGGGTTTGGTCTGCCACTTCGATAGACTTGGGACGCGGGACCGGTTTCCGTTCCCGCAGACAGAGATAGAAAGGATACAAAGAAATGCCGTGTGCTTCTGAAATCCGAAGACGGGGTTTCAGGCGACTGGATCGATGTGGATGGCCGTCTTTGCTTCCTTGGGTCAGGCGAGAGCCGGTCGGCACCTGACGAGTCAAGCGGACAGGCTTCTTGATGACGGTTCCGTCATCCGTTGGTGGCCGATCATGGGGTTAGTCTCGGGCGGCGGCTCTTAAGTACCGGACGTACGGTGGCCGCATGAACAAGGAGCTTCGGTGCTTGGAAGAAATCGTGCTAAGGCAGTAATCGTGGAACTGCATAAAAAAGTTGAAAAGCTTAAATGAACACCGAACCACTCGATATCTATGTGCTTTCTTAGACCGAGGTGAGGCAACTGCGGAGATTGTGAGGTACCGTCAAGGCGGCTGGGGAAACGATTGGAGCCTGCACTTGCCAAGTACATACCATGAAGAGCCGAGCATGGGTGCTGGCAATGCTGAATGAGCTGGTGCCAGGTGTACGCACCGACGTCAGTCGCTTTGACGATTGGCTTCCACTGAAGAACTCAAGCTTTAGCGCTGTTTATGGTGAGGCGGGCGCTCAAAGGGCTACGCACGACAGCGGATTGGCCGGGGATTGCCAAACTGAGACGCACTTACCTTGCCTGACAGGTACCGAGGCGCTACCTTATCGGGCATGCAAACCGCGTTTGTGAGCTGCTTGACCCAACTCACAGTCGATCTAGACCATCGACCTAGTTCTAAACATGCTCCATTGTACCCTTTTCCATTCTCCTTTCCAAGTGCAATAAGAGTGATTCAGGTCTCCGTGAAGCTACAGTTACAGCATTTACTCTTGTTTGCAATGTGCATGCGATGCAGCCATGGCATCTCACTTTGACATACTATGTAAGGTGGCTCAACAGTTCCCGACGGAGCCAGTGCACTGGCTGTCGGTCGCATGCATGAAACAGCTCTCAAGTTCCTGGACTCCTGCAGTCGAGTGGCGCATGTCAAGGGATAATCGAGAGCCGTCTCGCACGGTGAAAACTGATGAATCATGTTTCGTTACAATGTCTTGCGATAACCTGCCTTCACCCACCGTAGCGTACTAGGTCTTGGTGGCACAACGTCCAACGTCCCATCTCCGCCCTTTCCAACGTCAAGGAGTTCACCGTAACTAAGCCTAAGTACCTCCAGTTATCGATCAACCACAAACGGGCTAAGCACCATGACTTCCTTTGACTTTCCGCCGACGCCCAATCGTTGTCCTGATGCGTATGGTCCGATTACGACATACAACAGGTTAAGATGTTCTCAGGTAGCCCACGGTTTCTTCCTGGACGGGAAGCAAAGGGCGAAAGAGAGGTTTGAACGGTAACTGATGTCAATCCGACACCTCAGATGGAAAACTGACGCGAAGACGTAGGCAAAATGAGATGGCACAGCGTCTCGAGGATCCGAATCTGTCAGAGAGGCGTGAACAGATCTGGAAACACTCCGGGAGGCTCGAGGCCAAGTATCTGCGCTTTCTCCGAACCAAAGAAGGGCTCTCAAATTACCAGACCATCAAGACGATCGGCAAGGGATTTTTCGGAGAGGTCAGGCTCGTCCGCAAGATCCAGGATGGCAAAGTCTATGCTCTCAAGCGTCTCGTCAAGACGCAGATGATCTCGAAAGACCAGCTTCCTCGAGTCCGCGCCGAGCGAGATGCGCTTGCAGAATCAGACAGCGAATGGGTCGTTAAGCTGTACACGACCTTCCAGGACAACACATCGCTCTACATGCTGATGGAGTTTCTGCCCGGTGGGGATCTGATGACGATGCTCATCAAGTACCAGATCTTTTCCGAGGATATCACGCGGTTCTACTCGGCCGAGATCATCAACGCCATCGAGGCAGTCCACAATCTGGGCTTCATCCACCGGGATATCAAGCCAGACAACATCCTCCTCGACCGAGGGGGGCATGTCAAGCTTGCCGATTTCGGTCTGTCCACAGGCTTCCGCAAGAGCCACGACAGCAGCTACTACCAGGAGCTCCTTCAGAAACCGCCTGCCCAACCTGACAACGTCCTGCGTTCGCAGAACCGAAACTCGGTCAATATCGACGAGATCAGTCTGACAGTCAGCAACCGCGCTCAGATCAACGACTGGCGGCGGTCCAGACGGCTGATGGCCTATTCCGCCGTGGGCACGCCCGACTACATCGCGCCAGAGCTGTTCACGAAGCAGGGCTATTCCTTTGATATTGATTGGTGGTCGCTTGGCACTATCATGTATGTGTGCATTGCACCCCCTCTCGTTCATGCCCGCCACTGATACGTGCTAACCTGTACAGATATGAGTGTCTAGTTGGCTGGCCCCCTTTTGCAGCCGAAAACCCGTACGACACATATAGGAAGATAGTCAACTGGCCACATACGCTGTTCTTCCCGGATGATGTCCCCCTCAGTCCTATCGCTATTCACCTCATTCGAAGGTAAATTTTTTTTTTTTTTTTTTTTTTTTTTTTTATCTATTTGTCATTTTTTTTCTTTTTCTTGTTCCCGGCCCGCCGCCGACACACCTAAGCAACGTTAACGTTTTTCTTCGGAGGCTAATGTCTTTTTGCCCCAAATTTTTTTTTTTTTTCAATAGTATGGTATGCAATAGTGAGCAACGCCTCGGACGCAACGGAGCCTCTGAGATCAAGAACCATCCGTTCTTTGCCGGCGTCGACTTTTCCAGCCTCCGCAACATCATCCGGGCTCCATTTGTCCCGCCGCTCGTGTCGGATGTAGATACGTCGTGTTTCCCCGTCGACGAGCTACCGCAGACAACAACAACCGATAATAATGACTCCTCGTCAACTGGTGCGACGGGCACGGGCAGGGTGGAGGATGATCAGACGCCTACCCCTGAGATGACGCTTCCCTTTATCGGGTATACGTTCAAGAGGTTTGAGAAGACATTCGTTTGAGTTGCTTACAGGCAGTTTAAGAGATGTTGTTTCTGTCCTGGTTGACGGAAATAGGATCCTACTATCTCTACGTACTATCGGGCTTTAGGGGCGTTCGCTTATTTACTGAGCAGCTGCAAGATTTGCCAGTTTTTCGCAGTTTTTCGCAATACATCTCACAAGAGAGAGGGAATGAATGCTGGACTGGTCTACTTCAGGTTAGCCATCGGATATGCAGCTCTAAGGTAACAAAGGTTCAATTACCAAATAAAAAAAGCTAAAAAAACAAAGGAAGTGAATATGGGGCGTTAGTAGACTTTCCCTTTCATGTACGGAGAGTATTGTCCAGTAAGTAAGACACAAGAAGAAAAAAAAGGGATAGTAGATGACTAAGGGGGATATAAAAGAAACTTATGGACGTATATATGCGTATATGGCCGTAATACTGAATAGTGCATACCTAGCTATTATTAGAACTTTGCTGTACAGTACATATCTTGCTATCTAGCTCCCTGCCACACATGCGGTTATTATGGATAACGCATGTATGTTGTGGTTGACGTTGACTCCACCCACACACACGAGACAAACAGGTTTTTTTTTTTTGAGTGGATAATGGCCAGACCATACATATTATCACGAGGTAATGTAGGATTGTGACGTGACGTGGGGGCGTTTGTATGGGTAGCTGAACTTCTGGATGATTAACTTTATTTTGTGTGTTCTCTTTCATTCGTTCTCCCCCCCAAGTCGCATCGCATTAACTACATAGTCTCCGTCTCTGCGAACTGGCAAACGAGAATCCTACTTCAACATGATGTAGTTATATGTGTATCTGATATAGGAACCTAATAATCCCTATGCTGTATTTCCCCCTCGTCTTATGCTCCTTTCTTATTTCGGCCGTTACCCTCATTTCATTAACAAACTGCCATACAAACAAATAAATCAAATCTTGAAAACTCTTTAGCTTCGTGCTCATATCCTTCTTCTTCGTTACAGAAACGGCAAGGAAAAAAATAACGCCAAATCCAACCCTTCGTGCCCTGAATGATGATTCGATAAATGCTTAATCATGATATTTGGTCATAACGGTCGAGATGGGTGTGTGTAATGAAGAAGGACAAGAAATAGCGATGCAAAAAAAAGACGAGGTATTAGAAAAGAATTAGTACAGAAAAAGGGCAGGGTATATATCTCATCCACTGCCTCCGGGGTATCGGGTATATCTCAAAGTGAGCAAAGGCATTTTATGACCAACACTCTTCGTCTCCCCCCTCAACATGCCGCGAGACCACCCAAAATGTAAAAAAAAGGGTTCGAGATGAAAAGAAAAGGAACGCTCGGTATATCGAAGAATGGGGATAGCTTTTGGAACAGGATGTCGTAGGCGATTCAGTAGGCGCGTCAGGACACGTCCTCTGATTTTTCTTCAGAGGAAGCCGCCTTCGGAGCCAAACACGCCCACGCTGCCTCGCCATCCGCATCGTTTCTCCCAACTATCGCGATCACCCTCGTTCGTCGCCTGCTGCTGCGGTTGCTGACGCTGGTGGGGCGGCGGTGGAGCTGCTCGTGGATGCAGGTGGTGATAAGGTTGTTGTTGCAGCTGCTGTTGCTGCCCGTCCATATCGCTGTTGCTCCCGCGGCTGCTGCTGCCGCTGTTATTCGTCTGCACCAGGAGCAAACTGCTCGTGCTGCTGCTGAGACGTTTCGTGAACTCGGTGATGCTGAGACGCTTGATGCTCGATGTCGACAAGCGCTTCTCATGCCCGCGGGGCGGACCCGAGACGGCCGCCGCGGTCGGCCCAGCAACCGAGCCTCCCGCGGAGGGCTTACTCGAGAAAGACGCATGCACGTCCGCCGGAGACATGTTCGACGGCTGAGCATAGGCGGTACTCGTCGAAGACGAGATGATGCCCGCTAGCGACGGTTGACTATGGGTGCGCTGAGGGTTGGCTGGTCTGCGTCTACTGTTGGAGTAGCCTGTCTGCGGCCGGAGGTGAGATGACCCACTGTTTGATAATGCCATGAGCGCCTCGTGGTTATAGCTCAATGGCGATCGCGCCCCTTGCGACCTTGATGGCGGCGGGTGATGCCCCGCCGACTCGTGACGACTCGCTATGAATTCCAGCGCTCGCTGCGCTGTCGGAGGGATCTGGGCTCTGAAGCGATCTTCAGGATCCCCATCTAATTCTCCAGCATACTCGTCGCTGTCTTCTTCGACATCGTCTAGGCCTTGTTCATCATCCGAATCCGAATCGTCGTCCATGTCCCATGCGCTCTTTAGTCCACCAAGCTCTGCTGCAGCAGCTGCTGCTGCTGCAGCGCCCGTCATTCCCGCCGCTGTGCCCCTGGCCCTTCCCTCTTCCATTTCGCGCTTCTTCCTCCTCTCGTCCACCTCTCGCATTAAAGCGTCGAACCGGGCTAGCGAGCTGAGCTTCTCCTCTCCAGGAACCTCACGGTCCGACCCCGGTATACATCGCATCTGAAAAGCCCTGTCTAGGATCGTCTCCCGTGGTCCCGGCGGTGAGCTGGAAGGCATCCCTGACTGGACCGATGGCGGTATTTGTGATCCGATGCTATCTCTGCCTCGGACGGGTGAGCTAAGCGTCGAGGATCTCCCCTGTGCGGACGTCCAACCCTCTATGAACTCGCCCTGGTATTCGCCAATGGTCACCGCCGGTGACGGGAGATCGGTAGGATGCATTGTCGTGTAGTTTTGAAAGCCCATGTGAGAAGGATGCATCGAACTTGCGTGGGATGAGAGATCGCTCCGTTTTGAGTGAAGGCTCGGAGATTCCGAGTATGTTAGCGGACGGTCGCGGCTCGCATATGCCTGGTTCGAGTTTTTGCGCTGAGTAGTGGCCCGCGAGCTGGGGTTCCCACTGCTGGGTCTCTGCTGCATGTCGGACGGCTCTCTACCACGAGACGCAAAGGGATTGATGAAGGTTGGCGATGCGGGAGTCATTGGACTGATGGGCGACCGATCCGGCATGTTCGGTGATATAAGCCGCTGTATGAAGTGCGCCCACTCCTGAAGCGTGTACTGTTCGTCGGCCGAGCGGAACCACAGCGTCGTGGGCGAGGTCTCTTTCGTCGCTGTAAGGCCTGCCGTCCTGCTCGATCGTCTCTTGCGCAGCTTATCTGTTGCCGGATCGGGAACGATGTTGATGACGAGCGTCGGTAGTATAGGGCCCTGTTTGCGATGTGCTATCATCTGAACTTGGCATTCGGTGATGGTGCCAATCGCGTGCTGCTGGATCGGTTCATAATCCTCCTGAAAATCGCCCGATGTTAGGAATGCGGTCTCGGCACTGCTAAGAGTGCTGGGACGAATAAATATGCAGTACTTGCCTTGGACTTATAGATGGAAAGGTAGATTGCGTCCGGAGGTGCTTTCAACAACCCTTTCGGTGTTGAGCCCCGGCTTGCTTGCAGGCCTTTGTTTGACGCTGTTTGCGGCGGCTGCTCTCTCTGGGCGCCCCCTACGACCACATATCGTGTCTACTGGCTGTCAGAAACCGCAATGCACTTTTGCTTCCCACGACGCAGGTTTCGCACCTTCCATAATGCTCTCCCAATGATGGTGCCCCGATCCGGAGGCACACTAAGAGTTCCCTCCATGGCTGGCGATGCGTAGCTCTCGCTTGTCTTCGTGGCTGCCGTGGGCAGAGTGGCGACGGACCAGACTAGGTAAATCCCAGAACCTTTAGACCGGAATTGAAGGCATTAAGCATTAAAGGCATGCATGGTGAATGGCAAAAGAAGCTCTAAAAAGATGGGGTCCTCTGTGCAGGACGCTGGGGAAACAAACGACCCTCCCAAGAAAAAAGAAAAGGCCCCTCTAGATCCGACCACGCTTTGCGCCCGGCAGTGCTTCGAATAAAATGGTGAACGGGAGGGGATTCGGAGAAGACCTCAAGATGGAGACCAAAGGAAGGACAACACCTAATAAGAGGCAGGTGCGCCGGAAGGTCTGGAGCGAGATTAATAAAAAGTAGCCCACCATGCGCACGCATGTGGGCGGTTTTGCGCCTAGTTTGGATAAGAGCATAAAACAATGCATGCAGGAAATCAAAGAAAACTTCGAGAAGTGAACGGGGGGAGGGTACCCAGGGGCACTTGCACGGGGGTCATCAGCTAAAAAACCAGGGATTCAGGTACCGCTCCACGATGAAATCGCCCGTAATGACACGCCCCCGGGCAACCCTCGGGCAGGTTTCACTGGGAAGACAGGCAATGCACAAAGTCCTCCGGATGTACACTGCACCCTGACCGTGCATAGACCTTGCCTCGGTCCAACACTTATTACCGTTGCCGTGTTGCCATCCCCAACGTCGTGGGAAACCTTCATGGTTTTGGGACCGGCCTGATCTTGGCTGGCAAGGCTCATTATCTTGACAGTCGACCGGCGCCGTGAACTTTCCCGTCTTCGTTGCTTAATTAAAGCACCAAGATCTTGGTGATACAGTTTCAGACAGCACGGTGCGAGTACGGCCCAGTACATGCTGTGCAGACTCTTAAAAATGCTGACCACATTTCAGGTACAGCACCTGACCCCTGGATCCTTTGTACCGCATGGTACAAATCCAGGAAGTTCTCATCCATGTCCCGTTGCTGTCGCTAATCGTGAGGGTGGGGCTGTAGCCGTGGGTCCAATGAGGCGCCAGGGCCGAGACTGGGTGCCGCTAAGTGGTCCTGGCGGAATGCGCGCGCCGACCGCTCTTCAGTGGAACCTGATGAGATGGAGACAGGGAGAGCAATCCCTTCTTCTGCCTCTTGTTCCTTCTAGCTCAACGTTCATGATCACATCAAAGACATGGCAGTGAGGCCCACGTTTCCCATGTCCTGCAAGCCTCCTCCATCACGCTGATGACGAAAGGCAGCTCAAGATAAAGTAACGGGGGAGACCCATTGATGATAATGCACTTGATAACTGCGAATCAAGGTGCATCATCTGTTCGGTCGGTTAATGCGACCTTACGCCGCACCGCCAATATCCGGGGTCAATATCATCGTGTGTGACCATGCCTGGAAACGACAGTCCTGTGTAGATGCTGCACCGCACATTAAGGCCAGCTCTAGATTTCTCAGCAATCCCTCGTATCAATCAACCCCCACTTCATTGACCTCAGAGCGGGCGCATTTCATCTTATTTCATCTTTTGAGGCTCATGATGTTTCGACGAACGGGGCACATCAATATTTGGACTCCAAAAGCTGCGGACGCATTACTACCCCGTATCCCTGCCACATAACGGCGCAACTGAGAGCAATGGAGCACCCGTCGGCTTACACACATCTCAGTCCTACCATCCCACAGAGAGGCGCACAAATGCTTCCCCCGGTCAAAAGCCATGTGGCTGACCCTGCATATGTATATGTAGGGACGGGAAAATGTGAACGCACGCAAGAGGTGCTTGCAGTCGAGCGTGTTTGGACTTGGCCGCAAGCGGACATGAAGGAACTAAGAGAAGTCCTGTCGATATCCGTCATGTTTCGACCACGGTCCATCAGACCAACCCGGGCCCGGCACGAGTGGTGTGGACTCGAGCCTCTTTGAAAAGGCGGAAATGAGCCGGCTAACAAGTGCAGCTCCCGACAGCAGCAGAATCCACTTGCACCTAGATGATAAATAAGCAATCGGTCTGGTCCGTCAGTGGTGTCATTTCGCAGCGGTGTCATTTTTGACAGGAGCGAAGTCGGATTGTGTTCACCCTCCAAGGTATCCGAGACTGCCGTGGCTGACCGTATGTCTGCTCGGGTACCTAACCAGATAAAGGAGGAAAGGGCTACAGTAGTGAACGATTTCTGGTTCGTCAATTGCCAAAGTGCGGGCTGACTTGACCGTTCCCACCTGGCACCACAACTGCAAGACTGAACGACCTCAATCAATCCAACCTCGACACCACTATGAAATCTGTGAGTGTTGTGGCAGTCGGCCGCAGTCGGTAAGCAAACGATGGCAGATACCAAGGCGAGTCGTCTTGTGACCAAGAGTTGCAATTTGGATGTGAGTGTTGCGCCTTCGGTTAGCTCCTCGGAGGCGCAGAATTTCATCTCAGCTCCCCAGGTTTTTCCGGATTGCGACTTGCAACCCTCCCGCCAAGTGCATGCTGCATGGCCATCATCTGTTGTTCCTCCACACAGCTAGGCTCGATACAACTCTTTACCCCTCGTTCCTGCATTTTTCAGTTCCCGGGTTGAACAAAACCAGAGGGTAGCTTTTCGCCTCCCCCCTCACCTTCAAGCCTGTCAGCCGTACACGGCTTGTCCGAGAGGATGTCGTGCAACTCTGCGGGGGGAAGAGTTGATGCGCTGTGCCACCACACACACACGCAAGGCAAGATCTGGCAAGGATCAAGGTCTGAAGACCATCACTACCATATTTCCCATCCAAGCTAGTCGCATATGTGGTCATTCGGCGTTGAAGCATACACCATGTCAGCGCAAACTCAGGCAAAGGATTTTTCGTGTCTGCGCTTGTGATTTATCCATACAATGACTAGCCTCCAGCGCCTAGCAAGTCAGAACGACAACCCGGGTGTTCGGCTTCTGGGGCAGAAAGACAAACGCAAACCACCTAACCTCAACCATATCAAGCAGTCAGTTTCGGGGAGCTTGAGGAAAGCTGCCTGCCCCATCATACCAGGGTACTGACTTCCCGGCAGCAGCTTGCCGTCTACACGAAGATGCAAGTGAATCCAAAAACGGGAAAGCTATCGAGGACGCCTCATCTGCCATCATCTCCACACTTGACAGTTTTGTGTGTCAGGCCATCCTTACACAGTACTTCACCTAAGGGAATGGCTAACATTTATCGCACTTACGGAGTACCTGGGGAAGGTTTCCCAAGGGTAGTCGTCAAGGATGATGGGGTGCGGCTCTAGACCTTTTACTAGTTACCTTGCAACCACGCATTTTCCCGCAAATTTATTCAGTGTGGCTTCTTTTTTCCTTGCCGGTAGGTGACCTGTCAACTTTCCAACTTCTTCACCGATCACCGCCATTTTGTTTCCACCTGGCAACGGGCAAAGTGAAGTTGCTGAGTGAGGTTGCAAGTTCTTGGCAAGCCCTGGGCAGTTTCTGTTTCAGAGCGAGACAGAATGAATATGCGGATCTACCACGAGCAACGGAGGGAAAGGGGGTTTGTTATCTTCATGGTCTCCATTATGACGCAATATCGAAGAAAAGGATTCGATTAAGAGGGGGGAGCATTGATATCAAAGAAACGTTCTTGATATGCTAATTATGCGCTGCGCTCTTGATACTCGATCTGTCAAAACGATTTAACCCCCTGGTCCTAGTATCGAGCTGGTGTGAGACGGCGCTTTCCGCTTTGCCCTGGTTGTGGATCATCAAGTAAATTTGACTCAAAAAAAGAAAAGACGGCCTGCCGAGGAACGGCTCAGTCCGTGTCTTCTCCATTATTTTTGCTTTCTCAAAGTTATCGTTAACTAGGTAGTGCATGCACCACATCTTAACTGCTTTGAGCAATTCCGTCTGTTCTCTCCCGCCCCAACCCTGTTAACCCCGTATTTTTATCACATCCGTACTTCGTACACTACTGCGTACTGTAAACCCTTGAACTTGGCATTGGCATTGGCATTGGCATTGGAAGGCACTGGCAGGCAAAAATCCATCATCTCATATCTAGCGCGGCTGTGACTAGTTACTTTACCTCAGAAGACCGCTGGTTCTAAGGAAGTCAGTACACAGTACTTCTCCTTACACTACTTTCTACAACGCTTGCCACAGTTGGAACGGGCTTGTTAGAAACCCCGAGATGGACGCGAGACAGAACAAGATGTGCAAAGTTCTTTCATGACTCGTTTGATGATATATCGTAAACAGTGCTTTGCGTCTCAGATGTGAAGAAGAAGAAGAAGAAGAAGAAGATGCTGCTGTTGTTACGGTGTTACAAAAAGAAAAGAAAAATCACGACTGCCGCTAACTATCAGCCCAGCTCGCAAGCCTAGCTAGTGTATGGGGGGGCACGGACGATGATGAGGCTTGCATGAACCACCCGGTGTCGAAATTGGAATACGTAGTGCATAACGTTAGTAGGCGCAACCAAACAACTCAAGTCCTGCCTTAGTCCATGGAGAAGGGCTTTCACACACACACACAACACACATGGATCTCGCACTTTCACTAGTCTCTCACATGATATTAGCGCGGTGATAGTTAACTAATGAAAGGCGTTAAGAAAGGGTCGCCTTCTCACACGCGACAGTCCGCAGTGAGTCCTATGTGCTTGCTGCCATATTCCCGCGAATGTAATGTATCATTTTGTACTTCGTATGGAGAAAGTTTCCAGGTTATGGGCCCACCACTCCTCCTCCACATGGCAATGAGGCAACCGTGCGTAGTAGTACGTAGTAGCGTAGTATAGATGCGTGCACAAAGCAGCGCCTCATTTGAAGAGCGATCCGAGCACAACGCGACGGACGAAAGTGAACGCGCTGGACCGCCCTGCCGGCTCTCGCTCTTTTTGCGTGTGCGTGTGCGTGTGCGTGTGCGTGTGCCGTCATAACCTAGTGTATAAACCCCGGATTATTACGTGTGGTGTTCCATGCAACACCCCCTTTTAGTTCCCGAATGAATGGTTTGGGTCACGGTTCACGCCGTCACAGAGTGAAGCTAACGACGACTCGGGCCTCTCTTTGCGCTGTGAGAGGACCCGACGCCAGTAGTTTCTTCTATCACAGCACCATGCAGGCACCAACCATCACAGACGCTTTTTCTTAGCGTCTTACCGAGTCCCAGGTTAGACCTATGTAGGTTCCAAACCGAGGTTCTGGTATCACTAGTGTAGTGCAGACCAGCTGGATGGAATGGAATTACCTACTAGTGATGAATTGGTTCGCGCGCACCAACGTGTTAGTCATGTCGCGCGCGTGGTGGAACCGTCATGTCGATAGTTAGTTAATCCAGTGTACATACGGGCGTAAACGGAATAGATGCGCCTCTTGCTCATATCCAGTGTTTCGCGCTAGTCGCTACACTTCCGCTAAACATGGAACTGCTTATAGCTCACAGACTCAGATCCAATGTATTTGAAAATAGTATGTGTGTACATACATGCTGACCGCTCAGACCTCTGCGCAGGCGCAGACGCAGACATGGAAGAACCTGGGAAATGGGAATGGGAATTGAAGCCCATTTTTTTTTTTTTTTTTTTGGCTCGGCCCGTCGTCAAAATTTCCTGTCCGCTCCGGCCGCTTCGCATCGATCTGAAAGAGCATCTAGCTATTCTAGTGTAGTATTGATCTTTTTTTACTCCGCACACACAGCATGGTCAAGGTAGCGAGCGAGCTGGTTTGGTCTGGGATACGTACATAACATCTGGGACGATAATGCGACTGCTATTGTATGGCGTCCGTGCCATGAGATAGTTAATGGCGTGGGGGATTCAATATCAGAAGCCATTAAGCCTCTTCTCACTGTCACCTCGAGGGCAGTCCGCACCATTGATGGAGTGTCATTCCACCGTTCCGATAGTTACCTACCATATGGATATAGTATATAAATCAACGACCTGTCACATTTTTAACGGCTACTTACATCCACAGTATGTAACGTTATGTATGTGGCCTGACAGATGCAATTCTCCGTTTGGTGGCTTTGCTGCAGGTTTCCTATCTTCTCATTTCAGTTAACTGTTGTGTGCGTTGCTTCTTTGCCTGCCGTGATGTGTGTGTGTGTGCGTGTGTGATGCAAGAAGATCGACAGGACAGAAGTCCTCTTTAGGTTTTCCCATGACATCCATAATCGCATGGATCTTTTGGTTTGCGTTGTCGCATTGCAGGATGCATTGAAAAGGCAGGAACACCCTTTCTAGACCGGGGGGTTGGGGGAGGGGAAGAGGGCGTGAGAGGGTAGGAAGCTGAAAACCGATCATCATCATTGGAAAAAAACTGG
Source organism: Diplogelasinospora grovesii (assembly GCA_033297225.1). Taxonomy (NCBI): domain Eukaryota; kingdom Fungi; phylum Ascomycota; class Sordariomycetes; order Sordariales; family Diplogelasinosporaceae; genus Diplogelasinospora; species Diplogelasinospora grovesii. The sequence continues at coordinate 277,450 of MU853761.1, forward strand.
GTCGGAAATATGCAGAGAACTTGTGTAAAAAAAGTCTAAAATCTCCGGGCACCCACCGGTCTTCTATCCGTATCAAGGGGTGGTATTACCCCAAATGGAAAGCTGATGCTAACCAATAACCAACATCACCTAACGTTACCATCACACACCGGCCGAACTATTCTAGCTTGGGGGCTAGTTCTGGCTGAGATGCGTTGTCGATCTGAATCAAAATACAATCCCTCCCCTACCCTGCGTGCGGTGGTGTTCAGCTCTGCAGGTGTTAACTGTTGCAGACTAAAAAAAAATGCCAAGATCCGACAGGACGCCACCATTTCAGGGGGAATCGCAATGGGGACACTCAGGGAATCGGTTGTTTTTGTTCCTGACAGCTAACTACACTATAGCCATGTCTTGTCCTTTTCATGGAAGGTTTACCGATACCGAGTGTGATGGGAATACTAGTATGTGATTCAGATAAAACCAGGGCAGGACAGGCGAGTTGCGGTATATATTTCTCCGACGTCACTCAACACCTAAATGAGACTTCCCCTTAGTCTACATATCTGGCCCTAAATGGCGTACATGCATACCGAAGGATTGTGATAATTATGGCACAGTTTCTCCCAAGACTGGGATGAACCTTGGTTTTAGCGCGACCTGACAGGCGAAGGTCTTGGAAGTGATCATCGTCTCGCATAGCTTCTCGTATCCCGTTTGTTCTCTTGGTGCTGCTGCTGTTCTGCCACGGATAATCCTGGGAAATCGATGAAGGGAAGCGATGAGCCCTCGAGCAGACAGTTTTGATATCCAAAAAGCCTTGGTCGGTTGGCGATCCGCTTGAGAGCAATGGTTTTACAGTTAGTTACGGTGCTGTGGTCGAGGCATTCCACGTTTTGCAACTTGCATACCCGCGTGGCCTGTGCAAAGCGGCCACTATCTATCTACTACCCTATCGACTAACCTACCCCATTAACTTCACCAGTTTGATACACAAGTCCATACTACCTATGTAACTCGCTCCCGACATCATGGAAACAACCTGTATATAAAAGACGCGATTGTTGTGTGTGTGTGTGCGTTTTGGAGGACCCAAGTGCATGGTACTGGTTCAGTGACAAATTGCGCCACAGCAAATTTCCATCCTCGAATTGTCATCTCCGACCTGGCCACCTGCGACACAAACTTTCACCCAACCCACCCCGCCTTCGCTTAGGTAGTCGTGTGATGCCTCGTTACCAAAGAGTGACTGACTGTCCCTGGCCTTGGTCATATGTGATGAAGCTATTTTAGGTGTGATTGATAGAACGAACGCATCACAGGGGTGTGGAGGTTGACACCGTTTGGGGAAGCTAAAGCCGAGCACCACCTTTACGGAGTATCAATCCCAGGTTTGCTTGCCAATTGATATGTTGGTTTTTTGGTTACGTATGCCCCGGTACCCCGAGTGTAACAGCAAAAAAGTAATAATCGGCATTGGCTAGTATTTGTTATGCGGTGGTTCTGGTACATACGTATGGTTCGTTGGCTGGTGATAAGGTTGGCAGCATCCGGAGACATGGCAAGGCATGGCCATCATTGGCATTGGCATTGGCAGCTCTCAGATAAGGCTACATACATCTTGGCATTTGAAATGCCAGTTATATCAGTACGGAGTGTAGCAAAGTGGATAGTATCATGTAGCTTAAGAGAAAATAAAGGGGAGGAGGATTGATGCTAAAAAGAACCAACCAGCGATTGCCGCTTTACGGCGAACTTAGCGATCGAGCTGGGACTCGAACCCAGAGCCTTTACCACCGGAAAGTAACGCGCTACCATTGCGCCACCCGACCATTTTAATGGATGAACCTGTTCTTGAACTCGCTCATGGCCAAAACATGCAGACCTCTGTTTTGTATCTCAAACCACCACCACCACCACCACAATTTCATGTCCAGGTCTCCCCCTCCAGAGCGTTAGCTCATAGTCTATAGTAGACGGCCTGAACCATAATGTTGGCCAGTCATCGTCTCATGCAATTGCATATGACAACTTATGACTTTCGGGTAGAGGTAGAGACCAGTTGTATATTACCTACGTACTCATTTACCACTACTGGCAACTCAAAGTTGCAAAGCAGTAGACCTAGATACACGATTACATGATGGTTTTTTGCGTTCGTAATTATCAACTATTATTTGGGAAGGATGGCAGTAGCGTACCCCAGGACAAAGAGACTCTTCCTCACCATGTGATATATGCAGCTTCCTGCTTCCACCTACCTACGATGGTGTGATCTTGCCACCACTTGTGTAATGAAGTGTGTTCCGCATGTCTGCCTTGCTCGTGTCAATCTGCACCCCTAATATTTGTAATTAACCTGCTAGCTAAAATTCACCAACCCAAGTTCCCAAGTAAAAGTCCGCCTCTTGTTCAAGTGAGGTAGGTAGGTCTGTGATTGATTCGTTTCCCGCGAGCTGGTAGTTTTGAAACAAATTAACATTGCTACCTTGCCTGTAATAAGTACCTAGAATTTTAATACCTCACTTTAGATGCACATAGACATATATACACACATGTTTATGTTGGAATGTGTATGGGCATGTGTATGTCTATGAAGACACCAAAACACAATTGGAGAGCGAACCCAATGGAGCAAAATCCGTCATCGCCATCTACATTGGTTGTGATAACTAAACCTCCTATACTAACTAATCTAAAAGACTAGAATGCTAATGATATCTTTTCCCGCGAACGCCTATGATTTTATCCCCTAGATCTTTTGATCCTGAAGCCACCCACGTAGATATGTGCGTCCCACTCAACAAAGGAAGCGACACCCTTTCCCATATACTGCCTGCTAACCGTTGACCGCTTCCCTCACACTATAACGGGCACTGAATTACCTCGACCTACTACCCAATAATCCAAGATTGCTGCCACTCAGCACCGAAACATCAAACCTATGTCTACACCCTATGAGACATACGGCTTGAAGACCTCGATGGCCTCGGCACTGAGACGCTCACTGGCAAACCTAGCGATGGCGCCGCTGTGGCGCTGGTTAGCAGCCACAATGTATTGCCGGATCCAGGCGGGAACGTCGGTAATTTCGGGAAAGTCGTCCCTCGGGCCACGCTTGCACGTGTTCAAGGGCGTAAATCCGATACCGAAACCAATGTCATCGACGTCGGCCTCGGCAACGAGCTCGTCACCGAATCCAGCAGTGACCTGGGGAGGGTTCTTGAGGAGATCGATGAGATGGTTGGTGGTAAATCCCCATCCCTTGGCGTACCGCTGAGCAAAGGCTGTCGAGTCGCAGATCGTCTTGGTGAACGAGATTAGGCCGAGCTTGCGGTCGACGGGTCGTGCGAACTGACGGGTGGTCGGCAGAATGACGGTCAGGTAGAAGGGTGTGAAGACGCCGGCCTGGATGGCCTCGGCGTGCTTGATGAAGTAGTCTGCTCCCATGCCAGGTTCACCAGCCCGAGCTGACACGAGGTGGTAGAACCGGGTCACGCGGGTTTTGTACGAGTCAGTGGGGTTGCTCTGAAGCTTGCTGAAGATGAGGGTAATGATTGTCCCAAAGTATGGCTCCAGCACAGGGCTACGTGACATGTTAGATTAGCCAGCCGGTAGAATAGCAGAGAGGTAAGACTTACGCTGGGAAGGTGCCGACGACGGCTTCGAGGATATCAAAGGCGTTCTGCTCCGTTTTCTTGCTGGTGAGAAGACGCTGGAAGATACTTAGGATTGGCTCCAGCTTCTTCTCATCCAGAATCTCCTTTGCAGCTCTCGGGATGATCGCAGAGATGAATCTGGACAGCGGTGGAACATTTCCTCTCGTCTCCCACGGCGTTGGGCCGAGCGTGCCGTCGATCAGGAGCTTGAAGTCGGCGGGCACCGGAAGCGTAGGGTTGAGCTCCAGCAAAGCTGCGAAAATCTGGAAAACGAAGGGCACAAACTCTGCAAACAAGTGCGTTAGTAGGGGCGGAAACTTCAGAGAGTAAATTCGACGTACCGCTGATGTCCTCGTTGAGGATAAAAGAGAAAGGCTCCCATAGAGCAGGGAGCAGGTTCACCCCTGACGCAGTGCTGTAGTACCTGACCAGCGCTCCAATCGCCTCAAAGTGATAGTAGTAGAACCTTGGGTTGCTGGGGTTCTCCTTGATGATATTGGTAATGCTGATGAGATGGCGAAGGACGCTGTCGATGCCACATTCCGTCACTCCGTCCTTGATGACGATCAACACCCTCATGATGCACCTCATCAAGAACTCGTTCTCCTGCAGCTTTGCGGGCGCACTGTCCTTCTCGACCAGGGCAAAGAGGTGCTCCAGCAGGTCCTTTGCGTATGGCTGAATATCTGCGCGTCCCAGCAGGTGCTGTCCCTGGTCATCGGTCAGGAACAAGACCCGCTCAACCGCAATCGCCGCGTACGTGTAAACAACATAGTTCGTCGAAGCCAAGTTCTGAATGAGGGGCTTGATGGCGCCTTCCCACTGGGCCTTGTTCAGTTGACTACGGAAGTTGTGGAGATATTTGATGGCGTCCACCTTGGAGAGGGGCTCGACGCCAGCATCAGCAACGAGATCCGACGCAATGTGCTCCTGGAAGAACTCGACGACGTTGACATAGCTGTTCACTGTCTTCACACCTTGAGCGGCAGTGACTGTTCCCTTGGCAGCGATAGCCAAGAAAAGGTAGACGGCCGTGTCTTTTGCCTTCCAGTCAGTCTTGCCAAGAGCGAGGTAGTGGCTGATATACTTGAACACCACCTGGGTGACAAGCATCTCAAAGTTGGCCAAAAGCTTCCGGAGGAAGTCTGTGGCTGCTCTCCTTCTCGACTCGGTATCTGAGCCCTCGAGGTCCTGCCGGATAAACTCAATCGGCTCATCCTCGAACATCTCAATGTCGGTTTCTCTGAGAGCGACATTGGGCAGAATGACCTTCTCGACTATTGTGCCTAGGACCTGCTCGTTGTTGAAGATCTCGGCGTGGCGAGGCACCGAAGCAACGGCCGTGAGGAAATGGAGTGCCTTGCTCGTGAGCAGATCGTACCTCTTCTGGGGGCCGACGCTCGACAACACATTCCAGACATTGTTTGTAAACTCGTGGACGTAGACGCCAAAGTCGTCATCGTACTTGTTCGTGTATAATTGCAGCGCATCGCAGATGTCGGCCTTCAGGGCTTCTAGCGGCGTCACTTCGTCGTCTTCGTCGTCGAATATCGAGTTCGTGTACGACAGGTACTTGTGGAGGATCATGGTAATCGACTGTAGGTTCGACTCGATAACGCTAGGTAGATCCTGGCACGAGAGGTCGTAGAAGATCTTGATGAGCAGGCTCATAGTCTCGAGCCAGCCTTTGAGCGCAGCTGCATTGCCCTTGTTCGCCTCGATCTGCTGGTCTGCAACCTGTTGGTGTGTGCGTTAGCAGTTAAGCGGCAAGCAACACCTATAGTGATGGTTATGCTTACGCCGAGCATCTGAATGAACGAGTCGCCAAATGTGTCGACGACATGCAGGACTTCTTTGTTGAGTTCGTTGGACTGGAAGAGCGGGCGCCAGCGAACAAATATCGAGTGTGCCACCTCCAAGACACCATTCGTGACCTTGGGGTCGGTAGTCGAGAGACGGCTAACGAGATCCTTTGTCAATGTGTCCCATCGCTCCCAGAAGTCCGAGTCTGCAATGATGCTGATGGCCTCTCCCAGCTGTGTCTGTATCGTCGGCGGGGACGAGATCATCAAACCAACAAGCTCCCGCTTGATAGTCTGAACCTCCTCCTGAGGGAGCTTGTAGTTTCCTTCTTCGTCCACATAGTTGTGACGGATGAAGTTCTTGAAGGCCAACGCTGCGGCGAGTCGTGTCTTGGTCGGCTGAGCTTCGGTGCTCACGATATTTAGTAGCGCCAGCGAGTATTGCGGCTTCTTTGCTTCGTCCTTCAAGGCGCTCTCGGCTGTGAGGTCGTGTGTCAGTCTTTATGCTGGCAACAGGGTGTGGCGGGGTAGTGATGTTGCGCCTTTGAAAGCCCAAACTGTACCTTTGCGATGGTGCTGCGCATCGAGAGTAGCATTGAGCAGCTGCGCGAGGTGCTCCATGCCGGATGCCATGATTGATCGGGGGTACTTGGGAGTAGTTCGTGGCGCTGACGACTGACGGTGTGGGAGTATTTTAAACTTTCGGAAGCAGACACCTGAGAAAATGAAGCTGCGGTCACTTGTCGTTGTTTGGTTGCTCCTCCAAAAAAACAAAGGTATGTACACAGAGCAAGTGGGGCACCGGTACATACCGCCAGGAGTGGGGTAGCTCAGCACCTCAGTCATGAAATGCGGCCTCGGGCCGTTACTCCCACTTTTGGAAGAAAGGACTGAAGGTTTAGGTTGAGTTCTTGGTCTTCCCGTGCCGGGACTTTGTTTACGCCCAACGACTTTCCCGTTGAAGCCCTTTCTCATTGATAGAACTGGCTCAAACGCCTTCACGACCTAAACTCTCTATTGTACACAGGTGCGTGCCTTCGTGTGCTCAGTGCATCCGTTTTGAGTTTGCCATGCCTCGAGTGATCCGCATCGCTGGGATGACGGCGGGGAAGCGCACCATTGGCTTGCTCAAGGCTGGCACGGGTCAAGGACGCTGCGGGCAGGCGCAGCTAGTGGGGCAACCAATAGCTATCGAATGCAGGAGAACTTCTCTTTCCCGTCATACCTTGCTAGCGAATTCCCCAGATAAGACAGCTCATGTCTTTGCGGATCCCCTTCGTGACCATCGCGGACCGATAATATCATAATACCAATATTTTAAGCTGCGCGCAGCTGGTGCGACGTTGGGTAACGGCCGGATCGAGCAGGAAACAAGACTTATCTGGCGGGGACGAGCACAGGCGTGTGGCATTCAGCAATCTGGTGTGAGCTTGCACAAGGAAAGCTACTTCCCCCCTCGTCGTTGGAGACGTGCGTCTGCGTGTTGGATTGGCGTTCGTCACTGCTGGCCACTGTGGCCTCCTCCATCTTGCGCTACTGTGCTTCACACCCTTCTGTGCCAGTAGCGCTTTGCGTGTAAGTGCTGTCTCATTCAGTCACAGTATTTCCCGATGTGTCCCTCTGCTGTTCCAGCACAGCGTTGGCGTGCTTGCCTCCACAGATGACCTACTTCCAAGGGTGCCCTCGCGCCTCTGATCTCTGCCTCATCTGATGTCTGCCTCATCCGATCCCTTCGCACAGTTGGCCCTGACTAGTTTTTCCAACACTCACTCGAGCTACATGCGGCTCCTGCAAGTTCCTGCACGTCCATCCCACTGCTTGCCTCGTACTAAGTTTTCTGTCTTGGCACCACCGAACACCCCAACACATCACACGCACCCGTCTCTTAATCACTCACCCATGAGTCCCTCACTGACATGCTTCGTCGACTAGCGTCGCTCGGCCAACAGGCCGCTGATGACCAGGAGCCTATGTCCCCCTCTCCTGGAGATGACGCCCATTCCCAAGAGGCCAGAGGCGCCGGAGGGTTTGCCGGTGTCCTCAGAGGCCTCACGGGCGGCAAGTTGACCAAATCCCCTCCTCCCACGCAGCAACACACGCCGACTTCGACGAACCCCTCTCTGCCCTTCCCCGAACACAGCGACGGCGCACCTACTTCGTCTGCGCCCAGCGGACTCCCGCCCGAGAAGAAGGCGGTATTCGAGCAGCTGAGGAACGGAACGCTCAACGAGCGGGTTGCTGCAGCAAGCTCGCTTCGCTACGCAATCGCCGATTTCCCGCTGAGTCCTGTGCGTACCCCGACGCCTCTACAAGGAGAGAATTCGTTTATCTGATACGGGACAACTAGATTCTCCATATATGGCATGCCGGCAAGGATCTGATCGATCCTGCAAAGCCAGCTGCCGCTCGGGTCGTGGGATGGGAGCTGCTCAACGAGTGCGTCAAGTATGCATCGGCAACAGACCTCGACCGACGAGGGTTCTTCCAAACCCTGACCGCGCCTGCGAACGCCGAAGACTTCCATCTGCAGCTAGCCGCGCTCGAGGACCTGACGAATCACGGTCGCAACGTCAGCGGCTTCTACTTTGAGATATTCCCGTTGTTGACGAACTGGCTTCAACAGGCATTCCAGGCTGTTAAGGGCGCTCGGAGACAGGCCTCTCGTGGAACCAGCAAGTCCTCCAAGGGAAAGACACTGCCGACGGGTGAAGATAAGAACTTTACTCAGCTCTTTGCCTTTCTCAAGGATGTCATCAAGTTCAACTTCAAGATCGCCTCGGATAAGGTCATTGGCGGCCTGGTGGACGTGCTTTGCAAAATATGCATGAGCACGAGCGTTGAGGATGACCTAAGGGCCTGTATAAGTATCATGGATGCTCTCGTGACTTACGGCACCATTCCAAACGACAAGTTGAAGGACTGCATAGGTCTGCTCAGTTCGATACACAGCCTAGTCGCAACTCTGCGGAAGGATGCCTGGCACACCTTGTCCAACATATGTATATCGCACCACGGCCAGTACATTGTGAAGGTTCTGCTCGACAATCTGCGGAACTTCGGGCCGGTTACGGAGAAGGAAAAGGAAAAGGACGCAATTAGAGAAGTCAGGGGTGCGCTCTCGGTCCTCAATAAGCTGCTTTCCAAGTCGGCCAAGTCGGCCGACAAAAGAAACTATCCGACCGTACAGCTGACACTCCTTGTTGATGGTCTATCCAACATTCTGAAGAGCAATTCGCCTCGAATTGCAACAGATGTCCTGCAGCTGATCAACTCTCTGATTGAGCGCCCGGATGGCAGTGTCAATCCCTTGATTGCTGACGAGCGTTGGTCTGCCATTTTCTCGGTGGCGGCTCAATGCGCAGAGCAGAAAGTCCATGTGACTACCATCGACTCGGATGTGTCGATCCGGCCATTGGCAACAAAAGACGATGATGAGATGGCGGACACGATTGGACACGAGTTGAAGAGACTTGTTGCCTGTGTTGAAAGGCTGGTCACACAAAACCGGTCCAACCTTCCGCAGCGGGACGAGTGTATCAACTTCTTTGCCAAAGTGCCGCAGTCGCTCCCAGACTCTGCAGCTACTCTCCTGCTCGATCACTTCAAAGCAAACCGCCGCTGCTTACCCTCGGATGCAGAATGGATGGGCAATCTCAAGCTCGTTTTGGAAGGCTTGTTCCTCGACCGTTCTCGCCGTCCGCTCACCCGTCTGCAGGCCTTGGAAGTTATAATCGACTCGTATGGCTTTCTCTGCCTCGTGCCAGATTCCGTGAACGAGGGTCACATTGCCGACCTTGTAAAACGGGTGCTGTCAGGTATTTCAGACGAGAATGACACGGTCGTTCTGCAGAAAACAGTAGCCTTTTTGGTGGATGTGGCAGAAAGAGCGGACATGCATCTCTTCAATGACATCGTGGATGCTCTGAAGAGCGTGATTGCCAGCGAGCGAGATAAGGTTGCTGTTCCTGTTCCGTCCACTCAACAGCCCAACCAAGTCTATGCCCATGAGCCAGTAAGCTGCTTTTCGCCCCAAAGTCTCTCAGACGTGGCGACAAGAGGCTACGTTCACATCTTTATGCGGTCAATGAACAGCGACTCTACAAAGGCAACCCGGGCATTTACAGCGCTGGTGCATATTGCACGCTCCAATGCTTGCGAAACCGATGCCCGGCTTACCGCGATGAAGATGCTTTTTCGTCTCCGGGCCGACTATCAGAAGCGGGTTTATCTCCTCGCAACTACGGAGAACGAGGGCCTCGCGGGCTCTCTGTACAGAACCGAGACATCGCTCGCTCGCAAGCTGGCTGAAGATGCTGCCCAGCCTCCGCGGCTATCGAGGTCAGACCAGGGCGGTCAATCTCGAACCTCCCGCGGTATATCGTTCACGCAGGGGCAGACAGGGGAGAGAGGACTTAATGCCAGGCCAGTTGCCGCCCCGAGACCGTCTTCTCAGAAGCCGCAGAGGCTCTGGTCCTGGCCTGACCCAGAAGCGTTGCCAGAGCCACCACGGAGCAGACCGAGCCATCTTCTCCTTACGCACAAGGGGGACGGGAATGATGAAGCTTCTGAGCTCAGGGGAGCAGTGTTGGACATGGGCTCTTGGCTGCAAGCATTGCTGAGCCTCTTCCAAGGATGCGATTGGGAAGTGTACAGCTTCATGCTGGTTCATCTCCCGGCCCAACTCAGTTGTCACGCCATCTTCAAGGGCGCGATCCCGCAAATACTAGAACTTCGGCGCCTCTTGTGCGAACTCATCCGATCCAACACCTTTCAGGAGCCGCCGAGTTTCTCAGGACTTCGCCGACCGGACGTTGCGAATTGTCTGTTTCACTCGCTTGTCATGCTCCTGAGCTACCATGAGCATTTCCAGAAGAGCGAGGAGGATGAAATCGTAAAGACGTTCATGCACGGAATCACGGACAAGACGGCCAAGACATGCATTCACTGCCTGTCCGTCTGCTGCCACGAGCTCCCCTTATCCATCAGCAAGTCGCTCGTCACCATTCTGCAGAGGATGTCCCAGGTCATTACCCAGCCCTTTGTGGCCATGCATATTCTGGAGTTCTTGGCTTGCCTCAGCCGCATGCACTCACTCTACTCCAACTTTCGAGACGACGAGTACCGCATCGTATTTGCCATCTGCTTCAGGTACCTGCAGTATGTTCGGGACAAGAAACACTCTACGCGCAGCAGCCACGCCGGTGAGCCTTCGGGTCACTGGGAAGCCGCCACTGCCCAGCCCACGGATGATCTTCCCCAATATGTGTATGCACTGGCATACCACGTCATCACCTTCTGGTTCCTGGCTGTCAAGATCAACGACCGCCCAAACCATATTGGATGGATTGCCAAGAATCTGTTTACCGATCCAGACGGAAGCGCCAGCAACGATGAGCAGGCACAAATCACGCTTGACTTCATGCAGCGCGTGGCTTTCTCGGATGCCGGCGATTCCACATGGGATCCTCTGTTCAAGGAACAGAACTTTGGCGAGATTGTGCAGAAGCGGTGGGTCATAGGGAACAGCATCGTGACGATACGACAGGCAAAGGAGTCGGGCTGGGCTGAAATCACACGGCGGTACCCGTCTGGCACATCGTCATTCGCAGTTCGTGTGCAGTCTTCACCGACGCCGGCTCATCAGGCCCGAAACGACTCCGATGCGGGAACGTGGGAAGGGCAGCAGGGCACCACCATTCTTCCAAGCCACTTGCTGATGCAGCTTCTGGCTCCGATTCCACAGATCTATGATCCTACTGCTCGGCCAATCCCCCTTCCTGACGAAGACGCCATTGACCGAGCTATTCGCAACTTTGATCGCAACTCAACCGTCGACGGGCACAAGGTCGGCGTCATCTACATCAAGGAGGGTCAGACTCATGAAGTCGAGATCCTAGCCAACACAACAGGCAGCCCGGACTACCTCGAGTTCTTGAGTGGGCTGGGTACTTTGACCATGCTGAAGGGCGCCCCGTTCAACACGCAGGGTCTTGATCGAGAGTTTGACATAGACGGTCAGTACACGTATTGCTGGCGCGATAGGGTCACCGAGATTGTGTTCCATGTGACGACGCAGATGCCCACGAACCTAGAACGGGACCCGCAGTGCATCGGGAAGAAGCGTCATATTGGCAACGACTTTGTCAACATCATCTTTAACGACTCGGGTGCTCCCTTCAAGTTTGACACTTTCCCGTCACAATTCAACTATGTCTACATCGTTATCACGCCCACTCCGCACCTTTCTGCGGCGGCCATCCGTGAGAAGGCCAAGAAGAAGGACGACGACGAAGACAACAACCCGTGGCTACCATTCTTCATGGTCCAGGTCATGAGCCGACCCGGGTTCCCCGAGATCTCACCTGCGGCGGAGCCGAAACTGGTCAGTCTTAAGGCGCTGCCGAGTTTCGTGCGTCTGCTTGCCATCAACGCCTCGGTGTTCTCACACGTATGGGCGAACCGCGAGGGAGGCGAGCACGTATCCCCGTGGCGTAGTCGTCTGCAAGAGATCAATCGATTAAGGGATCGATACGGTCCGAAGCAGCAGCATCAGCATCAGATGCAGATGCAAATGCAGCCTCTCTACCCGTCTCCACCGCCTAGCGCGTTGGGTGGTATGGCGCAGGTGGCGTCACCAGGCATCTCTCCTGGCATGTCACCTGGGATTGGAGGTGATGGTGCAGGAGGAGGCGGAGGATTAGGGGGAGGTGGTAGTGGTGGAGGTGTTGGTACGCGACCGTCAAGCACCAGCGTCAGGGATTCCTTTAGCAGTAGTCTACGGAGATCATCTGTGGCAACATTCTTCACAACGGCCAGCACTGCGACGGATCAGCAGACTGCGTCGGCGTTGGCATCACATAGGAGTTCGATGCTGTCGACAGCAGCCACCACGGATAACAATACGGAAATCATGTCGTCCATGCAAATGCAGATGCAGCTTAACGGCGCTGAGGCACTGGTGGAGTCGGTGGATTTTTCCAAGTGGACTTGATCGCCGTATCCCGTTTTACCGACATTATCTGGACGATGCTACGCTGCAGTGAGGTGGCGGTGGGTGGGCGGGCGGCGCGGTGATGGTTGTGGGTGGTAGCAGGAGTAGGGGGGCGGCCTTCTAGAAGGAAGAAGGAAGAAAAAAAAAGTTGTTTCGAAAAAGAAGGGGTCTGTTTTAAAAAAATCGGTGTGGCACGTGGTATTTTATGTATCAAAAAGGCAACGAAAAAGGGATTTTGATGCTACGCGGTGAAAAACGATATACGAAGGGGGGGTTGCGTTCCTCCGCACGGGTATGTTAGCGGCGCAGTTTACATGACAACTTTTTGGAGGAATCATTAGGAAACAAACACATGGGCTAGGACTCGGGAAACAGGGGGGATGCGGGATGCGGGATGCGGGATGGCAATACTCCGTATTGGGGAATCATTCATGGATATTATACCACAAAAGTTGTTTTTGCTTTCGTTAATTTATTATTATTATTGTGCTTTTTATACTTTGCTTCGCTCGTTTGGTATATGCTGCTTTATACACAGGCTATGTTCAGGTGTAACACTGAAGGGGCCCATTACATGCCCCCCCCTTTACAGTGTGCAACAACACAATTTATGCCCGCTTCCTAACTATTACCTCTCAAAACAAAAAAAAGCTTTGACAAAACAGATCCTGCCGCTACCCTGAACTTCACTTTGGGGCAGGACTCTCTCTCTCTGTCTCTCTCTCTCTCTCACACTACTTACCTTGCTTCTTCTTCTTCTTCTCCTCCTTCTCATGAGGTCAATGGTGGTTGATAGATAGATCGATATATGTTTCATGATAGAACGATGTTCACTACGTATGCCTGCGTGTGTTGCCCTCTCCCGGATTACTTATTATCCTCTTCCCCCCCTTTCACTTCACGGCTTAATTAATTAATTACCTTGTATAATAATAATACCCATGTATGCTTGCGCCGCGTTTTGGTCTGCATCAAAACTGGGACAAAACCCTCTCCGCTTGTGTGTGTGTGTGTGTGTGTGTGTGTGTGTGAGATATGTAAAAAAAAATAAGAGAGCAGCAAAACAAAAAGTCATCAAGTGCTGAACATGTTGTAAATTTAACTTGACAACTGTGTATTTCTCGATTTAAAAATATGGGATACTTTATAATTTTTAATTACCCGAAAGGTAGGTGGCTGGGTGGGTTGTTTCTGCAGTCTAGTTGGTGTGCGAAGTTCCAAAAGGTCTGTCACAGAAGGAGAGAGAGACCTCTCCCACTCGATTGGAATGTTCATTGGATGGGATACTTGACCGGTAGTTATCGTGCATAGGTAGGTACTTGCAAAAAGTTCCGGGCCTGATGTCTTGGACTTTAGGTCGTCTACGGAAAGCGTGGGTTATATGAGAAGCGGGGGGGGGGGGGGGGGGGGGGGGGCGGGGGGTGGGGCGGGGGGGGGGGGTGGCGGTGGGGGGGTGGGGGGGGGGGGGGGGGGTG
>MU853761.1:291365-598672 GCA_033297225.1 Diplogelasinospora grovesii
ATTGACCGGTTGTTATCGTGCTTAGGTAGGTACTTGAAAAAATTTCCGGGCCTTTTTTATTGGAATTTTGGTCGTATACGGAAAGCGTGGTTTATATGAGAACCCCCCCCCCCCCCCCCCGCGGATATGTACCTAGGGGTAATATGTTTGTGACAAGTTGGGGATGAGATCGCCAAGAGGTTTTACAGGAACATCTTATCTTATCCCGTTCCAGATAGACAGTATGTACATACATTACATACAGAACGCTCCCCCCACGACAACTTACGTACCATGCATGTATCATTATTCACTGAACGAGCGCTGCATGAAGATGTGTGGGTAAAACTTGAGACGTCTTTTCGTGTGCATAATTATATTCGGAAAGGCTTTTTTATTTTTTTTATCTGACAGGTCATTATCGTTACATTCTCTGTCGAACTTGAAGATAAAATTACCCAGGTACAGTACATATGCCTTACTAACAGGGCTGTATGTGTTGATTATGTACAAGCTTGATAGGCAAAAATGCAAAATTTTTTTTTTTTTTCGTCCTGGTTTTTTTTTGTGGGGGGGGACTGAAGTGCTGGGTTGCAATGTCCAGTATGGCTGGCTACCTACCTTAACCTAAAAAGATCACCCCTTCATCGTCTGGCGTGGTTGCATGCTGAGACTAGGTCTAGATGAAATCTGATACCTACCTTATGTTTATATCTAAATACACGTAGAGTGTGGGAGTCATGTAAGAGTCACCGAGTGTTACGGTTTATTACTTAAGACGTGTGTTACCTGACAGGTTTTATGCATTCTCGCCAGCTATTGGTGCATTTTCGGGCTACTTCTAGGCCCTGAAGCGCTGTCAATTGTACTGCCCTAGAAGGAGTATTCCCCCTTCGTTTTGCCTGGTTGTACAGGTAGGAACAGTTCACCCCTCCACTGACGTGTATATAGGTGTATGTTTTGTTTTGCTTTTACCTCTTATCCATCCCACACACTGTATAGCCAGAGTCACCGAGTTGAGTTGCTGTGGTGGTCCACTTGGAGCTGAACATGTGTTGTGTCGTGTGATATTACCTGACAGGTAAATTATCGTGCGTTTCTTGTTCCCAAGTTCCGGGGCAGCATGAAGTTGCAGCCATTGTTCTATGTGTCTATCCTGGAGGGAGAGGTGTGATTGGATGGGGGAGACGAAGCCTTTCCTTTCCGTGTTGCCGGTTCGGGAACTGCACTCGATGTTCTGATTTGGCAGGAAAGCTTCCCTCTCTTTTGTTTTTGATGTGGTTTGTATGGACAGACAAAAGGCCGGCCGACATGTTTGTTCATGTATGTCAGAAGATAGCTCGTTTGGGGGGGGGGGGGGGTTACATAAGGTGCAAAGCTGACTTGGTTGGGGGCTGAGCAATGACATGTGTTGTTGTGTTACCTGACATGTACATACTGGACTGCACCCACTGCCTCATCTGGAAGGTGTTGCGCACTTTGTATTGCATATTATCTTTGACAGGTCAACATCCAAGATAAACGAACCCGATAGAGTTATCTAACGTATTACGTGAGAAGTTGTGTGTGCATGAACCGAACCGCGATGGCTAACAGATACCTTGTATATCTTGTTGTTTTGCCAGTATATGATGATGAAGCTTTTGAGTTGCCTCAATGTTCTGTTGTATTTAGCCTTCTGATTACTCATCCCAGGGGGTGTTCTCCAGGTATGTGCTGCGAATCTCTGCGGCGAGGGCAGGAACAAGGCTTCTTTGCTTTGTTTTGTAGGGACGTATCCCTCCTGGCAGTGATTCTGAGCGGAGCAGCTCGGCACAGTTTACCCAGCTTTCACATAACTCGTGTGTTCTTTTGTGTGTGTGTGTCATGCATGGCTAGAAGAAGCGTCATATGTCTCTCCATCATCACATGTGTTTGTGCCGTATTCGTAAGTAGATGTGTGAGTGTGCAGCTCTTTGTGTACGTAACTGTACCGAAGTATATGCGTGTGCGTGTATGTCTGTGTGTCCCCGTCTGGTTAAGGCTGTGTTACACAACGTCCCTCCCACCTACTGTGTGCGAGTCATTCATTCCTTCCCTCCCATTTTTGGTGGCCCGTACATACCCCACTCCACTGTCCACGTCTCTCTTCTCCTCTTACATTATTACCCTGTTTTAACTGCCTACGCAGTACACACGCACGCACGTGTCAGTCTTTCATTGATCTAGGTACGTAACTGAGTGCATGCCTTAGATGTCTCGCGTAGTCTGTAGTTTAGCATATATAGTGATCGAGAGAGACTGGCTGGCGGCTTGCACGTATGTCTCCTCCCAAAAGTCGGACTGTTGGCCGGTACGGAGTATGCAAAGCGAAAAAAAATCCGAGTGGCTTCCATTCCGTTCGGTGTGGTTACTACTACTTCCGACTCCCTCAATGGCTGGAATACCCGGCACAAAGCTCACTGTGTGAGTGCACAACAGTTAGGGGGGAAAAAAAAGCAAACAGTGGTGGCGGTCGAGAACCAACAACTGATGAAAACACACAAGGTCTTTGCACTTCCAAACAACGTAACACAGAAAATACCAAGGCTGACGACTGTCAGACGGTCCCACCAATTAGGTGACGATCAACAGGGCTTAAGGGAAATTTGTAACAGGCGGGAAACGATATATTAGAAAGAAGTAATGATATATAAAATTGACATAAATATATATCGAAAACCAGGACGACCGCGTGCCGTAGCATGGAAATTGAAACGCCACTCATCAGCGCCCGGCCAGCCTTCTCGGAAGCCCCCAGCAGCAGGAGAGCAGTTGCGATACTGGGGGGCGCGGGCTGTCTGCCTGCACACACTCTCTCCGCTTCCTAGATAGTTCTCCGTACACAGTAAGGCGAAGGATTGGTGGCAACCCACAGGTGCCGAGATTGCAACAGGGCAGAGACATGCAATGTCGCTGCATGTAAGATGGTGACCTGCTCGACGACACACGGCGGCCGACTCGGCCTCCTCTCGTCAAAATGAGAGTGGTCGGGCTACTAAAATCCATCATCCAAGACTGTGCCGCAACCGTGTAGGACACGCTGGACAGGCAGACTGGCGCAAGAAGTGCCACGAAGGGATAGACAACGAGATTGGTAAGCCATTCCAGTTGCTTGAGGTGGGTGGCATCGGATGCACGGTGCCGGAAAGTAGAAGAAACAAATCCTTCGCCCATGTGGGAAAGGGTTGAGGAATCATCCGGTCAGCACACGCACGGCAATAGCGTTTCGAGTTGGGGTCGCTGCTGCTTCCAGGTTTCCCCTGGCTAATTCGTCAGACACAATATCGAGCGAGGATAGGACCATATTCGTGAGAGATCGTCAAGGCAAGGCGAAGGATCGCTATAATAATAGCAAGCCGCTAATGGACTCGGTAAGCGTTTTTGGCCATCTTCTCCTTCCGCCTGGTGAAACCGTTTCAAGCCATTCCCATTGGCATCCACACCCGACTCTCCCAGATCACACAAGAAGCCTGGAAGGTGCGCCCGGGTACACGGCATGATGCAGAGCTTTATGCCACCTGCCGTGAAATGACAGAATGAATCAATTGAACCCCTCCAGAAAGCACCCTGTTGGCTGTCGGGGACACGTCCTATCGAATGTATCCTGCATCCAGTACCCGTAATAGCCCTGTCGAAAGGAGCGGATAGCACACTTCTTAGGCTAGGATCCCGGAGTTTCCGCCCCCAAAGCGCCATGACCACCGCCACAGGCTCTATCTAGCAAAGCTAGCGGGGCAGTTATGGGGTAAGTTTTAACGGTAGGCAGGCTGATGTTTACAAGCAATTCGAGCTTGGACTGGCCCCCCACACCGGGCCCGGGAGGCTGGGACGGGCAGTTCCTAGCAAACCATGTTTCCCCTCGTCTTAACTGAATGCGAAAACGACGGATCATGGGATTTGTACCCAGGCTTGGCGCATAGGGCCAGCCAAGGGGCGGTGTGTGGTCACTTAATGAGTGCACTTTGCTCGTAGGTGGCTGGTGTGCTTGTTCACATCAACAGATACGTCTGTATTGGCCTTCATTTCCTGACGAGGTAAACGCCACTGCCTATCTTGCGTGTCCAAAGGCCTTCGGTCGGCAGCTGTTCGAACACCAGTGATGTGTCCGAAAACCAACCATTTCGGAATGCCCTCAATTGTGTGCCTTGGCGTTGCCCTTGAACAAAATTGGAGGTCCTGACGAGGTACGGCTAGCGCCTGTCGATAATGCGGGGTGGCTGGGCTGACGGAGGTGCTGAATCTGACAGGTGGACTGCGGGCGTCTCATTTTGACGTCGCGGCTCTTGATGTGGTCTGTACTCGGTGAGATACCAGTGAAAATGATTCGCTATCATATATTTCGGCCAGAAATTCCATGCATGACAGATGAAATGGATCCTGGCTCCTCGTATTTTCGAGACCTTGGCGGATGCTCGAAATCCTGCGACGCGTGCGTGGCTCGGACCGGAACCACTCAGAAACCCGTTAGGCCTGCCTGCCGATTCCGTGACTTTCTCAAACATATCATTCCCCATCTTCACACAGAGCTGCGGTCTCTAAGCTGCACGCCAGTCGGCTTGCAAGGGCTGGGACAGCCTCCGGGTTTTGTACTGCTCGTACTGCTCTCTCAAGTCTGCGTGCATGTACGCCACTCTAGCAATGACCAACACTCCTGCCGCCTTGAGAGGATCCAAAGTAGAGCAAATAGGCCTACCAAGGCCGGAAAATCGGTGCTGTCGTGCGCTGGTTTTGGGGTGCTGACAGCTGATAACCTGTGCCCGTCGCTTTCACCTGCAGGCAGTGCTCCGATTCCGGCTGTCGACGCCGATAGAGAGCAACTTTGTGGTTGATCGGCGAATGGTGACAGCTTAGCGTCTATTCCTCACACATCTCGCCAGACATCTCGGTATTTTGCCCATTTAAGAAACCCTGGCCATGTTTAGCGGGACAAACAAGTATCTAGACGGACAAAGTGGTGCTGACATACCCATAGATTGGAAGCCCTCTTCGCCGCCTTTGACCGCATCAATGAACAGCCTTTTCATCCCCTGTTCTTTGAGGACGTGGATGCACTGGTCGAGGAGCCGTATCATAATGGCATCTCTACTGTTTGCCGTGGCCGGTCTGTCATCTAGAATGCCACGTCAGCATTGCGATAGTCCAGGGGAGGAGCATCATTTGATCATTTGACCGTGCAAACCAACCTGCAATACAAATACACGTAACACCCCCAACGTCATCCGAAATCATCCCGGCCCACGGAAGATCGTCCGCAATGGGGCTTCCAGTGTTTGGAACGTAGGTGATGGCAGTTGCAACAATTGTCCCTTCTTCGAGCCCGAGAACAATATCTCGTATGTGTATGATATCGGCTAACTTGGCGTATTGGTCGTACCAGCCCACGTTGTCTTTTCGCCGTGATTCCCTCTCGACGACCCCCAAAACCCTGCCGAACTCGCTGATGTCACACTGTCGAAATACCAGTCCATTTGGAACGAGGTTCATTGCCGGCCAGTCATCAAATTTGAGAAGCCAGTCGCATGCTTCCTGTCCCGTGCCCGGTCCGCCCCTGCCATCCATCCGCCAGCCTCGACGCTTGAACCAATCTTCCGAAGGGCTGCCCGACGGCAATCCGGTGAAGATTCGAGGGAACGTGCTTCCGAGCTGTAAACGACAGACACCGCGGGTCTTGGCAAGCTGGCGCAGCGCATGGAGATGCAAGCTCAATCCCACTCCTCGCTGGCGATACGACGGCCGCACAACAAGTGCTGCCATGGATCCGATCAGCCGCTCGCCACCACTGTCAACATAGGTTGTATAGGTTGCGCAGAACCCAAGTACTTCCAATGTGCCTGGATCCCGAACAATATAGTGCATCGCATAACCATCGCGTCGTAGCAGCGACCGGAGCAAGAACCGATGCAGCCGAAAGGGCGCAGGGAAACATTGGCACCACAGGCCATAGACAGCAGCTTCGTCCCGATTTTCATCCCAGTTGTCGACGAACCAGGATTTTGGCGCCGTGATGAGGTTCCGGACGACTGGTCCCGTCGTTGCCGTCGGCGACCGCTCGGGTTCTTGGAATAGAAGATTCGCGGCAGTCTCCAGTTCGATGGGAGAGTAGCTAGGGAGCTGAATCACCGTGGTAAAAGATGTTTCGAGAGGTCCTAGTTCTCGGATGTCGCAGCAGGCCACAATGATATGCGGCCGATGCTCGCAGTGGGAGCGTGACATTTCGGCCAGTACAACCTGCGACATTTGACCATGACGTGGAGGGCCAGAGATGACAAAGACCACCAGCTTTGCCAAGTTGATGTGGACTATGTGAGTGTCGGTAATGCCATTGCGTGGCAGATATGGAACATGGCGTATCCAGGGATGATGAGCTGCCATGGCCCTCCCAAGAGGTTCAAAGGGGTCCATGCTAATATTGGCAGGATTTGGTGCCACTCCTGGAGTAAGAAGGAGAACAAGGTCACCTTCAGCCAAAAGCTTGGAGAGAGGAAGCTGTGAAGGAGAGTCGTGAACGACTCGCCCTCTTTTTGCTTCCATGCTTAGGGAAGCAGCCGCAGCGTATACTGCCTGCATTTTGCTGTCGTTGACTGATGTCTGTAGCAATGACGATATCTAACATTGATGGGAAACCCCCAGCGTTCGTTTTGTCAGCTCTGTTGTTTTGAACACTGTCAGCTGGCCGTGTTGCTGTCAAGAATGAGTCTCTCTGGGCGTACTTACCAACCCTTCGATAATATCGGCAGTGAATTTGCATTGCTGGACCCAGGTCTTATTCCTTCAGGAATTTTTGGGACTGGTTTGTATGGACTTCCAGCTGTTTGCGTAATGGATAAGAGCCGAAGGCGTCTCTGCGGACGGGAGAGCCACGAGGTCGAATGACACAAATCGGTACTGTGTAGCAAGCCCAGGAAACTTAGACACCACGGGGTATCGTGGGACTTTTGGGCCAAATCTAGCCAACGCCCCCGGCGCAGATATTGGTGCGACGGTGCAGGCCGTGGAAGGATTGACCTGCTCTCCAGCGCAGAGCGGGAGTGTGCTAGTTAGGGCCAATGGGAGCCGCAGAACAATGGGGGTGCTCAGATAAGCCGTGTCGGCAGTGGCAGTATATGCTCGTAGCAGAGCAGCTCACACCTCCCAAAGTTACAGAAGTTGAACATGAGATAGGAATTGTGGTACTTGAGATCCCCTCGAAGTGGTAGTATTTATGAATTTTCTTGGCCGGTACAGTACAATAAGACTTGAAACGGGGGCTACGGTGAATAGGAGCGAAGGGATGTCATGTGGGAGAGCACTAGCGCCTCTTTGTATACATTCCGCCAGCAGAGACTTGTCAGCACCTCCATCAGCAGTGAACCCAAAACACGCCCGGCCTTCAAGTGCCGTCTGCCGTGGTGGGCATTTTTGAGAGGTCTGGGGGCGTGTAATGTAGTAGTGTACCGTACGTGCTCTGTGCGCTCAGAGTAACACCATTGTTGCGAGGGCTGCCTTCACTGGTAGACGCCATTGTAGTACCGGCCTGTTATTTGCGCGTCTAGGGAAATTTGAAGCAGGTTTAATGGGCCTTCTTCGGCTCTGCATGACAAGCGTTGCGGGGGGTGTTCGCCATTGGTCGATAATGAGCAGGCTATAGTTTTTGGTGTGCGCCTGAAAGCGATTGGGGTAGTACAGAAGGAATGGGCCGATATTGTGTCAGTGCATGATGCCATGATACACCACATCGAACTTTGCACTTTGAAGGAGGGAAATCGGCTACGGTTCCCAGCCGCGCTGGTCCCTTCCCCTCGTTGTATTTATCGCTTTGGCCATCACTGCCCGGCCCCGCGCGTTCTGACACACAGAAAGCACGGAGTACCCGAAAAGGAGCCAACATTTTGTTCAAACTGTCAGGAAGCGCAGGCACCGCCAATGCTGACCACCCAACGAGGTGAGAGCGGAGTCCAGCACAAGGTCATTGCAAGTGGGTGGTTACACAAGGATGTCGCTGTAACACTGTGACTCGGAAGAAAAACACCATGCCATCAGGTGCACTTTAACGTTAAAATGTATGCCGTGCTACCAGTTAAGGTTCAATGATTTGTACGCCAAGGAGGTCTAGAGCGGGACATATCCGCCACTTTGCTCGACATGTGGATGATGTGGTGGATGACTTCATCCTTACCGCCGCTGAGTTTGATTGAACAAAAGACGGCAACTTTCGGCTGGTTAGGTATGTAACACAAGGAGAATGAGATTTTCAGCGAACAGCAACAGCGGAGGTGGCTATTCCGGGGGTTGTTGGATGTAAAAGAGGGGAGACGGAGAGGGCCGGTCAAGGAGAATCATTCTGCATGCGCGCTATCTGCACACTCTGACAACGAAAGAAGCACACCGGAGCCCAGCTGAAGCTTGCTGTTGTGCAACCGATGTGATTGACCATGGTAGACAGGTAAAACAGGTCTGGAAGGAGGATCCGTAGGTGCAATGACTCGCGGGGGCGTGACGGAAAAGGCTGGACTCCCAATGAAGATCAAGGGAGGACGCAAGGAAATAGGAACTCACGAGTCACATGCAATGCTGGAATGCATCCGTCCGGGGAGCACTCCTCTGGCCGCGAAAGGCCAATCGGTCGATCCATCTAGTGAGAGACGCCGGGTTAGGTTCGATCAGCAAGCCAAACCGAGCAGCAGAAAATGTAATAAGTGCATCTGAGAAGGCGAGCTTCCCGGTAATTGGGTTCGGTGGTTGTTTATGGACTCGAGGTGAAGGTGTTGGGACTGAAATGTTTTACATTGACGCGTCGGCTGCTCTTTCCTTCGTTACACCTGCTCTGCAGTCGAAGCGGTGGGGGCAGGTGCGACCCAATGCCCTTGAAGGTAGATATGCTTGCAAGACTGTCATGTGCGTGAACATTGCGTCATATAGTTACACACGCAGGCTGCAGTCCTTATCTGTGCCTTTGTTATTGTGCGGAGCTTCAAAAGTGAATGTTCGGGTTGTGAAGGTTTGGGCTGGTGTTGTCTGGTGATGAGACTCAGTTCCAGAGTAGTGGCGCTTATGTAATCATCGCTGATTGCGCGCGACCTCGCGAAGCATCCCCAATTCGACGCGTTCGCGACCGGTTTAATGTGTGACAATGTATGCACGCAGTAGAAATCTGTACAGCCAAAACATCGCTTTTTGATGGAGGGGCCACAGAGCCTCATCTGACCCATATCATTCATCCCTTTTGCGAAATTTAGTATTTCATTGGATCAGCATGGCATCCCAAGACCACAACCTCGGCGATCTCCTGGAGGACCTGGAGAAAGGTATGTTGTAACTCCATACTCGAATCAGCGGGTCCGCTAAGAAACATGCAGCCTCAAAATTACCAGCGAAGCGTCGCTCAACACCCGTCAAGCCCACTGTCGAGAGGCTGACAGCAGTGCTGTATGACAGGGGGGCCCTCCCTGACGAGCTTGTCCGTCTTGTTGATCTGATAACACTCCCAAATCACCTGGACCAAGCAAGTCAGGGAGCCATAATCCGCAACTTGTATCCATCAAGCAAGGTGGACGATGAGACCGTCTTGAAGATAGTCGGCTCGTTAGGCCATGGTCAGCTCAAGCCTTCCTTGGCACTGCAGAGCCTGTCGCTGAAATGGCTTATTCTGGTGCACCACGTGCTCGAGAATCCAGGCATCTTGTCACAGGCGTATGGGGTGATGTTCAACTTGCTTGACACTGCTGCTATCCGGTAGGCTCTGACCTGCATTTCAGCCGCCAGCTGATCTGAGACGACCTTTGCTGACGTTAACACCAGGCCTCAGCTGTGTCACCTCCTGGCACTAATAACACGGCGCAAACACGTCAGACCATTTCGTATTCAGACCATGTGAGAGTTGGCACGCCCTTTTTCTCGCCAAAATTCCTTCTGACGGATGGTAGATTGGAATTGTCAAGACAAACAGGCGCGGATGCATCTGTGATAGGTCTACTTCGGGTGTTCAAGAATTACTACCCCGAGATTATCGTGGGCGAAGCGACCAGAGGGCGGGCATCGGCGTTCAAGGTACCACCACTTCGCACATATGTCCTCTGCACGGGATTCTGACCAGGCTAGCATCCGGATCCGCAATGGCGAGCACGATTGGACGAGATTCAGCAGCAGCACTCAGACCAGAACCGCAGCTCTGGGGTGCAGAATAGATTCGCCGCCAATCACTCTCTCAGTGGGCGAATGAAGGGAACAAGTGGCGCCCTTATACCACCCGTCCGCACACAGCACGCGCAAGAAGTATGTCCGCATTAGCCAATAATAGGAGATGATTCTAACAATGCCAGAATTCCGTGACTCTGGAAGAGATTGACAGCCCGGAGAGGTTTGTGGAGAATCTGGAAAAGATCGAGCTCCCAACTCAACTCGTCGCCATTTTGGCAGATCCTCTGCTCCAGAAGCTCCTGCTCTTGAGGCCCGATGGCGAGGGGTTTTCGCGTGTCAGCAACTGGGTCATGTCCTGTATGGGCGATGTATTGGACGGAGATGCAGATGCAGGTCTCTTGCTGGACATGGCAGAGGTCATTCATGACTATGCTTCTCACACCAAGGTACACCGCTCCCCTGGTCAAGTTGCTCTCCGCTCATTTGCTAACTTTCACGGTAGATCCTACCTCCCATGCTCTTGACTTTCTTTGGGGAGTTGCTCAAAGTCTGGGACGGAGTAGACAGGAGAGAAGTTATTCTCAGCACCCTGACATATGTCCAATTGATGGACTGGAAAGGTAATTCTGTTCGCCCAGGTGTCGCATATCAAGTACGCTAATCGTGAGCAGAGTTATATCAGTCGATCTTGCAGCAATTGGAGAGTGATCTGCTAGATAACACGCCAGAGTCTCAGATATCCCTGCTCATATTTTACACTTCCCTACTGAGGAACTGGACCGTCAAGATGAAAGCAGCCGAAGACCTCTCCTCTCTCTCAACTGACGCGATCTCAGGGTTGATTACCCACGTCAACAAGCTGACTCTAACCCTAACGCAAACCTCGCCAGCAGCCAGTACCTACCTCCGGATCCTCGATTTTTACGACGGCACTGCGGCCATTGTTTCAGACCGCAAACTCCTCCCGCATACTGGAATCACCGTCCCGCCTGCTCTTGTTGTCTACATCCTGCACTTCAGCCATTCCTTGGTGGTCGTGTCCAGGTTATGCGGTATACTCGCGATATACAAACGGGCCTGGGAGGCGGTCATGTCCCCCTTGTCGGCCCGCACCCTCAATCCGCACGAGCGCGAGCAGGTCAACACTTTTAACGGGTTTCTGATGGATCTATGCAATTGTCTATGGAGAGGGCGGGCGTTCGCCATGTCAGACACCAACTCTCAGGGATGCCGTATTCCGAGGTCAATCGAGCCGGCGCTCAGGCGGTACGTGGCTGCTGTTGACAATGAGCTGTCTCTGGGGAGCGTCTTTGGGCTGTCCCATTCGCCTGTGCTGTGTCTACAAGCCATCTCCTACGTGCGGGAACTGGAGGATGCGCAGATTGATGAAGACGGCGAAAACACCCTTCTCACGAGACATGCCGGGCCAGTCACGCAGCAATCGTTGGTCCAGCTCGCGCAAAAGGGCGGACTGGATCTGACCTGGCAGGCGTACCGGTCTGGCGTGCTCAGGTATCTTGAGAGAAACGGCTTCAGGGGTGTTCCGGAGCTGATGTACAATACCATGAAGCAACTTATGAGGGAGCGTCATCTTAGTTCATAATAGCTTTTGAATTTTAATCTTATCTGTCCGGACGTTCTAATGCCATGTTAAATGCGCCTGCCTTTCCTGGGTATATAGTATGTTAAATGAACCACCCTGCCCATAAATCTAACCCAGCCTTTTCACCAACCCATCTAGATGTTGAACGGTTATATGTTGAGTGTTTGATGTTATGTATCCGGTTTCTTGAAGTCTGTGTTATCTGTGTGTACTTTCCAGGTAAGGTACTTTATCGAGGTGGTGGTGGTTTGCCCCCCTCGAATCCATACCCCCCGATGCCCCCCGTGGTCGTCATCTCGTACGTCTTTCCTTCGGGTGCCCGTCTGTTCTGGCTTCGCGGTCCTCTCTCTCTCAGGTCCTCCCGCAACCACTTGAGCACCAGATCGCCAAGCCTGCTGTTTCCAGTAGTAGTTGCCTCCTCCTCTCCGTTTTCTTTCTGGCTTTCCGCAAGCATCTCTTCCGTCGGCCCCCACGATTTGATCGTCCCCAGGTGCATGTGCACCAGATGCGTCGGCCAGGCGGCCAGGTTGTCCAGTATGTGCGTCGCGTACACGACCGTGCACGCAGCCCCGCGCTGCTCCGTCTCCTCCTTCAGGAAGCCCAGGAACCGGGAGCGCGTGTAGAGGTCCAGGTCGACCGTGATCTCGTCTAAAAGTAAGACGGTCCACGGCCGGATCAGGCCCATCGCCAGCTGCACCCGCCTGCGCTCGCCGTCCGATATCGCGTGCATCCGCCAGCTCAGGTCAATGTCCAGCACCTCTACGAGCAGGTCCCGCCGGGAGGGGAAGTGGTCGCCGCCGACAGAACGCAGAAGCTCGTCGACGCCGATGTCCGTGCGAACTTGCGCGTTCAGGACCCATTCTAGACCGAGGTACGTCACGCCCTCGAGACCCTCGGCGAATGGGTCCACGCCACCGACGAGGATGGTGCCGGCCGGGGAGAGGCGCTTGCCAGAAAGTAAGCGTAACAGGGTGGTCTTGCCGCTGCCGTTGGCGCCGATCAGCAATGTGCGGCTCCGCGGGGGTAGGGAGAGGGTGATGCCTGAGATTCCCGTGGAGTAATCGGGGAATTTGTAGGTTAGGTTGGAGACTTGGATCGAGGGTTCCCGTGCTGCTGCTGCTGGGGCCATGGTGGAGATGATTTAGTCTATGAGATGATGTGTGTGTGATGATAGAAAGACCTCTTAAGATAAAGAAGACAAGGCAGTAAAATGGGTAATGTCTTGAATAATTTAGAGGTATAAAAAAGATGAGAATAGAATGTGATGATCAAGGTCTAATTATAAAATGACAAAGGTCGGTATGTATAAGAGAATGAGTAAGGGTAAGTAATTACTCCGTAAGTGAGGTTGAACAGAGGGAGGTTTTTGGAACCGAGCACCGAAAGCCGTCTGTTCTGGATTGCCGATTCAGGGTCCAAAATTTAAGATCGAGAATCGGATGATTCTGCCGACGTCACCCTCCGCATTTGTCCCGTGTGTATGTGTGTGGAGCGAAGCCGCGATGCAGGTGGGTATCGGCTGACGCTGCGCATCGGCATCCCGCATTAACTGAGCCATGCTCGGTAGGTAGCTTAGCTTTGTTCACCTTACAACGATCAAATCTACACATGTTCTACCTATGTTGTCATTCACCGCTTGACCCAGCTTGTGGGTAAGGTGATTTAAAATATGTGATTCACCTCTAAACGCCATTCACTGAAACAAGTGCATCGCATCATCAACAGCAAACGTGCATTCAGCAAACAGAAACATATTCATACACAAGGCTGAGCTCAGTCAAGCCCTTCTAATCATTTCATGAAACGCCTGCCTAAAGCAAACCAACCAGCATAAACTATAAACTTCCATGTGTCAAATGCCTCGGCTCCAATACCAATGAACAAAATTCTCAAGAGTAGTCCAAACGCCTCGACATGCAAAAAAAAATTGGGATCCAACATCCATCCATCCCTCGAAGTATATAGAAAAAGGGCATTAAAAACTTGACAGTACTTTGAACATCCGAAAACTCCAACCATTTTTTCCTCATCCGAGATCTGAACAAAAGACCAACCTCAGATCTCTCAACAACCGAACGAAACAGAACACCAGATCAGTATAAAATGCGAAACCAACTCAGACAACCCTCCCTCCCTCACCTCAACCACCACCGAAACAACACCCAGCATCTACCCCTGACACACCCACTCAGCAAAGACACACCACCTAGCCGTCCTGTCCGCCAGCACCAGACCCCTCCAAACACCGCGTTCAGAACACTTGATGATGGTCTCCCAGGTACCGCCGTCACTGCTCTCTTCGTCGTTTCCAGCTGCGTTTGTCCTCGCACCCACACCGACACCGCCACCTCTTCTCTCCTCCTTCCTCATCAACCTCAAGATCTTTCCACCAGGCGTCTGAATAGCCAGTTTGGCAGGTTTCTTAGCCGTGCTTCCCGACGTTCCGTTCGCGGTGCTAGTGCTAGGATTGGAGCCCGCAGCGCTCGAACTCGTCATGCTCATGGCGCTACCAGGACGCACAAACGGGATCGGGCTGGCGCCGCCGGGGTTAGACGACGGCGTCATCGGGCTCGCTCCTAGACTACTCGGGTGCTGGCGAATGGCAAACACAAAGGTATTATTCAGCGCCAGGCGTTGGCATTGCGGTTGGACGACATAAATGTCGTGGCGCTGGGCATGCGGCGTCGGGTGACGGGTGACGAACTCGTACGGAGGGTTCTCCCCTGTATGGATGATCGGCAGGGCAAAGGCGAGCGGGTGCGGGATGTCCTTGATGCTGTGCATCAGACCTCGTTTACCAGCGTACACTTTCAGAGTGCCAGTTCCCTCGTCACCAGGAAGTAAAGCCTTGACGGTGTACCGCTTCACACCGCCGAACCACTCTGCCTGCGCAAGTGCCCGCTTCTTGACCACGTCCCCTGATTCAAAAAAGTCGCCGTCCGAGTCTCTTGAATATGCACGCACCTCCACCTCGGCCGCCACCTCGACATCAGCCGGCACGTTGAACTTGATGTGCATCATTTCCAGATCTTCGATCCGCGTCAGCGACGTGTTGTAGTCGGCCATGTGCAGACCGTTCTTAAAGTACGGAGGACAAGCGCAAGGTAGGTTAAGCAGGATCTCGTGAGCGACTGGCGGGCAAATGTGCTGCTGAGAGTGGTGCTCCGGAATATGAGTCCAGCAGATCTCCGTCGGACGCGCGAGGAAGTACCAGAAATCTGCAGTGCCGCCGCCCACGCTGGAGTATAAGCCGCGTCTTGGATTGGATGGGCTCGCCAGACAGCAGTCCATCATCCGCCATTCGTTGTCAACGAGCACGGCATTCCACCAGTGGTTTGACCTGGGCACGATGCCTGCATCCAAGATCTCGCCAGGGGATTTGAGATAGCCGCGCACAATCTCACAATGAAGTCCGACGGCCGTGCACATCTCCATCACCAGGACTGCATACTCTTCGGCACATGCACGCTTGGTGTGAATAACACGCCGCGTGTCAACTGGGCCATCAAAGTCCTCCTCCCAGCAAACCTTTTCCGAGACCCAAGTGAAGATTGCCCGCAAACGCTGGACGTCGCTCCGATACGGCCGGCAGACATATGTCGTCGCAAGTGTGATAGCTGTTGTCATCGGAGGAAGACTCGCTATGAACCGCGAGTTCTTGTCCACTTGGCTGAGGTTAATAGCCATGTAGTCGGTCGGCTCTGGTATCGGGTTCCCGTCGGCGCCCTCGTCTCCGTCTATGCTGTTGTACAGCTCATCGACTGGATCTATCGCAGGGTAGTCCAGCATCTGACACCTCTCCTTCCTCTCAACCCGTTCATTTCGACTCAACGAATTCGACCGGTTGACATCCCGTCGAACCTGCACCCAGTCAACGCCGTTGCCCAGACCCATTTCCTTCGCGGCATCTCGTCCGGTCTTGCTGACCCCAAAGCCCCCTCCAGAGATAGCAGTGACTCCGTTTGGCGTTGCCCTTGCGACAGAAGATGGCTGAACAGAGGCGGCCCCGGCAGTAGCAATGCTACCCCGACTGCTCGCGACTCCTGTCTTGGCGGACTCGAGGATTCGCTTGATGAAGTTTTGCTTCTTTGCCTTTGGCTGGACAAGGCCGCCAAGTCCTCCTATGGCACTGATGGCGTCATCCGTGAAACCAACCTGCGACTTTGGCCGTGCTGCGTCTGAAGCGTGGCTGCTATGGTACGTGACACCCGTGAACGGGGTTTCCGGGCGGTCAGGGTCAAGATCCCGCATGCCCAGCGCACTTTGAGCCCTGGTCTGATTCTTCCTGGCGAGGCTGCCCGCACTCGTAGCACTAATACCACCAGCCGATACACCGCTCATGAGGCTCCGGTTCGTGCTTTGCGAGCTGTTGGTCACGGTGCTCCGGGTGCCCGAAGACGAATTCGTAGCAGTGGTTTTTGTGGTGAAAGTCCTGTTGATCATCTGGCGACCAACCTCATACGCCGACTTCTTATGACGCAGCTTCTGGTCCAATGGCGGGACCATGTCCATTGAGGATTTCGGTCTGTCGTACAGGTGGCTCTTGGGGGGTGGCGGGGGCGCTTCATCAACGTCGTGCATGCTTTTACTGTGTTGGTGCATAGTCCTTAACCTGCTCTCCATCCGCTCGACATAGTTGCTCAACTGAGGAAGGGGTTGCTCTTCTTGAAAGCTGCCATGATAGGTCGGGTCCTGAGATGATCCACCGCTCCCGCTATACGTCTCATAACCCTCGTCGACCGGTTGTGCTATACCCGTGGAAGTCTGTGGGCGAAGAGCTTTCCGTTGTTCTTTTCTCGAACGCTGATGAACCATATCGAAGGAATCGGGTGACCAAGGATCGAGCGGCGGCTCTGGAGATTGTGTGTCTCGGGGAGCGCCCAACGCGTCTAGTTGCTCCATTACATCGTCCATGGCCTCTCGCAGGGGAGACGGAGTCATGCCTTCGCCACCGCCCGGGGATGGAGGACATGGCGACTGCATGCGGGGAGTCTGGTAGCCCGTCGCTGGTCGCTGTTCGTACGAGACATTGGAGTTTTGTCTGGAGAGGTTCTCGTGAAATCGATCGTCGTAGGATGCGGTGGATCCGTGTCTCGCCGGAGTATGCCGATGGGGAGGGGGCGGCGGAGGTGGTGAATCTGGTCCCTCAAAGCCCACTCGGTGTTGTGGCGGTTGCGGTTGATGGGATTGTTGTGGTTGCTGTGGTTGTAGAGGGCGGATTGGGGAATAGGATGGGGCAGGTGATGGTGCCCTCGCATTGAAGCTGTTGTGTCGGGGTGGAGCCGGTGATGCTGCTCGAGAATAGTGGTTATGCACTGGGGGCGCAGGTGATGCTGCTCTAGGCAGATAACTGCCGTGCTGAGGGGGAGCGGGAGATGCTGCTCTGGGCAAATAGCTATTATGTTGGGGCGGCGCTGGCGATGCTGCCCTCGGAAGATAATTGTTATGTTGAGGCGGAGCGGGTGACGGTGCTCTGTGGATATAGCTGTTGTGGTGGGGCGGTGCAGGGGACGGCGCCCTGGAGTTGTAGTTGTGAGGTGGAGGAGCAGGGGATGGTGCTCTATAGCTGTTGATTCGCAGCGGTGAAGGATCACGCAGAGGTTCTTCTCTCTTCGGCTCCTCCCGAGGAGGCTTGACGGAGTTAATCGAAGCCTCCCGCGACACCGGTGGTCCGTCCTTGTATGTTTCGGGAATCTTGGCCGTCGTGTAATGCGGCGCTTTCGAGTACGCCTCGAACGGTTTGCGGAAAGTCCTGGACTTCTGGGGCGTGTTCTTGGGGCTCGGCGTATTGCTGTTGGTGAGCGGGCTTATTGATCTACTCGTCGGCCTGAACGTCTCGGGAAGGACCTCGACAAAGTTGGACGGAAACAATCCGATCGCTCTCCTGTCGCGCCACAATCTTCCGGTCCACCATGACCCATCTCCCGCATTAAGACATTCGATAAGGTCGCCCTCGATGAAGCCGAGATCTCGTTTTGACTGTAGCGACGGTCAGTCAATGTGAGGCAACGGCCATGGGCCATGGCAATGTCTTCCTCGGGGACAACACATACCTCTCCGCCCCAAGAGTACACTGCTCTTACCCAGCACGGAAACCGTGTCGGCAGAGGCGGTGGTGCGAATACCATGTTTGGTGATGATGTTTGGTGTAAGTCGTCTCGCTATACGCGCTCGACAGCGCTTCAATTGCACGTATTGCTTCACCTCGCGAGGGCTCCAGGCCGGGGATCGCTGCGCATTCAGTGGGATATCGTAGATAAAACAAGCTCCATACAAGGCCGATGACAGGGAACCAGCAATGGCAAAGGCACACGACGATATTAGATCCCCCACAATATGCGGAGGAAAATGAAAACAGTAAGTGGGCAAGACCATGGTAGCTTTCAATTTTGCAGCTGGCTAGCAACGGGTGTTGAGCTCTCTGCGCTGGGGGCACTAGGCCCGAGCTTGATTTAGGGATCACTGTTGCGAGGGGCAACCACAGTGCAGCCCACTTACCCAACGGGGACAAGCCTTGCTGCAAGCCTGCAACCAATTCCGCTCGGCCCCTACCGTGTACTGGGATTGGCTGAGATGCTGCTGCAGCAGCGTCAAAAAGCATGCAGGAACCTTGGAAACTTGCTGCAGTAGAGGTCGGCCGTTTAGTTAAAGGCCACAACTTGTCGCCGTGAGCGGTCTCTCTGTAGTTTACAATGGCTGTCTGTAAGAAAACACCATGAGATTTGTTCTGAATTACCAAGAGAAGAAGAGATATCCCTTCAATTCGTCGCATGGGTGTGATAACGACTGAGCCCGGCTCTAAACGCCACCAGAACCCGCCCACTTGAAGTAAACAATGGCCCGTGCCCGGCCGATCAGCACCCAGACAACCAGAGCACCAGCTTGAGGACCTTAATATCCTTTTAGTGTCTTACAGTGCGGCTTCCCATTTGACTTGCACTTCCTCAGTCGCAACTTCACGCGAAGCTCCATTGCACGTCCAATTCTCCTGTGGAGGTCTGCCTACCTCTTCACTGCCTCGAATTACCGTCCTCTTCACGCTCCCGTTATCTCCCTTGGCAGGCAGACCCAATCCTTCTCAGTTCGCCAGTCAACGCCATGGCGGACGAAGGTGTCGCGAGCCACTACCAAGTGCTCGAGGAGCTTGGTCGTAGGTCGCATTCCGTTTCACTGCGCGCCCATTCAGAATTCAGCTAAACAATCGTTGCAGGTGGCAGCTTCGGCGTCGTGTACAAGGCAATTGAAAAGGCAACAGGAGAAACCGTCGCAATTAAGCATGTAAGCGCGCGCGATTGTTCGTTCCAGACTTAGCAAGTGGAGCCAAGGACTAACGTTGCCCGCCCCATAGATCGACCTAGAATCAAGTGAAGACGACATACAAGAGATACAGCAAGAGATCTCGGTGCTCAGCACGTGTGCCAGTTCCTACGTTACCCAGTACAAGGCGAGCTTCCTGCGCGGCCACAAGCTATGGATTGTTATGGAATACCTTGGGGGAGGTTCCTGCCTCGACCTAGTAAGCTCCATCACCACCATCGTCGAGCATGCACTCCTGTCCTCTGTCATGGCTAACCCTCGCTCCCTCACAGCTGAAACCCGGCAACTTCAGCGAGGTCCACATCGCCGTCATCTGCCGCGAACTCCTCCTCGGCCTCGAATACCTCCACGCAGAAGGCAAGATACACCGTGATATCAAGGCAGCCAACGTGCTTCTCTCAGAAAATGGCAAGGTCAAGCTGGCAGACTTCGGTGTTGCTGCACAGTTGACCAACATGAAGTCGCAACGAAACACATTCGTCGGCACACCCTTCTGGATGGCGCCCGAGGTCATCCAGCAGGCAGGCTATGACTTCAAGGCCGATATCTGGTCACTCGGAATTACAGCCATCGAGTTTGCGCTCGGCGAACCTCCTCATGCCAACACACACCCGATGAAGGTTCTCTTCCACATTCCCAAGAATCCCCCGCCCAGACTCGAAGGCAACTTCGGCAAGGACTTTAAAGACTTTGTCTCGCAGTGTCTCGTTAAAGACCCCGACCACCGCCCAACCGCGAGGCAACTCCTGAAGCATCGCTTCATCCGGTCAGCCGGCAAGGTGGAGGCGCTGCAGGAGCTCATCGAGCGCAAGCAGATGTGGGATGCCAAGCAAGATCGGGTAAAGCACCCGGTGTTCTACCAAGAGACGCTTCACAACCTGTCCCCTAAGGACGAAGACGGGTGGGTCTTTGACACGGTAAAGTCGACAGCCGCGCCCAAGAGAACAGTCAGATCCCGCAAGCCTTCCTCCGTGTTTGCCATCGAGGATGCGATGCGGAAGCTGGACGTCAAGGACGGGCCTCTCCAGCCGTCTACCCCAGGAACAGTCAGAAAATCAACAGTGCGGCGGCAGCCGTCTGCAGCACATCAGGGCTCTGTGCGCCGGGTGTCCCACAACGGCTCCCCGCGGGGTTCCATCGCACCGAAGCGCCCTCTCCAGCCAGATATGTCGTTTGGCAACTCGGGGTCGACTATGCGTCTATTCCGCCGCGTTCCATCCGACGGTTCGACCTCGGGTCAGCTCAACGGCACCTCTCCCGAGCGCAGCACCGGCAACGAGAACCGCCCACCCACGGGTTTAGGCCTTATGCATCCGTCGCCTGTCGAGCCTAACAGCAAGGAAGCGATGCTGGGCCGGCGGTTGTACAACAAGGCTCTCGAACCTACCCTTGACGAGTTGCATGCTCAGACGGCCACCTCGGCCAAACGTGAGGCATTAGCCAATCTCTCTGATGCATTTGCGCATCTCGATGCCGTTGATCCCGAAGGGGCTTATCATCTCCTCCGGAATTTGATGTCCGCTGTGTCGCAGGACAGCAAGTTGAGCAGGGCTTTCTTGCCGGAAAATAAGGAGCTGGTGCCAGTGTCGAAAACAACACCCATGGACGGCGGCACCCCGCTGGGCACTGTCGTGGTTAAGAGCCGGCAGGCCCAAGCACCACCGCCAGCGCCAGCACCTGCACCCGTGCTAGCACCACCACCACCACTTAGCCCGACGAAGCAACAACAACAGGTGCTGAGCCAAGAAAACCCCCCGAACTCGCCGCTCAGCCCGACCAAGTTGGTCATGAGCCAGGAAAACCCGCACTTGCTAAGTCATCGTCGGAGACGGGAGTCTCTAGCGCCTGATAGTTCTGGGCTCAGTGGAATCACCCCGAGATCACCTGAGAAGATGGAAAGGGACAGGGAAAAGATGGCGCTCGAGGCCAAGTACCCCGGAAGACACGTCGCTCCTGGGATGGAACACTGCAAGGCGCTGTCCGATCTACTCTATACGAGGTGGACGGATGGGTTGAGGGCGAGGTGGGGGCAGCTTGCGGGGGCATAATCTCGTGCTTCGCGAGAAGTGAGAAGTGAGAAGTAAGAGTCAAAGATACTAAACTGGTTATGGGACATGAACATGATTAATGTGGAAGTAATACTACGATGATGTGTTGGGTGGCAAGGGGTGTTTGTTGTATGATGTTGTCTGTTGTTGAAAATTGGTAAGCATGTTAAGTACAGCATGTTGTTGTTGTTGTTGTTCTGTTGGAAGTTATGCAATGTTTTGGGTTTGTTGGAATAGGGGATAGGTAGGGGGGTGTTTTATCTTTTTGTGGTTGTTGCCTCATGAAGCATGATGGCCTTTTTTTTTTTTTTTCAGAAACTGTACATACACATAATTTGGGGGTATTTGCCATTTTGGGAGTTTGCATTTAGGCGGGGAGTTTGCCGTTTGGAAGGTTGTTTTGCTTTTAGGTACACTACACAGTACTATATTACGTAGGTAGATTGATTAAGACTAATGAGCAGTCAACTTGTCATCTCACATTCTGCTATCATACAATTGTGTATATGTGATTTTTCTTGCCGATCCCCTTCCCTTCCCATGACCCATGAGTCATGCTACTTCTGGTTCTGGTTCTGGTTCTGGTTCGGGTTCGGGTTGCGAGAGAGCTTGAAGTTGTGATTTCCGCTGTTGTATGTCGAGCATGATCCGCGAATTCATAAACTCTTCAGACACAATACTCCCGTGCCCGACCTCTTCTGTCTGAAAGACTTCGATGTGCGATGACCGCGCCAGGCGTCGGATCCGCCAGACGCCTTCTTCGGTGATTGTCTCTCTCAAAACTAACCAACCACAACCAACGTCAGATGTATATAAAGCAAACCAGGGGGGAAGAAAAGGGGGGGGATGAAAGGGAGCGGGCGCTTACAAGTGAGAAAGGCATTGGCGAAATTGATGCACGTATTCCCGTCCCAGTTTGCCCTGCCCCTTTTTTGAATGGTGGTGGGTATACTGGCGGTCTCGATCTCCTGGGTCTTGATGAGAAGGCCGTCTTTACTGCGAAACCCGACGATGATCTTGGGCACCCCGAGCAAGAAAGACTGGATCCAGAACTTGAGCAGCTTGCGCTCGAAATTGTCCATATCGCGGTCGGTGTTGATGACGGCGGTGGTTTTCAACTCGACCCAGTTTATCGGACCGCTGGCGGGTTTTGAGTCCCATACTTTTTTTTTTTACCCCATTATGTTAGTTTTTTTTTTATCTGGGTATGTATGGGGTAAGGGTTAAGGGGGGCTTTGCTTACTGGCGTCTACTTCACCCCCGAGACACAATACCGTCTTGCCGATCCCTGTGCGCACGACGGAGCAGTATTGTTCTTTGTTGTTCACAATTTCCTCGTCACGATTCTCGATATACTCCCGGGAAGTTTCACCCCAGGGACGGGGGATCGTGCTTAGCGTTTCGAACTTGTAGCCCCAATACTGCATCACCTCTTGAGGGATCGGGTTCTTCCACCCACTAGACTGAGCGGCTTGGGTCTTTCGGGATTTCTCCTTGTATTCGTGGTTTTCTTCGATGAATCTTCGTTTGTTAGTAGGTGCATAATGGTCTTTTGGGTCCTTGACTTACATGCACCCCTTAAAACAGGATAATGTTAGTACAGTGTGATAGATAAAGGGGGGTAAGTTAAAGGGGCGGGCGCACGCGGTATAATGTTGCGTTCATCTCGAACCTATCAATATTGTGAGCCTGTGGAGTGGGAGAAAATAAGGGGTGGAGTATAAGTTACCCATCCCGGTCATCGAAAGGCGCTGCCATTATCTACTCTCATCAGCTAACAGTGCATGTATGTGTGAAGTGAGCGTGTGTGCATACTTTGGTCATCATCCCTCGCCAGGTAACGATATGAGCATCAATCGGTTTGCTCTGCTCCTTCTCATACGCCGCGATGGCTTTGAGCAAACTGTCAAGATGCTCATCCTGACTGTCATCGTGTTTTGCGAAGGACTCATAGCCCCTGGATAGATCCGCGCCCAGAGTAGGCGGGTAGTACCATTTCAGAGACTGGTCCCCGAGGTGGAACTCGTGGTTTTCATCGTATGAGAAACATGTGAATTCCTAGATATTGTCAATTTCTGTTTTTTTGATTGGCAACAGTAACACTGGGTTTGATGGCGGACCTTTGGCCTCTTCATAGGTTCGCTCTCCCCTGCGAACCGGGTTACTGGTTGGATTGGAAATGTTGATGCCATCACTGATCGCACGGCTTGGCTAAGAGTGTCGATATGGAAATGAGATATTGAACGAACAAGGTGAAGATGGCGCCGTGTCTGCCGGAGACCAGACCGAAAAGGTGTCGCTAACAGATGCATATGTTGCCGGGTGTTATGGTGTGACGGGCTGCACGAATTAACGGCGGTGTGGGGCATGAAGCCACCTGGAGCTTGAGCTTGCGCCGGGCTGCATCCGGCGACACACCTTACCTAGCCGGGGTGCCAAACAGTGAACAATGGCTGTCAAGATACTTTTACAGGGAGTCACTTTTCCCCAAACGGAGGCAATCGCCCCCGTGCATTTAAGATTATTGGAAAGACGAAGATAGGATTATATTCTTGAGCATTTAATCTCGAACTTGTGCCCAAAGACATGCCGCGTAATGTTGCAGGTCTGGAACATCAAATACAATATCTCCCTCTCCCACTTCCGGATCTCTAAGGAAAAGGACTCTAAACTCCAACACTAATGCGCCACTAACATTATATATTGCTGGGTTTGTAGGAGGATTCTGGGTAATCGTGATGCTTTGCCGTTTATACCAGCTGTAGCGCACTGGCCCATCGGGTCGAGGTCGTGGTGACCCGACCCGTCTTTGCTGACTCACCAAATTTTGGCACGGCACTCCGCCGTGCGCCGTGCTACTCCAGAAAATTTCCGGCGCGAACTTTACGTGTATCACGAGAGCTCTCCGTGCCAATTCCACCGCCTTCCCAGACACAATTGCGATGGCAGCCCTCCGTGAAGTCTCGCGGTCAGCGAGGAGTCTTCCTCTGTCTCAAATACGGCACTCATATCAGCTATGCCAGCGCCGGTGCGCCGCAACGCAGGCCGCAGAAGCTGTGCTCCAGGACCTCGAGACAGATTCGACGCTGGGCGCTCCGGAATTGAGTCCCGAGGAGAAGAAGATTTTTAGGCCGTGGAAGCGGGCGGCGGACAGGAAATACACACTGCCCAGCAGCAGGTACGTTTACGCTTCCCTAGTCATATAACTGCTGTCAACCTTGACTGACATGTGTTCAAGATACCAGTACCACCCCCCTAAATACAACCGCGGCCCTCTTCACCCGATCCAGTCCCCTCCCTCTTCGGACCCGATCGCACGAGACTTCGTCCCCGGACCCTTCAACCTTCCGCGGTTGAGGCAGACCTACCAGTCAACAGTTGCCTCGGACCTGATGACTCTGGCATACAACCACAAGCCGCCAGGAGAGTCACACGAGCACGAGCAGCATGAGGAAACGACCGACCGTCTACGAGGCTGGGACGGCTCATCCCCTTACCACAAGAACAGACAGAAGCGTGCCCCGAGAGGTTCGCCCGTGCTGAAACTGGTCGAGAGGGACATTACCTTCCGCAACATTCCCGAGATCAAGGAGATCACCATCGCGACGTTTGTGCCGGAAGCCATCAAGGAGCAGGACTATTTGCTGGTGGCGCGCACCATGCTGCTAGCTATTACCGGTACGACGCCCGAGATTACCAAGACGAAATCGAACATTGCGCAGTGGGGTCTCAAGGAGGGTGAACGGGCTGGTGTGAAGACCACCATCTACGGCAACGCCGCCTACGAGTTTCTGGACCGGTGCATACATATCGTCTTCCCTAGGATCAAGGACTGGAAGGGCATTAAGGGAACGACCGGAGACGG
Organism: Diplogelasinospora grovesii; assembly: GCA_033297225.1. Lineage (NCBI taxonomy): Eukaryota > Fungi > Ascomycota > Sordariomycetes > Sordariales > Diplogelasinosporaceae > Diplogelasinospora > Diplogelasinospora grovesii. The sequence goes on from MU853761.1 coordinate 316,315, forward strand.
CTCGGGTAACCTCGCCTGGGGTTTCCAGCCTTCCGAGATGGCCATCTTCCCCGAGATTGAAGTGAACTACGCCGTAAGTTGGGGAACTCCGCCCTAAACCACCCGGGGCTTTTGTGGGATGATGGGACGCTAACAGCTTTTGCGCGCAGATGTACCCATCCAAGATGCTACCCGGTTGCCGTGTCTTTGTCAAGACAACAGCGACATCAGACAGGCAGGCAAGGTTACTGCTTCAGGCCCTCGGTATTCCTTTCTACGGCGAGCTCCGCAACTAAAAAGGAGAGAGAGCTTTGCCATATGTACAATACCTTACCACCATGTGTATAAATGTAACAACATCAACATATAGAAGCGCAGATATATACCAGGTCATATGTGTTCATCTGAGGCGGGTTTTTAATGTTGCAACATCTTCTTTTGTTCCACTTTTTTCTACCCGTCAGATATGCCCAACCCATCCATCCATCCCGAAGCAAGTTGTATGATGACCCATCCAAAGATGCACAAAATGTTGCCTCCCAAACGCCGTCAATGCAAAGGTACAATGACATTTACATGATTCCCGATCCCTTCAACAAAAGCCCACCCATTGCTCTTCTTTTTGTCTCCTATGATGAAGCCTGCTGCTGCTCAGCGCGCTGCTTCAGCCCGTTCATGATCTCGTCGATGGCATCCATGTCGTTCGCATCCACCCTCTCCCCGCTGTGGTGCCCTGCCGGTGCTAGCTCTTTGATTGCGTCATCCATGGCGGGCTGGTAATTCCGCACGGCGGAGCTCAGGGCGTAGATGGCCTTGCGCCGGACGGCCTGTGGCTCGTTGTCGTTCGTGGCGAGGTTGACCAGGCGCGGAATCCCGCCCAATGCATGCAGCCGCTCTTGGGTCTTGGCGTTGTTTTGGACTGCCGTGCCGAGGCACCACGCCGCCATGAGCCGCAGCTGATCCTCGTCGTGGTCGAGAAGGCCCAATAAGGGGGCCCACAGGTTGAGGTCCTCTAGGTTGTTGGCGTTGTCGAGGCTCTCGATGAGCTGCTCAAAGTTGTCGAACGCGATCAGCTTGTTCTCTAGGGTGACTTCGGGATCGGGGTCGGTGATCACGGCCATCGCGGCCTTCATGAGCTCGGCCTCGCTGGGGCCGCCGAACAGCGCAGCCATGACTGCCGGATCGATACTACTCGTCGCCGCGGCATTGGACACCTGTGTACCGTCTGCAGGAGGGGCATCGCCGTTTGTGTGTGCGGTTACGCCGTTTGTGTTGTTGGAGGGGGCCGAGTGCTCGATGCTCCATTTTAGGAGCTCGTTTAGGTTTCTGTCCATTTTTGCTGTGCAATTGGTTCGGAAGATTTCTTTTCTGAGAGTCTAAGGGGAAGAAAAGCAGCAAGGTAGTTAGGAGCAGTGGGTGTTGTAGTATGTGTTATACTGTTAAGTATGGTTGCTATCCGTATCTTTATCACAATTATTCATAACTGCCCGGTGACGCAGCTTTAGTTCTTGAACGTTCACGAATTTTCTGTCTAACCAATCAGGTTAGCCCGTTGCCCAGAGTGAGGGGTCATTAATCCCCAGATTTTCTCAGCAAAAAAATGTCTAGCTAAATGGAAGACGGATTGCACTTCCTATGCATGCATACACGGCGCTACGATGGGCTAATTAGTTATACTAGAAGAAGCCATTATGGCAACCAACCGAGAACTACCCGTTTGCACATCGTCAGCCCCTATCACCCGCGCCTAGAGCACCATAAAGCTCAACAGTTTCTGGTCTGTGCGAGAGGCGTTGTGCCCCTCCACAACACCAACAAAGTGGGCAGCTGCCCCACCTTGCCCCTCCCGTCGTCGCCGCTATTAAAATGTAGCTCGACCGTCTCCGGGCATGCTCATGGAAATCCAACGCAAGAGAATCGTAGGGCCTTGATGTTCCCCGATCTTTCATGGCAACCACAGGTAAATACGAGTTCAGCGACTGAGAGGTCGCCTGACAAAAGTCCGAATCAAGTCGTAAGCGCTTGTTTTTGCTGTCAGCCGTAATCGCCGGATGCTCCTCCCCCCGCGGACATTAAGGCTGTTGTTATTCAGACGCGCTTGTCTGAAGACCGTTACAGTTATGCATATACGCAGACCACTCCGTCGGTATCAGCATGAATGACACCGCCAAGCAGGCATATTCTTTTCAGTTCTAGGCTTTCATGGTGACCGTCGGTGTTTGTCTGTTGTCTACCACAATGAAGCAAAATTGAGCATACGTCAGCTTCCTATGACCTCAAGGCTCCAGAAGGCGGGATGGACTGGGAAGGCATACTTTATACTGTTGCCTCAACTTCACCCCGGAACGTGAAACGCGCGGATATCCGCCTCCATCATGATCTCGTTTGTTTGGATTGAGTGCCAAGAGATATTTCAGAAAGCATTCTCACTGCCTGCCATATTCTGTAGGGGCATATTTTAGCACCCAGCCACACAATGACGAAGCTGTGGCCACCCAACCCCCATTCAAGCTGTCAGAAGTCCACATTTCCGTTAAAGCGGCAAGAAGATCCCTGGTTTCTCCCAAATTAGGCGGTCTCGCCTGCCCACCAAAAAATCCACCGCCGCCGCCCACCGCCGCCCGCTCACTCCAGTGCTTGTGCTCAGTAGGAGCTAGGCCCACAACTTTCCGGCTTTCTTGGACGTCGTCGCTGTGGCCGGGCCTTCCCTCCTTCCTCACACATCTGCCTACCCCCTCAACCCAAAAGGTAAACTGACCTTAAATCCACATCCCCCTTTCCCAACCTCTTCTCGTCGATCAACAATAATTTTGTCTTTGCTTCGTCGCAGACAAAATACCCATCGCTCTCTCGCTCTGACGATCCGGAAATCGCAACGAGCTTCGATTTGTTAACTTTTGTTCAGTTTCCGCCCTTTTTTTACTCAACCACATTTAATCTGTCACCATGGAGGGTACGTTTGCTATTTCCCATATGTCGTCGTCAGAGCCACGCCGCTAGGAACGAGTCTTCGTCCTAGCCGCCGATTCGACTGAACGTTTGCTGACCGCGACTTTCAACCTGCAGAAGAAGTTGCTGCCCTCGTTATCGACAATGGGTAAGCTCGCCCCTCATTCTCACCGACTCCTCGCCCGGGGCTGAGGACCCCTCGAGAGCGCAACCCGGCGACGCGGTCGAGCGGCCTCACGTTATCTACCGCGCCGCCGCCTTTCCCACACGTGATAAATATATTGATATCATCGATAGAAGCTGACAAGTGGTTAGATCGGGTATGTGCAAGGCCGGTTTCGCCGGTGACGATGCGCCCCGAGCTGTCTTCCGTAAGTCTTGGCATTCCGAACAACCACGGTCGTCGAGGGAATTTGCTCTCCGGCCAGAGGAAAGACATGATCAACTAACGTGCTGCTGCAGCCTCCATTGTTGGTCGCCCGCGTCATCATGGGTGAGTTCCGTTCCGATGTCGCTCTGCAAGGCTATCGGCCAATTAACAAACGCCTGCAGTATCATGATTGGTATGGGCCAGAAGGACTCGTACGTCGGTGATGAGGCACAGTCGAAGCGTGGTATCCTCACGCTCCGCTACCCCATCGAGCACGGTGTCGTGACAAACTGGGACGACATGGAGAAGATCTGGCATCACACCTTCTACAACGAGCTCCGTGTGGCTCCCGAGGAGCACCCGGTGCTGTTGACCGAGGCTCCCATCAACCCCAAGTCCAACCGTGAGAAGATGACACAGATCGTCTTCGAGACCTTCAACGCTCCTGCCTTCTACGTCTCTATCCAGGCCGTGCTCTCGCTGTACGCCTCTGGTCGTACCACCGGTATCGTGCTCGACTCCGGTGACGGTGTTACCCACGTCGTCCCCATCTACGAGGGTTTCGCTCTTCCCCATGCCATTGCTCGTGTGGACATGGCTGGCCGTGATCTTACCGACTACCTCATGAAGATCTTGGCTGAGCGTGGTTACACATTCTCCACCACTGCCGAGCGTGAAATCGTCCGTGACATCAAGGAGAAGCTCTGCTACGTCGCCCTCGACTTCGAGCAGGAGATCCAGACTGCTGCCCAGAGCTCGAGCTTGGAGAAGTCGTACGAGCTTCCCGACGGTCAGGTCATCACCATCGGCAACGAGCGTTTCCGTGCCCCCGAGGCTCTCTTCCAGCCGTCTGTGCTTGGTCTTGAATCTGGCGGTATCCACGTCACCACCTTCAACTCCATCATGAAGTGCGATGTCGATGTCAGAAAGGATCTGTACGGCAACATTGTCATGGTATGTTTTGTCATTCTCCTTACTGCTGAGGCCAACTGCTAACATTTTCTAGTCTGGTGGCACTACCATGTACCCTGGTCTCTCTGACCGTATGCAGAAGGAGATCACTGCTCTTGCGCCTTCCTCCATGAAGGTCAAGATCATTGCTCCTCCTGAGCGCAAGTACTCTGTCTGGATCGGTGGTTCTATTCTCGCTTCCCTGTCTACCTTCCAGCAAATGTGGATCTCCAAGCAGGAGTACGACGAGAGCGGTCCTTCGATCGTCCACCGCAAGTGCTTCTAAAGTGAGACTACTCTTTACACATCCACATGTCAACCCTAGCTAACAGCCCCCAGCATGGTATTCGGATAATCACCGTCGTCGCGAGAACCCCACGCGGACGATATCAGCCACGACAAAAAACCTCTCTGGCACCGCGCAGGTATCCTGGACGAGTCTCGGATTTGGGAAAAGTTGCGACCCGGTCAAGGTGGGGCGTCTTTTGTCCGTTTGGAAGTCATGATGGACTTGGTTTTCTTAGCGGGCTGATGCAGTGCGTGGGAAGGCGTGGACAAGTAAAGCGAGGTTGATAAACTGTTTTTATTTTTTGCACCCTACCTCTAGCTATCGTGGATGAATTAGCCCTTGTAGTTGGCAGCCGTGAAAAGATGTTTAGAGCTCTAAATACATGATGTCACATGTGACTGTTTGCACGCCTTGTACATTTCCGTCTTGGGTAGCTTCCTTCTCTATATGGTTCCCTACGGCCCCTTGTGTAGTTCAGCAGCAACCGTAGCGGGTTGTGTGCTGCCTTCCGTTGCACTGTCCTCTTGCTTTTCATTTGCTTCGTTGCCTGTAGCAGCAGTATCATTCTGCTGTGCCTTTTCCTCCTCTAGCTTCCTGTATTTCCTCCGCGCTTTCTTGGCGGCGCTGTCCGCTCTCTTCTTTTTTACATCTCCCACGATCGCGGACCGGCTCGTCTCGCCGTTGATCCTGTCGTCCAGTTTCTGGGCCAGGAGCTCGCGGGCGATCTTGCGGTTTTGGTCCCTCGATCGGGTCGCCTGGCATTTCACGACTAGTCCCGTGGGTTTATGGCGGAGTTGCACGGCCGAGTTTGTTTTGTTCTATATAACACACACACACACACACACAGTCAGCTTCATCCCCGTCTTTTCGGCCTTGGTCCAGTAAGGGAGAGAGAGGGGGAGAGAGAAGGGGAGGAACTATGAAGGTGGGGTGGGGGGGGGCAGGGTAGAAGAGGGACGGATGGAGGAATAAAGGGAAAGGGGGGAAGGGAATAGAAAAGGCAAGGGAAAGGGCAACAGAAGGAGGGAGATACAGAGGTAAGAGAGGGGTTACAACGTGGAGGGAAAAGAAAGAAGAGCAATGGGTGAGAAGGGTAAAGAGGGGAGAGGGGAAGGGGGCGCAAGAAGAACTGGAGGGGTAGAACGGGTAGGTAGAAGAAGGGGGGGGACATACAATCTTCTGTCCACCCGGCCCACTGCCTTTCAAGAAGTACTCTTCAATTTCATCTTCAGGTGGTGGTTTCGGTCGCGGGGGCATTTGTTTTAGACATCTTGAGGCTGTCGTCGTGAATGCTGCTGCTGCCGCTACAGCTTGCGGTGGTGCTATTACCGTTGTTCGTAGTCCATTTCGTATATTTGCTGCTGCTCCAGCCCGGTGAGGGAGAGCTACAAGCTTGGTAATTGCTCGTCTGAGCAGCATGTTTCTTTCCGTCACCTACTCATCGTTTTGCCGTTGCTGGTATCCAATGTTCCGGCAGGCAATGAAGCCCGGAGCCGGAGAAGTGTGGATGTAATGGAAATTACCGTCTTCGTTACTGGGCCCGTGCCCGCCCGACCAACTTCTCTGTTAGTCGGTCGGAACGTGCCGGGTGTGCGGCCGATAAGATTGCGCGTCTTGTCGCAAAGCGGGAAGCATCCCTTTTCACATGTAACATCCCATTCCTCTAACGGCCTCCGACACACGCGACACACACAACACACGACGACCACCTACTACCACCGACAAACAACTCACGACTAACCAATTATACATACCACGAATCGAACCGCTTGTCGATTAAAGAGGAGGCTTTTAAAAAAAAAGAACATGAACGGATACCGCCACATGAACGCAGCGGAGCGGGAGAAGATGTCGGCCCTGGATAGATTCTCCAAATGGCTGCAGCTCAAGATCTACCAGCTCGAGGTGACGCTTAGTGTCTACATGTTTACTCCTGTGGAAAAGTTCATCTTTTGTATGCTCCCCGGGAAATGAATTGACGGGGTGGGGAAATGGAATGGATGCTAATAGTTTGTAGACTCGGTCCTGTTCCTCCTTACCAGCCTTACGTTCATCGCGACCGTTTTGTATCTGCCGCAGCACCTGCGCTTCATCATCAACCGCGCGTGGTTCTACATGCATGGCGACGGACACGATCTCGTAGATGTGGCGAAGCAGTCGGCGTCCCTGGCGGGGACGAAGTTGCAGACGGCGGCCGAGGGGATTGCCAAAGCGACTGCTAGGGTTTTACGGGAACTATAATCACTTAAACGCGACGAGACCATATACATGATCGTAGTCTGGAGTGGTTGAAAGGATGATGGCCGCCATTGGATACATACGACCTGCTGAGATGCCAGCCCGAGAAACGAAGGGCAGGTCGGGCGAGGAGATCCCGCCGCTGGGGGTCACACTGCTCCTGGGGCCGAGGCTAACGTCAGTTGGAGTCGCATATGGGAGGAATAGGTTTTTGGAGCGGGTGGCAGTTTTGCCAGAGGGCCGGCAGGGGGTTTTAATGTCTTGCACGCGTAAAAGGAAGAAGAAAGAATTGGGATTGGTGGCGTTCAGGTGCACTGTTTTGATGTTTTAAATGTTTTGATGGGTAAGGAGGATGATGGAGGTAGACAGACATAGAACCGCTGGGCGCGGACTAATATCTAATTATGAGCTTGTGTCATCACCACACTAGATTAAATGCATACAGAAGAAGGGCTTGTTGATACTGGCTAAGAGTATCACAGCTAATAAGGGGTCACTCACCGGGATAGCTACATTTTGAATATGACATTACAGGTAGAACGGCCAACCAACCATACTCGTCAACAACTTTGCTCCCTGATACAAGCATGTTAAGACTCCTTTGCTACGCAACTTGGTGTTAGCATACAACCCTGACGTAATATACATTCTTCCAGTATTATTCCTAAGCCCACGGCGCTGTAGTATCACCTATTCTTGTGCTTCCCTTTCACATAATTTAACCCCTTGGTATTGCCCCATCAAGAAACCCATTGTAAACTATCTCCTGGTTGCCTCGCACAGAAACATCACAGGCATAAAACTCCGCCCTCTCGTGGCGACCGTCGTATATATTGACGTATTGTCAAGCACACTGATACCTCGGATGACATGAACTTATCAGTGTAAATAAAGAGGAGTGCCTATCATGTTACTGAGCGTTTCAGTTACGACTCACAAGGATACGTCTCCTCCCGTAGGGAACCGTGTGGGAGGTTGCATTGCATGTTCAATGGTGTATGTCGGCGAGGATGCCAACGACATTCTATATTCGACCTTGTTTCACTCGGTTTCAGTCTTTTAGAGTAATTAAGGACTCTGCTTCATAAACGTATCTATACATCATCTATCAGCTATTTACCCTTATTCTCAGACTCCAAGTCCCCTTTCCTTCGCCGGAAGTTGACTCTCATTCATCGTACATGTTATCTTCTTTTTTTCTAAGACCTTCTTGTTTTGAGGTTAAACATATATGCACAGCTCGTTGTCTTGACCTGGTTTTGTTTTGAGTCTCCTAGGGTAGCACATAATATCTAACCTTAACAGTAAACAGAACAATAGTCTATAGGCATTCTCCAGATATGTCTCATGCATGACCAAGCATATACTCCAACATAGCCTTTACCAACAGGCAGCGTTGAGCACTTACAGCCATTCGTCCACTCACAGTCACATCCCGTATTCGAAGGCTCTTCATGGGTATGAACACTCAGGCTGATGACCCGCGTGCCAGCGCTGTTTGGGCTCGCTCGGTCCCGCAAAGGCGATGACGTCGTCGTCGTCTGAGTACCTTAGCGGTCGAGCACTTGCTTGGATGACTATCCCACGAAGATGTGACCCCCGCTGAGCTAGCTAAGAGTTTTGAGAGCAGAAGGCTTGTCTTGTGCCCAGCTAATTAATACCCGTGGCTGCGAGAACCTTTGTAGAGGTGACCAAAACTTGTGAACACGGCCCGCACACCAACCAAGGTCCTTGACTTCAGAGACACGAACCCTGAATGCGGTGACCAAACTAGCAATGCTCACGGGCACGTGGAAAAGAAAGTCTTACTTAACGGAACCGATGGCATCATCGCCCCATCTAGGCATATATGTGAAGCGTTCTGCCCCATGAGTTGTTGTCATAGGGTGTGGCCCCCAACTTGGACTCTTAATTCATTGCGTGATCATCTAGCTTCTCTCCAACTTCAGGATCCAGGGCGCTGAAGTGGAGCCTAGCAGCCACCTGTGAGGGCACTCGGTATCTCTCAGTCCCAACGTCAGAACGGCGGGAGGTCCAGAGGAGCGGATAACACCTTCATCCTCCGGAAAAGGTGGTCATTCATGGGTAGTCACCCGACAAGGTTGTCCTCCCCCCGCGGCTGAACTAGCCGAGCGCGTGATCACTTGGCTTGCTGTTCCTGCAGGAGTCTCTCCGTAAATGTATTCTTGTTACTAGTTATTGCCAGGGACAGTTTCGAAACTTCTTCCATCACACCCGATACGACACCCCCAAAAATTCGCAACTTGATGCCCAACGACGACGTTCAATTTGCCTCTCGACAGCCCCAGCCCAGCCCAACATAAGACGACGTACATACTACCTTATCCTGATCCTACATCGGTAAAGCACCACCACACCAAAACCCCAGATCCCCCCCCCACGCAATCATTTCTTGCTTTGTGGGGTATTACATGTACTGTACAGGCGCCAAACGTTTCCAGTCCATTGGGCTGGGACAGCATGTTACTGTGCACATGTATGTACAGGGTGGTAGCGCGGAAGCCTAACTGCCGAAGCCTGAACGGGTTGTGTGAGTGCCAAACAATGCGATGTGAATGTGATAGAGACAAGCAATGCACCGTAGAGTCGACTTACACTGACCACGTGCCATGACCCCCTGCCAAGACTTATTAGCACCTTATATTGTTCGGTAGGGTAGGCTGATTGGACAACACAGCACGTGTGCTGCCCATAGCCCCCAAAAATCAAGTTGAAGACAAATGCATTACCATACTGATTCTGAAGGGAAGTAAAAGGAAAGATTTGACGTAGGTATTGAAATGAGTTTTTTTTTGGGGGGGGGGGGGAGATCAGAAACTTGCATTCCATTGTATGTATGTATGTACATACCTTGATGGCCATGTCCCGCTTGCCTTTCTGTCGGTACACTAAGTAGTAATACCGGTCATAAGATAGACACCCTAAAGTATGTCATCGTCACCTCAAATGTCAACAGGCAAATCTCTGCCGAACATCCATCGTCAGCACCCCCGCGCTGCGCTCTCCGGCGCCTTGGACTTGGGCCACTCGACGCCGCCGAGATGCTGGGATTTGTGGACGGGCGGGCGGGCGCACGCAGCCCCGACCGAAAAGCGCCTGCCGTGCGCCGTGCGCCTCTGGTTACCGAGCGCCGAAACGAGGAAAGCAAGCTAATACCAAATTGACATTGAACAGACTGGCACTTGCAAAACGCCTTGATATCTCCCTTTTTTGATGAGAAATAATCCATCGAGAAGATGAGTGAGGAAAAGCTGACGTACCAGTACATACCTCACCAGCGTCCTAATTACCTGGTAGTCAATTAGAGGGACGGCGGGATGCGGTTCCCGGCGCCTCTACCGAGCGCCCAAACGGGAAACACACGAAAGCCACAAACTTCTCGTTCTCATTGTTGAGAACTGACAGGTTTATGATTCATTCACACAACGGCGTGGGAATATGCCGGTAATAATTGTCTCGCTGTGGCTTCGATATCAGAAATGACACAGCAGAAAGGTATTAAACTTGAAAGGTTGTACATACTTACCTGACTTCGTACTTCACCGATCGCATATCCAGCAATTAATTACCAGCCACCGGACGGAACGGAATCCATATGAGTGGAGGGTGTGCCGAGGCCCGCCCGCCCGCCCAACCCGCCCCGGCCCTACCGGGTCCCATCCACCGTTCTCTTCCGCACCCTCCTCCGCCTCCCCTAGTGTAAACTATTAGTAAGTGTTGTCGTATCGCCATAGTTAGTTTCATCCGCCCTTCGGCGGAAGGGGAAGAAGCAAATTTCGAAAAGGGTGATGATGGGCAAGGTTCAAATTTTTTTTTTAACTTGTTTTTTTTCCCAGGTTGTTAGCGGTGGTGTGCAATGGTGAATGAAGGGTGGTGGTGAAGTGGTTCTGGTGCGAGCCAGCCTACTGCAAGTCGACGAGTCAGTCAGTTACAGCCGAGTCAGTTGCGAGTCAGTAAGTTAATTACACTTCACTGCAGGAAGACAAAAAGGGGGGGAACTACACACACCTAACCCAACAGGAGGACACTAATTTACACCACACCACACCACATCCAGAAACAGTCACAGGATATTCCAAAACACCGAATCCCGCACTGGTCCCGGCCTAATACATAATTACAGCCCACCAAAAAACCAAAAAGACACCTAGATAACAAAACTATTGGAACTATCAAGAACCTTAGAAGCTGCAGGAACATCCGCATGTAGCAAAGAACTACAATGAAATCATGAATCATGAATCATGAAGAAAAAGAAATTTGAGTTGTTCTCACCTTTCAGACTCAGTTTTCCCATCTGGCTCGGTACTACGGAGGTATTGATAGGTAATTAGGTATTATCTTCAATATGAACTTAGCTTGCATGGACCTCACCTCCTTTAGTTGTTAAGGTGGTTGGAATGAAAGAAAAAGAAAAAGAAAAAGAAAAAGTAGAGCCAGCCATTAGTTAGTTACCAGCGCGCTTCATTGGTGTATGTATGTACATTACAGTCAGAGGGGGGGAAGAAAAGTGAGAACCCTCCCTTCACTGGACAACACCGTCTGAAGCCAAAAAAAAAAAAGAAACTCATAGAGAAATGAAGAATGCTACCTACCTAACCAACCCCCTTGCCCTGTGTTGGCTAGTTATTTATGTTTCGTTTCATTACAAATCTGGGACAACAACACACACGGCCTGAAGGTGTGGTGTAGACCCAGCAAACTGGGTCAGTGTCACGGCTGTGGCGTACATACACAAAACGAAACTTGTAAATAACATATCTGAAAAGCTAAGCCGGCACGCTACCCCGGGGTATGTATGTACAGCTTTAACTACTTCCTAGCTAAGAGCCACACACTATGAGCCTGGACCTCACACTAGACTCACAAGACTCTGTAGATCCCTATGGGGTATTAACTAAGATAAAGTGTCTCTCTTGCGGTCCGTCATCCTAGTGCGGGATTTGAAGATCGTCCCCTCTGCGGGATCTGTCTCTGGGGCTGGCTGGAGTTGGTGCTAGAGCTGGACAAGAGCCATGTCTTGGAACGAATGTCTGTGGATATCTGTGGATATCCTGCTCAGTGGAAACCGTACCCCCATCGAGGCGGAGCTGAGTTCCCTGCATCCCTTGGGGTCAGGCTAGGTCAGGTTCTCGAGCCGCCCGTGTTTTCTATCTGGTAGCAGCAGATCTGTAACGAAAAGACAACCAAGTCCTTGTCTTCTGCCTCTCGCGCCATTGTGTGGCGACGAACTGGTTCAATAGCTTGGGTAGATCGTTCGGAGAAATTAGCCCGAGCCTCCTTCTGCGTGAGCCGCTCTGAGCCAGCCGCGTTGCCGCCCAGTGGGTTGGCTGAAAAGCAAATGGCATCGAGACCCCGACGATCCTCAATACGTATGGGGTTGAAGAAGATGATGCCTGAGGATGGTAATGAGGGACAAAGCCTAGGCCGAGGGCACCGAGAGCCATCCCACGTGGGGAGCTGGGGAATTCTCTCAAAAGCATCTGGCTTTATCGAAATGAGAAGGCTCCTAGAAGAATGCGGGAAAAAAGCAAAAGAGAGAGGGTTGAAGAATTGTGGAGGATCCGAGCCCTTAGAAAATAAAGTGAAACATCAAAACGACCACAAGCCTGGTCGAGCTGAGAACAGTGATTGGACATGACGGGCATAGTTAACGGTGAAGAGAGAAAGACAGGCGGTGACAGGGTAAATGGCAATATGGCTTAGAAAAGACATATCTGTGTGTTATGGGCGTACGAGACACAGCGTGTGGGGATAATTGACGCGTCTTGAATTGCAAGCCAAATCCATGACACAGCGGTGTTTGTCGTTGAGCTAACGTTCCTTCTTTTCCTTAGCTCTGACCGCCAAAATGGTATCATCGATTGCAGCCGAGTCGAGATTCAGCCTCTTCGCCTCTGTAACCAGGGGATCTTGGACAGGCGTGCTTGAAGCGTTATCTGCCAGTGGACGGACCCAATGTCTGGGACCCTGTTGAGCGCTCGGCCTAGCCCTGAGATCGTCAAGAAACGAATCATCATCATGTCTTGGCGCAAGAAGCGCTCGGCGAGTCGTGGTAGACGCTAGGTCAAGGACATGAGACATTGCCCTCGCATTCGACTGGCCGCCTCGGCGCCGACCCGGAGAAGAAATCATGATTCCGTATTGTGAATCTCGCTTTCGGCGTGGCGTTGGATATGAGATGCTGAGGCTCAGGCAGCTGTAAAGATTAGGAGATTATGAGCTCGTCAGCCTACAATCACTTCTGTAATAACGCCGGCATTTCATTACCGTGCTGGATCTGCGCTGCCCACGGATAGCAAGCTGATGTCAGGTGGGGGTACTAGTGTAGAGCTTCAAGATTGTAAAACGTTCACGAGATGGGGGTAAAGGAGAGCCAAGGATCAGCATGATATCTCGGAGGTTCGTGATGTCGTCTATCCCGGGCAGGTATATCGCCATATCACCTTACTGTCGCCTGACTGACTGACCGATGTCGGCTCATACCCGGTCCAAAGCCCGGTCAGTGGCGATGCAGATGGACAACATCACCATTCTTAGCTCCTTTGCTATGCTGTCGTATGCTGTGCCCTGTTCTCGCAAGCGTAAACAAGGACAGAAGTTGTTGAGAAAGGGAAAGCTTGCGAACAGGACCCAAGTCTTTGCAAAGGAAAAGTGATAGATCAGAATATCAGACTGAGTGCCAGATCTCATTCTCAAGCTCCCAGGATCTTGAATAACCCCACTGATGCGCTGATGGTACGCGGGTCCGTGGATCCGATGCTATACCTTGCCTGGCGGGCCTGGGACGGCTTACTGCGGGTAGCATCTTAGCATTTCGACGGACTCGATGTAAATATAGGGGGTCAAGGGAGGCTTGGCCTGTCAGGGCACGCCCCAGGCCGAAGACCGCAAGCCAGCCCGGAACGGAATGAAACGGGAGGCTGGCTAGCTGGACCCGCCGTGCGTAGACTTGAGGGTCGCTTCTGCTTTCTTTTCATGCGCTTGTTGACGTGCTCTTGCTGATTGAAGAAACTAGCCGGTTCGCTAGAGAGGAGAGAAGAGGGGAGAGGGGCAGGTCGGTGTGATCTGCTTCAATTTGGTGGGGTGAAAATTCAATTGGCTTTCCATTCGTCAATTGACGAAATGTGTCTTTTTGTTTCGAGGAAGGCGCGACAGGCGACTCTTTCCGCTTGATGTGCCCCGCTGCCGGACGAAATTGCGTACAGATATGCCCCCCGATCTTTACCACGTAAGTTGCGCCTGCATGCAAACATTTCCGACGGCGGGCAAGAGACGGGAATCACAGCAGCATTCGTGGCGGCTAATGGCGGCCATGGCGGTGATGGCAGAAAGCCATCGTCCTTCCACGTATCCATTGTGCGACTGTGATTTCGGGCTCGACCCCTGCCGGATCTCAGGGACAGCACGCACGCAGCGCAACACAACAACACAGCTCGTCCTGAAACGGAACTGCCCTGGACAGGCAGGTGTGATGATGTGGGTGGGTGGCAACGAAAAGAGGCTCACACGGCTGCGAGGCAACACACAGAAGGTAACATGGGGGAGAGTAACGGATCCTACGCTCGCACGGCCTTTCACTTGCTGTCAATGCCGCCGCGTCACTATCACCGCCAACGTTCCCCGGTATTACGAGGGATGTTTTTTTTTTTTTTTTTTGAGTTTGGCGCCGGAAGCGTGACTCGCACCTCAACGGGCTCCCGGACTCTACAGGTACGGATACGGGCTTGTTTTCGTGAGGAGTCTGCCCGGTGAGATAGAGGCCGTTTGAGGCGTCTCCATCTCCCCATCTCAGCCCGTTTTCTCTCCGAGTATTGGCTTCTTTCCGACCTCGCTCTCCTCTTCCTTGCAGACCGGTCTACGCCGCCAAACTTGCTCGGGAAATCACCGGCTGCTTGCTGCTTGCTTGCTACATCCTGTGCAAGGCATGCAGTAGGCATGTCGATAGTCGATCATTGAGGTTAAAGATTGCTGTTAAAAGTAAAAAAGCACGGGTCTGCCGGCGGCCCTAGCCTGCTAAGTAAACCCGTGTGTTCTTCCCGCCTGCCGTGTCCCCGCCGTGTCCCGTTCGTCCCAATTCTCATACATGCAGCCTGCTAGATTCCGTTGTCCGAGGCACTCCCTAGAGTTTGTCTTCCGATCCAGCACCTACCTGTATGTGCACCCACAGCCCAAGTCATATTCGCCCGTGCGGGAACACGAATCTGCCGTTGATTGTTGGTTGGACAGATCTCCCAGCGATGATCCTCGTCAACCTAGATATCGCCTGCCGGATCTTGCAGATGTTGTGATCCAATTCTGATCCTGATCTGTCTGTGAGAGGCAGGAGGATCTCACGGCCGATTGGAGGCTCGGGATATTCTTTTTGTGGCTTTAACCGGCATGCAGAGGAGTCCAAAAGTGTTTATTGACTTGCTTGATTGGACAGATATTGTTATCTCGATTCATGATTCGACAGTAAAGCACCAATAACCTACGGCGTCCCTACTGAAGGTTATCACCCCGGCCATCGGCGCTTCGTGTTCCCGTGCTGGGAGATCTTAGATGCACCGTGTAGGATTGGATAACAAATGTGATGTTTACACGATAATTCCGTCGGTCGGCTCAACAATGCGGTAAGTAGGGTGCGTCAACACCAACGAATTGCTCTGTTAGGTGATGACGAAAAAGGCATGAGCTTTCCATTGTCGGTTACACAATCAGCGACTCTATTTCTGGACGAAACGATGTCTCAGCAAGGGGGCCAGTGATCGTGCTTGCTGCACTCTCGGTGCCTGATCCTTATGGTGTTTGATGGGGTTATGTTTCTGATGTAGTTATTGGCCGCATCCCGGCCGATATCGTATGGACCTGAATATAGTATAGCAAATAGGTTTCGTGAGAGCGTCCAAACATTGTAAGATAATGCACGTGTAGCAGATCTGCTGTAGCACTGAACCAACCTAATCTGACAGAATAAGGGATCCCAGGAGCGTTTCGGTCCCACCAAGGCTGGAACGCCCTCATATGTCGTGGGGGGAAGCATCAGGGAGGGGGGGGGGGGGAAGAGGAGAAGCGCACAGGGCAGAATGTGATAGGTGTGTCTGCTGCACCCTGACCAGAAGCGGTCTCCTGCAGCACTGCTGGTATTGGCGATGCTGGTGCTGCTGTAGCCTCATCGAGGAGAGTGGATCGGAGTTACTGTGTGGCTCTCACTTCTCTAACGTGACCAGGTTGTTGAGTGGTTCTGCTTTGACCCAAAGTATGTAAGGGCAATCACACCTGAGGAAAACAAAAATGATATATGATACGTCGTCTTCCTTAGGCTTACAACATTAGCGGCTCTTACAATTTTTACGTTTCCCGTCTCATCACTCTCACGGTGAGAAACGAGCCGTTTCCGATCGCCAGGTCCTGGCGACCAACTCGCCAGCATCGCCGCCTTGTCATTCGCTATTTGCGTACGCTCGGCATTTTGGGGCTATCATCCGGCGTGTGCGTGACAAGTTCGCTTGTTAAGAAAAGCCGCTTGACGCACCAATTCAGATCCAGCGATTTGTAAACTTTTGAAATACACATGCAAGGTTTGTAAGGCATGTTGTGTTTTTGACGTACATACTGTGTACAGCAGACAGCACGGCGCAAATGCATGGCGTCTCGTCTTTCGTTTAATATGCGGAAGTTGCAGGAGCGAGAGATGCCAAGCGAGTCGTTAGGCGCGGGATAGGCTGAGCCAAAGTTGGGCAGGGTGACATTGTAACCTCCTGCTTCAAAACATACGCGGCAGACTTGAACGTTGAACCCTAACTGCCCAAAGAGGGCGCCTGGGCGATGAAGGACCGGGCCCAATGGCACGGGTAGCTCCTGGATGTCGACATGGACAGCTCCCGGGATATTGCTTGCTGAGCAATGACCACCTATAAACTCCCGGACACCCACGCGGCCACCACGGGTGTGTCGTGGACGTGAATGCCCGGTTGTCGATCGATGCTGGCGTATCGCTTAGCGACCGGTCAAGCCTGATGCTCCGTCATCTTCCTGCCGTCTTTCGCCGTGGATCATGTGTCGTCAAAAGCATGCCAGTTTCCTGTTGATACTTTATGAGGTATATATTCATGTAGAGCGTAGAACCGGCCCGTCAGTGCCAACTAAACACCGGTCAAGGCAGGAAACATCGTGTCATCATGGAGTGTGGTCCAGATCCATCCTCTCAATCCGGTAGGCAGATCCCTACCGTCTAGGAGGACTCTTTGATGTAATTTTTGCTTCGGTTGAGCTAGTGTTTAAGAAGCAGACTTGCGGTAGTAATAGCGTAGCGCAGCGTTCAGTCAAGATGTGTACATACATTGCAGCTGATAGACAGATCGCCAGGGCAGGTGTCCGTGCTGGAAATGCACGGCGTTGCTTGGCCTTGGCCTGAGTGTAGTGGAATACTCCGTACTAGCTTAATGTTTTCCTCTTTGACTGCGGGACGGATCGTCTTTCTTGCCGGGACGCCAGCAATGAACGTATCAAGGGACTTGCCTGCGTACAACAAACGTCACCGCTCAGCAACCGCTTCAGGGCCGGTATTGCTGGTGGAAGCTGGGGAGGTTTCTACCGGCTCGGCCTTGTTCGCCGGCATTTCCCCTGAACGCCTTCTTTGCGGGGTGGTCATTTCTTCAAAATCTAGACAAGGGTGCTTTTTCTGGGCATCACCCGACAGAAAGCAGGGTTGCCTCACAGCTTCTGGGGAATCTCGGTATTCGTACGCGAGATCCCACAACGAGCAATTACCGCAGTACCTGCCTCTCCTGGGATGCGGATTCAGGGCTCAACGAGGGGAAGAAAAAGCTCGTAACGCATCTGGGGACGGGCTTGTCAGCCAGGTTGGTGGAGCACAATTGGCGCATCGTGGTTGGATGCCAAGACTGTGCAGCTGTTAAGTGGTGACACCCCCACGCTAAAGCTGTTAGTCATGGGCAGAATTGCAATGACGAGTCGAATATTTTATCGCGATTCCTTGTAGGGGAAGGTAGTCAGTCGACCCCCTTCCACACGCAGGAGCCTCGCTCCTGAGGGCATTTCACATAGTAACAGACATTATTATGTGTAAGGGATACATGCAGCAGCTGCGGCAAAACGACCCGATGGCGGGTTGACGACGATTGAAAATCGTAACAAGTTTCTGGCAGCGATGGAAGCACGTACCCGTCAAAGTTCCTGCTGAGGTCCAAGTGTCTTGAGGTGACCCGAACCACGTGCCTCGCTGGGAGGCGTTCTCGGTGAATGGAGAGGGCTAGTGGGTACAACTTATGGCCAAATCGAGGTTAAGTTCGTGGATTGCCATGTGCCCCGGGCCTAGCCGTAAAAAAAAAAAAAAAGAAAGAAAAAAAGGGTTGCGGAGGCCAGTTTGGTTGCTAATATTTCTTCATACGAAGTACAAATTGCGCTTTGTTTCTGGGTTTTGTTAGTGGATCCCATTTTTGCGATAGGGAATCGTGCCCATCTTACCTATTTTGTATGGACTTGGCGATTGGCATGTACCCCCCTTGTAAGCCACCCGACAGGCGGCCAAAAGAGGAATGGTATATGGCAAATGGCCAATCACGCATGCCGAGCCTGTAGCTCTGTGGCTGCTCGTGGCTGCTCGTGGCGTAGGTACAAAGGCTGATGTCAGGTCGCCCTGTGTAGCGGCAATTGGGCCCTTTGTACGTCTCCGCTAACAGAATCAAATTGAACCAACGCGGCCGGAGGCGTGAAGTGTCCCGGCCGAGTGTTGTGATGTGCGTCTGGTAGGATACCGGTAGTATAGGTACCGCAGGTTCTCACTAGATTGGTAATTGCCGGACTGTTCGCTAATGCCAGTCTTGGACTATAGAGGTAAGGCGCGCGCTGTTTTTCAGCTTATGATTCATTCCGCAAAGAAATAAGCATCGAGCCCTGGTGAGAAGTGGATGAAACGACCAGCAGCGCGAGAGACCGGCAATTACCAATCCAGTGAGTAGATGCGGTATTGCGCATAGCGAGCACAAACCTTTTATGCTGTAGAACTGGATCAGTCTCTGTGTGAGTGTGCGTATTATGGTGAGTGCGGAGTATGCCTGTCGCGGTTTTCTGTCGCTACCACAGTAATGTACGGCGTCCAATGATTTGGACTTGACCGGGGGGATCACCCATCAACCGAAGCGTTGGGAATGAGTGTCGACAGGGTTAATTTGCCGACAAGGGACAGTTGCGGCACGCTAATCCAGACCAGGTCACTAGCTGATCGGTTGGTGGAACCGGGTCTGGGGTATGCCTTCCAAGCACACCTGGACAAGGGCTTTGCGCGCCGCTAAGTGGATTGCCGTCTCCTTGGGCCAGCCGGATCCTATCAAGCGGACAGAATGTCAAGACTAGCGGCCACTTAACTGCTTCCCCGAAGCCGCATGCATCTCCCAGCGACAGACACAGGTTAGCTTTCTGGTCGCCGCCACCGGGTGGAAATGAGCCCTGTGCCGCCGTGACAGTTCCATCGCGGAAAGAACCCGGCCGCCAGGCTAGTTAATGGCGCCGTCCGTGCTTCTGCTGACAGGAGAGGGGCTGTTCAGCCATCGCAAGGCGGTGCTCCATTAAGGGAGATAAACGAGGGTCGGAGATTTTCCTTTCGCAGCGACTGCATGTCTCTTCATTGCACTTCTTTTCCTCTCATCAGATCTGAGCAGAAGAAAGTTCGGAGAGAAGTGATGTGCAGAGATAGGCGGAGTATTGCGTCAGTTCTTCACCTGATGACCCGATTCTGGCTCTCATCGATCGGGTTCTTGCAGAGTCGCCTTTCCTCAAGTCACAGCTCCTCGAGTGGAACCCATCCCTCTCTTCGAGTTGCCTGTTCCGCCGTGGGACGCCGGTGATGTTTCGTAAAGCCGGGTTATTCGCCACTCTCATTGGTCCCGGACTCTCTGTTAGCTGACCCGGGGAGAGGATGTAGGTCACACGCCAGCGAAAACGGTTGCTCTCAGACGCCTGTGACGAGTAGGTGCATGGACAAACCGCAAAAGCGGCACATTCTGTGATGCCCAGGTGGCCGCAGATGAACCACTGCTATGGTCGCGGGCTGAAACGCCATACACCCGATAAATGCTATTCCACGGTTCCTGAGCAGCATTGCAGTCCAATCCACGAATAATCCGAACACACTACTTCGTAATAAGTTAACTCTCATTCGCTCTTAGTGACGGTGAAGACGGTTTACTAGCTGCATATAGCCATAGGTACACTTTAGGAGGGCTCTAGGATAACTCGCTGCGATCGGCAAGTCCAGAGTACACTCTCTCAAAGATCGGAGACGGCGCCGGCGCCGGTGCTCGTGTTGTAGTATACTGCGCATGCGGTATACTGGAAGTATCGTAATACCGATCGGCTTTCTTGAATGATAAGGAAATAACTAGTGGGATACGAGAGCGAGACCTACAGTATCTCCGCAGGAATCGCCGATTCGAAGAGAGCTGAATTGGATGGTGGATAGGGTGGTCAGTGCTGGGCACTCGTCACCTCGCGGACAGATCAGAAATGAAACGAGGCCTGCTAGATGTGTATTACTGGGGTTTAGTTTGCAGGCCTGGAGCTCTTCCTGACCTTGGCCTCGCCGAAATAGTCGACCTGTCACATCTGAAAATATTGCAAATTCGGGTTTGCCTCCGGTAGCAACTTTGAATGGCCGGGGCGGTAGGACTGCTGCTTACACAGTAGCTGACAGTAAATTTTGCTAGTAGTATTGTTGTTCCAGAAATACGCAAATTCTGCGAAGTCGCTTGGGTTCGACTTCAAGATTACATGGACTTCTACTCCTTCCCAAGTATCTCAACTCAGGTATGTAGCTTTGTCATTTGCTCCTACTATGTACGTAGCTCCTTCCTTGAAAAGCTGGTGTTGGCAAACCCCTGCAGGCGCACGGCCACTTTGATTGTGCTTTCTCCGTCGACAGGGTACGAATGCCGCGGACACTGCAGGCGTTGGATTCACATCGATTACTTTTTATGCCTGGCTATCTACGTACTTGCTGCAGACACAGTGGGATGAAGTTGGGGGTAGAGTACCTTAAAGTAAGATGGTGCAGTCCGTCAGTCCCGCTTGCATCATGCGATATTCCGCGTTAACATGATCAGAGCTTGGATCACGCGTTCTGGCCGATTGCAGGATGACAGACGAGGAAATGCCAAACTGAACGTTCGCACGCTGGATCACCAAATGATTCGTGCGGGAGCTATTACCAGCGACGCGGCCACCACTGGCAGTTGAGTCTGGGGAAAGGGTCCTTAGGGCTAGTAAGGGCAGTTTGCTTTTTTCGCGGAGCGACAAGCCGCGTGCGGCGGAGGGTGAGACGAGCCAGCAGGATTCAAGCCTCAGCGGGGAGATGCGTTCCCGGGCACTTGGAAGGCTGGCAAGTCCCCCACCTAACGCTAGAATGACCCCCACGACGTCGCGCGTCGAATCATAACCCGCACTGTGTTTCCGTCAAGTTGTGTAGCAGCTTACACACGTTGTGATCACTCCTGCCCTGTAGCACAGTCTGAGTACACTGTCTTAAGCAGACATGGACCGTGCTTAGAGAAGCTCTGTAGATTGCTGCTCGCTGCGCGCGACAAGCAGTTGCAGCAGGCGCACGATTCATGATCAACACCAGACAGGCCCATACTGGCCACTAGGAATGGCGAAAGACCCTTTGCGCACAACATCGCTTGCGTTCGTTTCCCGCTTGTCTAAGAATCTTTGCTTTATTGAGGCTCGCGTGTGCCCCTTGCGTTAGAGCTGCAGTAACTCAACTCGCTGAGCTAGGTTGCCAGTCAGCCGAATGGCCAGCAGGCCTCTAAAGTTGGTCGCTAAAAACGGCAATTGCTAGACGCCGGAAGATTAGACCGCCCCGATCTGAAAGATGAGGTGACGGGACCTGCAGCCCTCTCATGGGGCTCTCATGGCTCACGCATGGGATATCGTGCCTGCCTATCATCCTACTACGTAAGAGATTGCGATGGGATTTGCCGAGTCAGGCGGCTGTCAGGTTTCCGACCATGGTGGTATCGCAGGCGTATCCAGCATCGCTGAAGGCTTCAACGTGATATTTTGTTTGTGGATTGTGATACTTTCTGCCTTGGCCTCCAGTCCAGTTTGCGTTTAGGCTTTCCCGCTGTTGATTTGAGCAAATCTGAGATGCCTGATCCCGGTCGCTCGATGCACCTAGATCGTACAGAACCAACCCCCCGGCATTTGCGCTCCCTTCCCTGTCTTACCAAAAGGGATGAATGTCGGGGAATTTTGTCGTCTACATTTCTCGTCACATCTAGAATTTCTGCCCTCAATTCGTGAGACGCATCACCATTGACCGCTCTCTATCGGTCTGCTAATGCACGGCTGCGCATTAGGTGCAGCCTACTGCTCACCGGTGTCACATATCCTTTCTTTCAGACCGCCACCAGCTGTATTCCTCTCCTTACTGACCAGCTGAAGTGATTCACCTCGAAACACCGGAAAAGCAGAGCTTAGTACATTTTCTGTAGGTTCCCCTCAGCCACAAGCCCTACTGATGCACTCTATCACAGTGAGGCACACGGAAAGCCCTGGACAAGGCGGCACGATTCTCGGGCATTGAATGCAGAGAACTGACAGTTGCAGCCTTAAATATGCGATCACCGTTACGTCGTTTTAAAACGGGAGGTGATCGGCTGTGTGAAAACGGGGAGAAGGGGGTAGCCGCTTGGATCGGGGAATTTGCGTACCTTCCCGTAAAACTTGTTTGACCTCACATTGGATAGCCCGTGTGGGAGAAAGCTATACTTGAGCTCTCTATAGGTAAGTTAACCCAGGAAACTTCAACAACGGTAGCGCCTTCCCGACCTCTACCAGACTCTGGCACCGGCGATCGTAGATATCGAGTGCTTTGACCAACGAAGCGGGAAGTAAGGACCCCATTGCATTCATAGCATTCAGAGCGAGCGCCGACAGCTAGACGGCCGCCGATTAGGTGAGGTCTGAGCAGTGGCTCACAGACTGGTTGTCGGAACGGGTAGCGTTCATTCTAGAGACGCTTCCGCTTTCGTTCAAGACCATCCGAAATAGACCGCGGGAGCTTGTCCGGACTTCACTTGATCCCAGTGCCTCCAGCGCCGCCACAGTGCAGACAGCGACCATGGTATTGGGAATTCGGCTGAACGGTATTTAACTTACCTGAGCGCGAAGACGAGCTGACTGGCACACCAATGAACTCATCTCGATTCTTACACCTTTCCCCCAGAATAGTCCAGAACCTAAGATCGCAACCATCAGCACATAAGCTTACAACCATTGGATGGGATACTGGAGCAGTGCGAACGTGTTGTCTGATGAATGCCCAATGCCAGAACTTTGAGTTTGATGATGCTGGTGGTGAAAATGATGCTGAAAATGCACAGGGGGTGGCGCTAGCGGACTTGCCGCGCTGGGAGCCAAAATAATGAAAACTTACCCAACGACAAGGTATCCTTGCTTTAGCTCGCCCACCTTTGGGAACGTGGAGTCGGAAGGCCTCACTCCCACCACACCCTGCACCTGAATGGCTTCCACTCGCAAGCCTCCTCTGTCTTGTCACTTTTTTCCTGGACTAGCGTCATCCGGCCCTGGCACTAAGGACCCTTGTCGTGTCTTGAAAGTTGCTGCCACACCTCTTTAAAATATCTTTCCTTCCTGAATTGCGCACCTCGTTCTCTCTTTCGCCATCTCGATCTTCTAGCCGATGCTCGCGAGACAAGAAGGAACCAGCAGCACTGCACCTTCCATCTTGCAAAGCAGGCCGAGAACCAGGCCGGACACGCGTGTTGGAATGGCCTGGCAAAGAAAAAGAAAACAACGGCTACAGAGGTGTTCGACCAGCAACTGCTCGCCGTGGCCGGGTGTCAGTGGCAAGTCGACTCAGTACTGCAGAGCCTCCAATGCCAAGCAGTTTATTTGAAATTTACAATGGCAGAGAAGCGTCAAGGTTCTTCTCGTCTGCACCTTCCCCCGTTGTGAGGTATTCGAGGACACCTATCCTCTCGCTGTCTTGCGCCTTCCGCTTGTCTTCCTACAAACCTCTGGGCTCTTGGGCCCAAAGACCGGAAAATCTCGTTGCGACAAGCTGCGCACCGAACTCTCCGTGATGTTAGTTTTTCATACTATTTGTACACCAAGCCCTCTTTGCACTGCTGCTGCGGTGGGCGAGCTCACGGGCAGCGCCTTTTTCTTTCAAAATGTCTCATCCATCATGTTACTTGGGTACATAGATGCGCGTACAGTTTCCGCCTCACAACCCCAGCTGCAGAAGTCACCATCGACACATGCATACTCACCCCCATGTCCCCTTCCACGACCAGGTTACACAATACCCCGGCATGCCCCATGTCTAGCTCTTTAGCCTTGGTGGGGGTTCTGATAGGGGAGCGCTCAGTGAAGCCAAGGTACGTCTCTTCTACCCAAAGTACCTCCACAGCCGAAAAAGGTAGCATTCATTCTGAGAAGTGAGTATTGGCCTTGTCGACGCCTCTATTTGCAAAGCAAACGATTGGCTCTTCCAGATCCCTACGCGGTACCCCGGCTGCACATCGCTCCCCAGTTTGCTGTGAAAGCATTGATACATAGATATACCTGCTCTCTCACCCCAGATCCGAGCTTCCTCTCGTCTCGTTCATTCTCACAGTCAATCTCCATGACGACTCCAATCACCTAATCGACTTGACTACCACATCTACTCTCCTTTCATTGTTTTTACCAGGCGGACTTTTGCTTTATACCTTGTTACTATTCTCACTCTCTCTCTCCCGCCGTGTACAAAAGTTATACACGGCGGCAACCGGCTCGTCGTCTCTATCTAGGCGTATTTATATACACGTCTCGGTTCATATCTATCTAACTAACCGGGAGGGCTATCAGGCCGCTGCTCCCCGCTCCCACTACCGGTCCATCACGGATAACTCACGCACAACCGTTTGGATCTTGCTCTCTCACAGAGCAAGACCTCAACCGACAAGCTGGCTCTCACGGCTCACCCTCCAGCTCCGGCGGCCTGGGCTCGCTGGCCCCAGCACCACCCAAATGGCGAATATGTGATGATAGATGAGGGCATGATGCCCTACGATTCTCGGCCGCCCACCACGGCACCGCTTCAGCAAAGGCCTGCCATGGCCCCGCAATATTTCACCAGTCCTCCATTCAGCGCAGCTCCCATGGCGAGTATGGCAGCTCCCCAGTACCAACCGCAAATGCCCTACGGCGGGGTAACCGGATACGACACGTACAGCCCATCTCCAACGGCCATGGTCACCCCGTTCAAGCAGGAGCAGTACCCAGAACGGCCACAGCTGAGGATCATCGCACCTGAGCCCGATGTCAGCCGCGCATTCCAGTATCGCAAGGATAGTCGGTCGTCTTTTGGCGGAAGCCGAAGCCCGTCAGTGAAGAGCGATGCTCAGCTGTCTACGACCATGTCGATTGCTTCGAACCCGTCCTCTGTTACAAGGACCGTTACCTCAAATGCTTCAGTCAATGGCGGAAGCCAGATCGAGTTCAACACCTGTGTCGACACACTCATGAAGACGATTCAGTCCAAGACGGAAGTGGAAACGATGGTCAAGGGATCAGACCCAGAAGTTGTAGAAGCTAAAGAGGTAGGTGAATTACGAGGCAAGAGGAGACGTCAAGCCTTATGTGATTTGACACGCAGTTACAGTTCCAGCAGCAACTTCGAAACTCGGCGCCGCCTCCGCCGCAGGCAGAGCTGCAGAAGCAGCCACGTGAGGGGAAGCCGTATCGGAAGCGATACACGTGCGACATTCCCGGTTGCTCTAAGAGCTTCTTCCAAAAGACCCATCTCGAGATCCACCGACGTGCACACACCGGAGACAAGCCATATGTGAGCGTGACACGGTACAACCGACAGACATATAGTTTGTTGCTGACGGAGATTAGACGTGCAAATTGCCTGGATGCGGGCAGCGATTCTCCCAGCTCGGCAACCTCAAGGTGCGTTCTTCGTCTAATGTCAAGGCCCGATAGATCCTAACAGCTGTTGAAGACACACGAACGTCGCCATACAGGCGAGAAGCCCTACCACTGTGATCAGTGCGGGAAGCGGTTTGCCCAGCGCGGAAACGTCAGGGCACACCTAAAGACCCATGGCCAGATCAAGCCGTTCGTTTGCAAGCTTGACGGTTGCCACAAGACCTTTACACAGCTCGGCAATCTCAAGGTAGGGAACGACGTGTCACTACTCCCCTATTCGGGAAGGTTATACTAAGGCTTCATCACACAGTCACACCAGAATAAGTTTCACATCGATACTTTGAAGGCCCTAACCGCGAGGTTTGCCGCTCTCAGAGACTACGACAACGTGTCCAAAGAAGACCGCGAGCTATTTGAGTACTTTGCCACGCTCTATAAGAACAGCAACAAAGGAATCAAGGGTCGTGGAAAGGACCGTAAAGTTGGAACCGTCGCACGAACTGCCTCGCCCACGAGCCCAACGAACACTACGATCTCCTCGCCCCACCATCCCTTCCACCAGCAGCATCCATTGCCACAGTTTCTCCACATGCCACAGCCTCTGCACCACCCAACCCCGTTTCAGGGCCTCAGTCACCCCGCGGCATACAGTATGGGCCGGCCGAACATGATGGTCAACGTCACGGGTCGTGATAGCAACGGCAAATACGAGATGTTCGAGATGGACGAAGACAGTGTGACTAGCAGCGGCCCAGCCTCCACCACCGGCACGATGTACGAAGAGGATCAGGGACGGGAGCTAGCATTTGGTGATCGGATCTACTGAGAGTCGGGACTTGTGCTTTGGTTACGACGACAATATGGCCCCTGCCGAAGTCGTTACCCACGCTGAGGCCAAGTGGTCGAACTGCATTCTGCCTCCAATCACCTGAAAAGCCCTTTCCTATTGAGCCGGGATTAATGCGCTGCTTTTTACTCATGAAGCTCTAAAGAGATGATGACACTGGGGGCAAGCGCGATGAAGCCCCGTTGCGTTCTCGTTTTTCTTTTCTTTCCTACTTTTGTTGCGAGCACTGGATTCACAGGACAGAAACACACAACACTAAACATCGCGAACGGAGCAGCCAGCTCCTCGGATAATGGAGAGGGAATGAAAGTCCCGCCCGACGATATTTGCAGGCAAGCAAGTAGGGGCCAAAAAAACAGATGTAACCCACGGAGGGTTCCGGGAGGCTGATCTACGGTTTCCTTGTTACAACACTTGGGGCAGGATGTCTGAGCAACTTTTTTATCTATTTTGCAAGTATTTTCTGTTTCTCTTTCGTCGTCTCTCCTTACCTGCTTTATATATATTTAGTATGGCTTTATTGCGTTTGGCTTTCTGCATTCTTTTGCGAGCACTTTTGTTTTACACCCATTCAAAGGGGACACGTTCGTCCAGGAGTCAAAAACACGGGGACGATGTGTTGGAGGAGG
The DNA here is from genome assembly GCA_033297225.1 of Diplogelasinospora grovesii. NCBI lineage: Eukaryota > Fungi > Ascomycota > Sordariomycetes > Sordariales > Diplogelasinosporaceae > Diplogelasinospora > Diplogelasinospora grovesii. The sequence goes on from MU853761.1 coordinate 343,533, forward strand.
GAACATTTGGTTTTTTTACGTCGGCTATCTCGTTTACGGGCACTCGTTTAGGGGAGCCATTGATACCAAACACTTGTTAGAAAGGGGAGTGTGCGTGGGAGGTCTGCATTGTCTATTTTTGTTTTGCTCTTTCTATTGTCTCTTGGTTGCTATTTGCTTTTTTGGTTTGTATTTATCTGCATTATTTGAACCGTGGTCTCTCGGTTGGTCTGGGGTGGGTGGCAACAGAAACATGAGGAAACCAAAAAAGGAGTTTTTTTGTATATGCGCGCGCGGTCGGTTGTTTCTAGCATTTGGGGGCAACGAAATGTTCTGGTTGCGGTTTGCATCAACCGTTGTTTAGGTTACTAGACCCTAGAGCTGGAAAGATCTCATCATCTTAGAAGAAGGAAAGCAGATGAGCAAGAAAAAGGCCGGAGGAGCATATTTACCAGGGGACGAGGAGCATGAACATGGAAATATCAGGAGCATGGGTACACAAACAACATAGAGGTAGCATACATATATGGGTAGGATCGGCGGTGCGGGAAGGTTGGAAAATGGAGGCGAGCAAAAGGGGAGGAGATATTACGAAACACCGCCTACGTGTTGGTTGTCAGAAGAGTACAGTTAAAAAAGGTAACTGATGATTGAAATGACGTATCCGTACATGGCTACAAATGTATTATATTATATGGTATTTACCAGGCTTTTTTCATGAAAGTGGTACCGCAGCAATATTGATGATACTGAGAGAAGAAAGTGAGTGATTACTACCACGGACTACCACAGGGCATGATGCTTACGGACAATCACAGCGGCTCGGGAATAGATTGGGCACATACATGGTTCTGAGCTGAAAAACGATGAAGCCCAACGTCTCCGGCCTCTTCCTGCTCACTCACCGCCGCCCCCCACATCTTTTCAAGATTACCATTACATACATATTGCCGTTGTATTATCTAGTCTCATGTATGTATCCCAAGTGGGTAACAAGAAGACCAGGCAACCGCAAGTCACCTACACCTTTATCACCCCTCAATGTCGGTTACACGACGGCCTACAATACTACTGGAGAGCTGATGAGACTCATTCTGATGTAATTGTTGAATAATTCTGACTGTACAATACCTGCATCGCGGCCTGGTTGCTTCCAAGGTGCTGCTCTGCTGTAATTAATTAATGAGTCAGTCGCGGTGCCTGTGTTTTGGGTCAGCCACTGCTTTGGGTACCTATCTACGTATCTATCTTGTAAGATAGCAGCATCCACACCGCAGATGGAAAGACGGCAAGGCATAATGTGCAACATGTATGTACATGTACGATGAATTCACCCACCCACTTTGTCGATCAATTTGTTAATAATTCTTTTAATACCCCAGGGCACGGAAAACATAGGTAGGGACTACAAGCGCTTTTACAGAGAAGAGCCCTGGAAACAACCACGATACGTTGTGTACTGTACATACATAACATACATTCATTTGGAGTAGAATTGGGAATTTGCTTCGGGTAGACATACCGAATGAAGCCTCCAATCATATTGTAAATATGAACTGCTACATCGAACGGGGTCACTACTGAGTTGACTGGTCATTGTCATGGTGCAACCCACACGATACAACTGTGATATCACACACCGTTGAATAAATACCCGCCAACCCCGTTAGGTAGTTTCGTATAAGCTAAAGGGCTTCCTTCCGAGATTCCGCTCGGATTTCCAGGCAGGCTCCCTTCCGAAAATGTGTCAGCCAGGTCTCTCTTCTCTCCTCCTTTCATCCCCCATTCGTTCGTTCCTCCTATAAGGTTGCAACGAACAGATGGCAAGGTAAAAGGTTGAAGGTTGAAGGTTGAAGGTAAGGGTGTAAAGCTCGGGAGGGAGTAAGATACCGTTGCAATCCGTTGCCCACAGTCACAGTCGCAGACACAGTCACAGTCACAGTCACCTCAGCTGGAATGGAAAGCTTACCGCGCTGACCGACCGACCACTCAAAACTCGAAACCCGCGAAAACCGCAAGAAGCGCTCGGTACATATAGACAGTAAAAACAGAATTAACGCCACACCGTTTACCAAACGATAACTGGACGTGGAAAAAAAAAAAAAAAAAAACCTCCGTAAGCCACGCGAGATTTCAGCATGCATGGTATGTAGATGGCAGTATGCGTGTGTGTGCTTATTTGTCTTGGCAAAATGGTATCTAATATCGTAACCTGTATGTACTACTTACTACTCCGCGAAACAAAAGCTCATCAGTCACCCCCCTGGACCTACGGTATGTTGTGGAAGTTCATGCGAACCCCGTCGGCTTCTCGGCACACACTGCCCATTTTATTACAGCACGATGCTAAAAGATGCCCAGCCAACGCAACAACCAAACCCGTCCCGAAAGGAAAACGCCAGACAAACAGCGCCCAGTAACAACGGAGGTGGCGTCTGTCAAACCAACTACCCAACCGGCTGGGCACTAATCACATCCCCCACACGGGAACTCGCGAACAAGCAATGGGGCGGCGGACATGGGTTTGTTGGGGAGACGGGACGCGGCAAGATGCGGAAGATCCAATGGTGTGTGTGTGTTTTCCCACAGGGCAGGACGTTCCACAGGGCGTTCTCACTCGGTGTTGCTTTGTGTCGGAAGATTATTGACACAAAGCTGGGGTGTGGGAAATTTGTTGTTGTTGTCGTGGGCTGTCAGTCACTTGTTGCGTTGTTGTCGTTGTCGTTGTTGTTGTTGTCCGTCGTCTGGGGAGAATTGTACCGTGTACGTACCGTTGTAGTGGCGATATCCGACCTATGCGCCTGAACTTCCTGTTGGGTACCGTTCTGCTGTGTAACCACATCCAAAACAGCGAGCGCCGTACAGTACAGTACAGTACATACCCTTGGCGCGCATTTTGCATTTCGCCTTGCTGTGGTGGCCCGCATCCGACCCGACAAATAATACTGGACCAGCTGAAAGTAACCTCACCCGGAGAGAAAATGGGACCTTGACCTCCTCATCTCGCCCCCCGTAGTTCACAAAACGGGGAGGGGACAGACGGGGGGGGGAATGGTGGTAATAGATGTTTTGTGTGAATTATTAACCCCCGTGAAGAGTCGACACAAACAAGATGTTATCACCCCGCTGGATCTCGTAGGCCTCCTCGCCTTCTAGCTCCCAGTCTGCGTCGTTTATCAGGACTAATATCCCGGGGCGACTACAGATATTATCAGTAAAACAATGTGATTTTGAGAGGGCGAGGCAGGGGGGAAGTACATGTGATCATCCAGCACAAACAGTTCTCGTCTGGGATCTTTCATGGTGTTCTCGCAGAGATACCCTATGAGAGATGCGATATTGCACGGCTTGCCATCCTTGTCCGTGGCCGGTATCTCGAGGCTATGGCGCCGCTGATTCGAGAAGAGCATCTCCAGCCCCCCCCTTTTGGACACATTCACATGTCAGCACTTTCTGTCGTTTCCAGTTCGGGGCCGAAAATACGAAACAAGGCTGAGAGCCGAGAATGGCAACGGGATGTGGCTGAACGGTTCGATGATGAACGAAAACAGTGACATGCCAGCATGCCATGGGGATGAACGTGAAAAACGTGGGGGCTGAAACTCACGAGAAGTCGACAGTAATTGGGATCATCTCCACCTCCGCTGTCATCGTTGGTGTTGATGCCGTTGTGTCCCCCATGATGAACAAGAACCTGTAATACCTAGTGTGTAATGATCGGCCCAGGAAATGATTGGAGTTTATCGTCGCGGCGCGGAGAAAGAGAATGTGGTGGTGCCCTGAGAGAAGTTTGTGCAATTCAAATGTGTCAGTGTGCACGGTGTGTCAAAAAGCACAGACAAAAACGTCCTTGCAACCTGTGCAGAAACAAACAAGGGGGTGCTCGACCGAAAATCTGGGGTCACTGCACGCACGCATCAAAATAGTTTAAAGTTTGGAAACGCTGAAACGTTTCGCTGGGGGCGAGGCGAGCTCGGTGTGACAGACGGTGCACCCCCACTTTTACCCTCACCTTTTCACCTTGAAAACTCCGAATTTGGGAGGGAGCTCGCACAGGCTGTCTAGCCCAAAAATCTTGACGAATGTGACTCAGCCAATCAGAAAACATTACTCTGATTATAACATAACCGGCGATGCGAGGATGACAAGACGACAATATCCAAGGAGATAAGAAACACAAAAGTAACCATGGCGGGATCAGTAACAGTGGCGGAAAGCAGATATCTCTCGGTCGGCGCAAACAGGTATGCGGCCGCTGCCGACTGGGGCGACGACGGGCTGGTTGCCTTTGGGGCGGATACGAATGTCGGGTTGTGGAATCCGTCGGTAAGTATTCACTTTGCAGACCATGAGAAACCCAACGTGAGCTTTTTGCGAACTGGACGTACACCCTTATGCTAACTGAGTAAGAATGCCAAGGGAATCACAAAACTGCTGAGGGGTCACAAGGCTCATGTGCGGGCAGTCAAATTCCTGCCCAGGTTTTCAGGGGAGGCGTCAACCTACTTGGTGACCGGAGGAGATGACCACTGTCTCAAGGTGTGGAAGTTGAACGTGGAGGATGGCTCTTCATCGCTGCTGCTCGAGCTGGAGAACGAGCACACAAAGCCGATCAACTGCATTGCGGCTCTCAGCACTCCGGTTGGAGGAAAGAAGGTCTTTGTCTCAGGAGCAGCTGACGCCACCGTTCTCGTCTGGGCCTTTGACCCGGAGACAAACACACTCACCCGCCCACAGACCATCAAAACGACCAGAGGGTACCTACCCCTGGCCGTTGCCCTGAGCCCGCTGGACAACGACGGGGGACTGATCCTAGCCATTGCCGGGACTTCGAACGCGGTGCAGATATTCACAACAGGAATCTCGGACCGAAATAGCACAGATGTCCTAAACTTCAGTCTGCAGGCTACTCTGGCGGGCCACGAGAACTGGATCCGATCACTAGACTTTATCCACGAGTCGTCAGACTCCGGAAGCGACCTCTTGCTGGCATCAGCCAGCCAGGACAAGTACATCCGCCTATGGCGTGTGCATCAAGGCACTGCTTTATCTGCGCTCAACGCTGGTGGTGCCGTTGGGCTGGGGATGTCCTCCAAGTTGACAGACGCCCTGACTCCCGGGAACAAGATCCACAAGATCAAGGCAGCAGACAAGAACTACTGCGTCATGTTCGAGGCGCTTCTCCTTGGCCATGAAGATTGGATTTACACCGCCCGATGGAACCGCACAGCCAGCAACAAGCTTCGACTACTATCCGCTTCAGCGGACAACTCGCTATCAGTCTGGGAGGCAGACCCAGAATCCGGCATTTGGATCACCGTGGCCCGTCTCGGAGAGATCAGTCGCGAGAAAGGCGCGACCACGGCGACAGGTAGTATCGGCGGTTTCTGGACAGGTCTGTGGTCGCCGTCCGGCACGACCGTCGTCACCCTCGGCAGAACGGGAAGCTGGCGACGGTGGGACTACGACAGCGAGTACGACGTCTGGAAGCAAGGCCTTGCCGTTTCAGGCCACACGCGGGCCGTGACTGGCATCGCGTGGTCCCGCGACGGGTCGTACCTTCTCTCCACCAGCTCCGACCAGACCACCCGCCTCCACGCAGAATGGACAACCGGTGACGGCAGGGGCACATGGCACGAGATGTCCCGCCCGCAAATCCACGGGTACGATCTAAACTGCATCGACTCCCTCGGCAACTCGTCCTTTGTCAGCGGTGCAGATGAGAAGCTCATGCGCGTGTTTACCGAGCCAAAGGCGGTAGCCAAGATGCTGCGTCGCCTCACCGGTCGTAGTGCCGCGACCGCGGGAGGGAGCGACAACTTCAAGTTCGATGCCAGGGTGCCTGATGCCGCCAACATGCCAGTCCTTGGCCTCAGTAATAAAGCAGTCGACGTGGTAGACGACACCAACGCCGACGACGCGGACGTAGATACAGACACCGACAGACAGCTAACTCCTCCTCAGGCGGTAGACGGCTCCGTGGATCCGGCGAGTATGGTGCGCAAGTCAGCCCTGGAAATCGACCACCCCCCCTTGGAAGAGAACCTGAGCAGACATACCCTCTGGCCCGAGGTAGAGAAGCTCTATGGCCACGGCTACGAGATTTCCTGTCTGGCCGTCTCGCACGACGGCAGGTTGATTGCGAGTGCCTGCAAGGCCAGCAGTATCAACCATGCGGTGATTCGCCTGTTCGAGACGGAGCGCTGGACAGAGATCAAGCCCCCTCTCGCTGCACACTCCCTCACCGCGACGCGGTTGCGGTTCTCTCCTGCGCCGGCAGCCGACCGATTCCTGCTCAGTGTGGGCAGGGATAGGCAGTGGGCTGTCTTTGAGCGTCAGGGAGACGACGACGGAAGTAGCAGTCAGGCGGAGTATAAGTTACTGCAGAGCAACCCCAAGGGACATTCACGCATGATTCTGGACGCGGCGTGGGCTAGACCTGTCCTACGGTCAGCAGAGGACGGCGGGGATGTGTTTATGTTTGCCACTGCCGGCCGAGATAAGCAGATCAAGTTGTGGAAGAAGACAGAAGGAGGGAAGGGGTTTGAGCTGGCGCAGACAATCGCGCAGGAAGAACACCCCGTTACTGCACTTGACTTTATGTACGGCAGTAAGGGTCAGTTTATCTTGGCTGCTGGCACGGAAGCGGGCAACATATTGGTAGCGTCATTCCAGCTGCAGGAGAAGGAGGGCGATGATGCTGGTGGTGTGGTGGTGACTGCACCGACGATAACGAGGGTGTCGCGGGATCTGGAACTCCCCAAGGCGGTTATGCAACTTGCCTGGCGGCCGAGCAGACAAAAGGAGGATAAGGAGGCGCATCAAAAAGATGGGAATGGGAACGCGGCAGACAGACATGAACTTGCCGTCGCTGGCGAGGATGGCTCGTTGAGGATATACTCTATACGAGGAGATATGGATTAGATTAGATCATAGACGAAGGAAATGAATTGCAATGCATATGATTTGATGACTTCTTCTTTTTACTTCTCGTAGCGTTAGTCCGCACACCTTGAGACCTAGCTTGGTTTGACTGCTGCTCCTAAATACTCTTGAAATTTAATGACATAATTATATACAAGTCGATGTCAGACGGCTTGAATCTTGCTGTTTTACGCAGAGAGCATATCTAGACTAAATTTCGTGAATACCGTAAGCTTGAAATCTTCCTTACCTGACTCTAGTCTTATGCTCGGCAAGCATTGTACGTAACTCACAAGCCTCGAACACAAGGTAACCCCGTAACGCGGCAGTGTTTTTGTCCCTCCCATCTCCAAGTGTATGACAGAGCCAGTAAACCACATAGACAAACAAACCAAAACTTGCTTAGAGAACCGGGATGATAATTAGACATGTATTTTTTTTTTTTTATTATGCCGCCACCCACCGGGGCAAATAAAACTTGACATTCTCATACACCAAGAACGTAACCCACGTCGCCGGCAGCACCCTCACCACGCCGGGTATGATCCCCCTGTAGAACCCCCTAACCCCTTCTTCCAACCACAGCTGCCTGACGACCCCTCTAACCCCGCTCCCGAACTGCTCCTCAGCATGATAATTCTGCAGCCTGCTCCGTAGCACCTGCAGGGGGTACGTCGTCGCGCCAGCCACCAGCTTCGACACCGTCGACAGCACGATGGTAGCCTCGTTGGATATGATCTTGTCATCACCGCCGCCGCCGCCGCCGCCCTTTATCCCCATTCTCTTTTCCTTGTTGCGCCTACGTCTGAAGTATATCCGCCGGGCAGGGTCGTACACGGCAAACTGCACGGCGCCGTGGCTGACCGCCAGCATGCCGACGCCCAGTCCGCGGTAGAACGCGAGGAACCCTTCCTCCCTCAGGAGCCGGGTCGCGCCGGTCCACATGCTCGGATACGCGCCCGCCGCGTTTCTGTCCGACGACAACATCCGCGTCTTGAGCACCCATATCGGATTCGTTATGACCTGCGTAGCGGCTCCTGCCAGCAACGAGGCGGCGAAGAAATCCTGCGGCGTGAGCAGTCCTCGACCATTGCCATTCCCATTCCCACCATCATTGTTGCCGCTGCGGGGAGACTTGAGAAGTACAATGCCGCGCTCAAACCGGCTCTTGAAGAAGAAGAAGGACGCCCAGGAGGTCGCGTTCCCTAGCAGATTGGGCGTCAGGCCGCGGTACAATGCCGCGATGGGCTTGTCGCTCTGCGTCGCGAGCGACCGGAGCACGGAGACGGTGGTTGGCTGTGCCGAGGGGTTCGTTGCGCTTCTGTGAACTTTCCTCAATACCCCAACATCAGTATAACAGTGCGTGGAAGGAGGGGGAGGAGGGAGGGGAGAGGTACTTTGCATCCGCGTCTTGACAATGTCCAAGGGGTGCACGATCAAGGTCGCCATTGACCCGGCCGAGAGACCGGCCACCGTCTCGACGAGCGCGGGGGAGAGCTCGCCCGCATTTTTACTGTCCGTCATCAGACGTTCCGCATGCAATTGCTACATGTCGTTTCTTAAGAAGGGTTGTTTTGCGGACCGGGAAGGGAGAGAGGTGTTGGTGGTGTTGGTGGGATTGGTTAATGATGTAAGATAGCTAGCTACCCACCCGGCAGGCCCGCGAAAAAAAAAAAAAGTGACTGGATTGGATCATAGCTTTCCTCTTCCTCGGCCGATTGGGACCGAAGAAAGCCGAACTTACAGCTGAAAACTCAACCACCACGCGAAAGGCACTGCAGAGGAGAGGATGATTCAAAATCAAAAGCATAGCGGGAAGAGGATGCGAAAGAGTTGTTCGTTATTATAATGTACAGTCAGTCATGGTTGGTATCGTTCCAGACCCTTCTTCCCGGGCGTAGTGCCTATACGTAAAAAGCTATATGATGGATGATACCCGTCCTCCCAGTTCACCACCGACGCCAGCATCCGCGCGTAGCAATTACGTCGTGCTTCCGCAGGCATGCCTTCCATCTAGATATACAATTGTTCGGTAAATCCCTGGTCGCGGGCCGATCTAAGAGAGCGGCGAGAGGAGGCTGTAGTAGAGTCAGATGGTGTTCCCCTTGTAGGTGACGCATTAGTTATCCAAGTTGGGCATACCGGATGATAGACGGTCTCGGGTCGCTGCGTGTGTAGCCTGTGAAGCAACCCATTAGTACTACTTCATCGCAAGCCCAAGTCAACACCTTCTCAGGGTGAATACGTACCAAGGTAGACGATCAGAGGGAGCCAGCCGCTTGTCGTAGGTTAGTATGTAATCCTGATGGTGTAGATTCGGCACCGACGTACTAGTGAATAGCGATTCTGGAGACCTCGATGATCTTGCCGATGCGCTCCTGCTTCCTGTCAGTTTCTGTCTTTCAGTCTATGTGAAGGCACAGGGGTAGCTACCTTTGACTCTTCCGAAAGCGCAAACATCTTGACGATTGTAAGAAATCCAAACCGAGTAGAGATTTAAAGATCGGGTTCGGTATATGTCTGCAAAGCGCGGGTGAGCAGACAGTAATGGACGTTGGAAAAGCGTGTTGCGTCGATGGAGATGTCAAGTCCTCTTCACGGCAAGCATCATTTTTCGGGGACATGCATGCAGGTGCCCCCTGCTCCCGCGCTAGCTTTCAGCCACAATGTGGCTTGCCGACTTTTTAGCAGTCGAGCTAAGCTTTTGACTGCCAAAGAAAAACACCCGAGCTTTGCATTGTTAAACTTCGCGATACCAGCACGAGCAAGATACCAGCAAAACGCCCCGGCGATCCAGGACGATTAGTTTGACCACCCCGAGGACATTCGACACGATCTATTCGAAGAGGAGGCGCAATCTACGACGCAGGGTCAGGAATTTGTAATCTGCGATTTTTGGAGGGGAAGCGGCATCTCCAAGATGTCGAAACACTGGTGAGTAGAACCTGGCCTTTGCAGCCGCCACTTACCTAAAACGCGCCGCTGACCAGAAACAGGGAGCAAAACAAAGATGCGACCGTCTACGTCGGCAACATCGACGAGCGCTTCACGCAGGAGCTGCTTTCCGAGCTTATGACGCAAGTGGGCCCCGTGCGGCAAGTACACATGCCCCAGGATCGCGTGTCGCAAACACACCAAGGCTACGGTTTCGTCGAGTTCGACACGCCCCAATCAGCCGACTATGCGTCCAAAGTGTTCAACGGTATCCGCGTGTGGGGAAAGCCGATCCGCGTCAACAAAGCGAGTGCCGACAAGCAAAAGGCAGTCGACATCGGCGCCGAGCTCTTCATCAACAACCTTGACCCCCAGGTCGACGAGAAGATCCTCTACGACACCTTTAGCCAGTTCGGCCAGATTCTCCGCCAACCGAATATTGTTCGGGACGAGAACAACATTTCCAAGGGCTATGGTTTCGTCAGCTTCGACTCGTTCGAGGCCAGTGACGCGGCGCGCGGCACCATGAACGGGCAGTATCTCCTTAGCAAGACGATCACCGTCGAGTACGCGTACAAGAAGGACGGAAAGGGCGAGCGCCACGGTGACGAGGCCGAGCGAAAGCTTGCCGCCGAAGGCAAGAAGCACAACATCATTCCCGAGCAACAAACACTACCCCCGGCTTTCCACATGACAGGACCTGCACCATCAGCTGCAGCAGCGGCGGCAGTAAGTCCCGCGGCTGCGGCACCTGTCGCCGCAGTTCCACCGGCTGGGGCGCTCGGAGCTGTACCCCCCGTTGCTCCCTTCGTCCCCGCGACAGCAGCCATGCCTCCTGCGCCTGTCGCGCCTGCTCTGGGTATGCCGCCTGCTGCTCCCTATGGCGTTCCCCCGGTTGCCCCTCCGGCAGGCTTCCCGGCAGGATTTGGTGGACGTGGTGGCCCGCTTCCATATGCAGGTCGCGGAGCGCACCCGGTTGGTCTTCCCCCTGCGCCGACAGGTCTCCCAGCGAGACCCCCGCCAAGCCATGCTGGATATGGCGGTCCTCCCGGTGGCCCTCCGTTCCGCGGATCTCCAGTTGGCGGTGCACCAATAGCGCCTCCTCCAGTTGGTCCACCGGCCGGCTTCCCTGGTGCCGGTATCCCCCCACCTGGTGGTTTTCCCCCGATGCCTCCTGGATTTATGGCGCCGCCTCCAGGTGCCGCTCCACCGCCCGGATTCGGTGCGCCTGGAGGACCCCCTGGCGGTTATGTTCGTCGGTAGAGTGGGCGAGATAACGCAATAGAGGATAAAACGATGCTCCAAGAACGGAAAGATCTGTCTTGGCTTAACAGCATAGAAGCACCACCGCGCAGTGTTCCGAATAAGCCCAGCAGACAAGCAGAGGCAGCAGTATTCGAATGGCAATTGCCCGGCAGCATCCTGTCTTTAGCCCAGCGAGCAGCGTCAGAAGGAGAAGAAAAAGAATCAGCGTTTGATTTGCAAATGGAATCCATCCGGCGAAGCGTCCAGGACTCAAGGAGCCATAACGACGCCACTGGCAGATACTTATAGATCAATTCCGGTCCTCTCCAACACATATAGTTAGCGACCGACCACATATTGCAGTCGCCTAAGCTGAGCGCGACTTTCACAAAGGGTTAGCAGATTTGTTTTGCCGTGAGAGCTGTTTTCCTCAAGGGCTAACGAAACTCAGCACACAGCCTTTCCTTCACGACTTCTGACTGACACTGAGAAACTAGCTGAACTAGGCCTCGTTCAATCTCAGGTGCCTGCCTGGTTTTGTGTTGGATCTGGCTGGAGTTACGTCCAATCCAGCTTATTCATTGGGTTTGCATGGGGCCTATTTGGGATCGACTTTTTTGGTTGAATGTAGGATCCCATAAGACCAAGCCATTGAAGGGGTAGGAACAGGGACCTAGTTGTAGAAGAATAGCGTAAAAGATAAACCACAATCACAAAAAGCAAAACCCTTTTTTTCAACACTTTTTTATACTGCTGTTTTTGCCCCCTATTCTTTTTTAACTCATCCGTCCCCGTCTCAACAAACGCTTTGGTTTCGATTACATGCCCAGAGAGGAGAGTGGAGTGTTGCCTCTAATACTTTTATCCAGCTGAGCAGAGCGTCTCTCGGATGAGATAAGTAAGGTATCCATGCAAACCAGCTAGTTAATTAGATATAGGCGCACCTAGACGACTGACCGTGGAGGAAAAAAAAGAAGAAAAAAACCAAGCCAGCCTCCCACCCCCCCTTTACCCGTAGATAATAATACACACAACACACGGTAATTAACACGTAAAAAAGTAATAAAAGTTATAGAAAATGAACAAATAACTTCGCTAGTTATTAGTCTGCCTGATTTCCTTCCCTCCCTAGTAGTACCTTTTCTCGCTCTTCCCTTCTAACGCAAGATTTTTTTTCTCTTCTTCTTTTGTTTCTGACCTTTTTAAACAAAGTCATACACACACACACTAACTATACACATGATGCAAAGAGTATATATATATACATATATATATACAGTGCTTGTCCCCTCCCCACCACCCCTTTTCTCATATAATTCGCTATTCTCCGAAAAAAAAAAAACCCATTGGTACCAACCACACACACACACACACACGCGTCAAGGTAACAAGTCCAACGACTTTTGGTCCATGAAACGGTAAAGTTGTCTCTCATAATAACAATCATTCGCGGCCAACTAAGCATCCTCTTCCTGCCCAGTCACCACCATAATATCGCCACCATCTCCTCCCCCCTCAACACCATTATTGCTCTCACCGCCTGATCCATTGGCGGTGTTACCGTTGCTGGTGGTGGTGGCAGCGAAAAAAGAAGCCTCGCTCGCCCGTTTCTTTTTCTTAGAATCGAGCAAGAAGGCCTCCTCGATGGCAGCCCGGCGTCGAAACACGCGCAGCCAACGCTCGCCCCAACGACGCACCATCTGCTCCCGCTCGCTGTTGCTGCCGTCATCCTTGTCGCTCATCTCCATCATCTCGTCCTTGCTGCCCGTAGCCCAAGATACCAACGCATCTTCCATGGCCTTGAACAGGTCACGCATGACCTTCACCTCGAGATCGCGCGTCTCTGCGTCGACAGTCACGGCGTCGGGCTGCGGCTTTAGCATCGTCTTATGCACTACCTGCCGCACACGGCCCGTGACTTTGACGACAGTGTTGAAAACTAGCTCGTAGATGTGAGCCTTCGCAAGGGCATCACCTCGTGCGGCGCCGGCGTGGTTGACGAGCGCCCAGTTGATCACGGCCGAGGGCACTAGGATCCTGTAGTTGAGCAGCTTCTCAATGATGCAGATGGCCACGCCCGGGTTTGCGTCCCAGTATGCCATGACGGCCGAGATGATCTGGGCACGGGCGACGTCGGACGCAGCGCCGGCCTCGGTCAGGCGGTCCTTGTTGCGCTCAATAGCCGCCAGGACGTGACTGAGCGACTTGGATCCCACGTGAAGAACTGCCGTTACAAAGACGTCGGTGCTTGTGACGAGAGGGTCCAGGTTGTGGTCAATCGCCAGCGCGTGAATACGCTCGATCACCGGCTGGATCTGTTCATCCGGAGCCTTGCGCTTGAGGAGAGTGGCTATCTCCTTGCCTTCGGTGGAAAATGGGACGCCTGGTTGGTGTCAGTACTGATTCCAGACGAGAAGGGCATGGCACAAGACACTCACCATCCTTCGCGAACTTGAAATCGGGCATCTCCTTCTCCTTCTCGGGGCTGATCAGCACCTGATAGGGCTCGGGCAGAGTGTTCTTGATCCGCTGAGCAAAACTCAGGCGGATCTCCTTGTCAATTGCCCCCATGATGAAGGCCTTGCGAGGATGAAGGTCGGGTAGGGAGACATCGTCAACCCACTCAGTCCATTTCCAAGTGAAACCAAAGTTGCTCAAATGGTGCGAGAACCAGTCCATGAAGCGATTCACGAGCTCCAAGTCCAGGCGGTGGACATTTCTGTAGAGGAACCGAATCGCACGGCCCAAGCTCGGCGCTATCGCAGCCGGCGCCAGCTTGCATGCTTCTGTAAGGACTGAGTGGTAGTAGACGAGCTTGTGCTCCGGACTCGGGAGCTGGAAGACTTGAGAGAAAACCGCATCGACTGCAACGTCCTCAGGCTTCCACGTAGATTTCGGTGGCTCAATGTCGCGCAGTCGGTCGAAGGGTGTGGCTCTAGCAGCAAACGTTCGAGGCGCAAAGTAGCAGTCAACCTCAATAAGATATCGCGCAGTGACGTTGCGGTTGAAGTCGAGGATGTTGATTGAATCAAGGAGAGCATCCCGGACAAGAGACGACGCAGCGCTTGCAGTTGAAGGGACTGACTCAACATCTTGACCGGAATAGACCGAGAAGTACACCTCAGGAAACAGGGGTCGAGGACCCGCGATAACTGCCTGCGGAATGGTAATCGAGGGGAGTGCATGCTTGGGCGCATCGTTTAGTTTGGATTGCTGCTCGGCGTCGCTGTCGGGGAACACCCATGGCCGCGGTAGACAAGATAGCGCCCATCCATTCTGTGCCTCAGCCTGTAGCTGACTCTGTAGCAGACCGATCAAGCTCATCGTCGGGTTTGCGGCTTTCTCCTCGCTGCTCTCATCGTGATACGGCTCGATCAAAGCCTGCAGCGCTGGGGGCTCCGATGCGATGATCTCCGTCTTGTCCATAAGCTCGGCCGCCCTTTGCTGCCACTGCTCAACCGGAGCAGCCGACATAATGTAGGGCAGGGTGAGGAGGATGATCTTGACAAGCTCCGTGCCAATTGTCTGGGATCAAAGTATGTCAGTGCCCGTTTCGACGCCGTCGTCTCTTGCATCGTTCGATTGACTCACGTCTTCAGAGCTAGCCGTCTGCAGATCTACTGCGCGTGAGAACAAGTCCTCCAGGATAGGGAACACGCCGTCTCCCTCAAGGCAGCTCTGCAGACAAGCCAGCAGCTTCAAGTAGAGCTTCACCTCGCGCCACTCTCCCTGGCCGATGCTTGTTTGAAGGAGCCCTGCCACCTTGGTGAGCAGCATGTCGACCACCTCGGGCTTATTCGTGTTCGCGACCAGCACGACGGCGGCGAGGAAGGGCGTCTTCAGCGGCTGCTCGATGGCCAGCTGCAGCACGAGGTCGACGAAATTAACGCGCAACAGCTCGTCGCTGTCCCAGGTATCGGTGAAGAGGTTCGCAATTGACGACACTTCCTCGTGCCATGGCCGCATGGGGTTCTCGGCGATGGCCAGGAGCTGCTTGCGGATGCGGACGTGGGGAGGAGGAGGCGCATCATTAAAGCGCCTTCTCTGAGGCGGACCGGAATGGCTGTAGCCGTGTCCGCGGCCACCACCGCGGCGATCGTTCTCATCATCGTCTATGTCCAGTCACACCGTCAGTCGCAAGTCAACCGGGAGGAAAATATGTTATATCCATAGTTCTGAATTGGGCCTGTAACTCACCTCGATATCGCCGTTTCCTGGGATTGCTGTAGCCTCCTCCTTCTCTGTCGCCACGGTCGCCACGGTCGCCGCGGTCGCCGCCTTGTCTTCGGTCGTAGTCAGCCATACTCACGACTGTTGTGTGTTTGAAGTGGTAGGTGGACGGAAAGGCGACGCCAGATTTGTC
The DNA here is from genome assembly GCA_033297225.1 of Diplogelasinospora grovesii. Lineage (NCBI taxonomy): Eukaryota > Fungi > Ascomycota > Sordariomycetes > Sordariales > Diplogelasinosporaceae > Diplogelasinospora > Diplogelasinospora grovesii. The sequence goes on from MU853761.1 coordinate 358,978, forward strand.
GACAGGTCAATCTACACTAGCCTTGCTTACTCGCTGCAGCTGCAAGTAATCGACGTGAAATTGTAGTTCCCGAAGCTAGGCGCGAAATAGTGGGTCCCGGCGTGGAGCGTACCGTGAGTGCCTGCAACATTAGGCAACAACGCGAGCAGTGGCACAGTGAGTTGGTTTTCGATGGCTGCACTTTAACACTTGATTTGGTCTTCTACTTTGCATGGATCCGGCGATGAAAGACGGAGTATAATGTTCCATTTCATGAACTGTATAGCAGCAGTGTCTTTCCTGGTGACGACCTGAGCGACGTAGCCCGCTAGCCCTGTACCTTATCCTTTTGATAGCCGCCGCTAAAGTTGAGGCGCCATAATGCGATCCGTGTGCAAAGAAATGTGTGGACAGAAAAGAGGAATCTTTTTGAATCATGCCATGAATACCAAAAGCAGGCCAGGTGCCATTTTACCACCGTCATCATAAGGAAGCCGGACACGCCCATAAATCCCATCCCAGCCCGTCTCCCTTGGCCATCTTTCATCGCGCTACTCATCAGTCATCCCACATGCCGCAACACTCCAAGCTCAAACTCCCCAAAAACCAACCCCAATCACGACTAAGGTGTAAAGTATATGCCCATAATCCTTCGATCGCTGCCGCTGCCGTCCAGCAAGAGCGAGAGGACGGCAGGACGGTCTCGAAGGCCGTACAGAAGTAGAAGAAAGGTCCAGCCACCTTGTGGACGCCTGCCACAGGCATAAGAGTCTTGTTCGAACATAATGAGGCGTAAAATAAGCAAAAAGCCATCTCGGTCATGCAGAAAAGAAATCTAAAAAACGTGGGTCCGTGGTCTCTTCAACGCGGCGTTCCGCCATCCAAGCAGCCGAACCGTTTCCAGGATGAGCTCTATTCGCGGACGAGCCTGTCTCTGACCCACACTCGCATCTTGGGATGACACGCCAAGATTGCTTGCAATGAGCAACATTTACCGACCAAATCTCTTGTCGTGGACATCTGCAACTCTGTCTTCCGGCTGGTCTTTCTCAGGGGTATAACCCATCGTCTCTGGTCCTGACAGAGTGAGCGAGCAAGAGTCGCTGCCTCTCAAAACTTTGGTACATGTCTTGCTGTCAAAGTACAGCCCAAACCGTGCACACACAAGAATAACGTTTGTGGCCATGCGTCGACATAAGTGAACTGGTTGAATTGAGAATGAGATCAGTCTAGTTTCGCCATCATGTCCGCCTTCGACATGGGCGTGAAGTTGTCGATATCAAGACCGCGCGCCACCAGCACTGATCTCATGTGCGGTGGCACAAGCTGGTGGTTGAGGTGAGGAGCGATGGACAGTTCTACAGGCGCAGAGTTAGTATGGTATAGGGTTAAGGAGAGCGGACAGATGGGAGCCTTACCGTGGCGGTTAAAGTCGAACAGAGGCGGGAGCTCCCGCAACGACCCAGACCCTGTCCTCGAGTCCGGAAGTTTCGTATTGGGGTCGCGAAGTTCGTCAAAGAACGGATGAACCATGGCGTCAATAGCGCCAAGGCGCTCCGTTGGCGTATACTCGAGGAGCCGAGCGATCAGGTCAATGGCATTCGCGTCTGCCTTTCGGAAGACCTTGTTGAAAGGATGGGGTTTGATTTGAGGAAACTTGTGTTCCATGTAATTCGGGTTCATGGTCCGAATTTGCTCCCTCGTGGGCGTGCCGAGGACCTTGATAATTTCCACCAACTGGTCAATACCAGACTCGCCGGGGAAGAGCGGTTGTCCGAGCATGAGTTCTGCCATGACACATCCGGTAGACCACACGTCTGTTTAAAACAAGTCAGCTGCTTGCTGTTTGGCTCTCTAGTCAGTCAAACCTACCAATCTTGGTCGTGTAGTTCGTGGCGCCAAAAATAAGTTCGGGTGCTCTGTAGTATCGCGAGCAGATGTACGACACATTAGGCTCATTCTCTACTAGGATCTTCGCACTGCCAAAGTCGCACAGCTTCAGGACACCGGTGCTCGGGTCGAGGAGGAGGTTTTGCGGCTTGATATCGCGGTGGCAGATGCCCTGTGAGTGGATGTACGCCAGTGCTCTGAAAAGCTGGTAGATGTATAGCTTGACCTCGAGGATCGGCATAGTGGTCTTCATCTTGTTAAAGAATCTCGACGCTCGGTAAACCGTCTCGGGAACAAACTCTTGGACAAGGTTGAGGTAGACCTCATCTTTCTGAGAGAAGTAATGAGCGAAATGGATCCTCTGACATATCCTACTAATGACTTACCCGTTCTCCATTGGAATAATAAAACGCCTTCAATTGCACGATGTTGGGGTGCCGCACAATTCGCATGATCTGAAGCTCACGGTTCTAAAACCTGATTAGCTTTAAGAAAAAGCGCACCAGATGATTCAAACACAACGTACTTTGAACCTCTTGTCCTGCAGAACGCGCTTTATGGCTGCATCCTCGTTTGATGGAGACAACTTGGTCTGGAAGACCACACCGAACGAGCCGTTGCCGACGATCTTGCATTGGGTATACTGAATTTCCCGGGTCTCTCCGGTAACGCCGTCCTGGACTTTCTCGCGGATGACCTCTGTTTATGATTGCATTCATCAGCCTTCGCTCCATCCTGGTGATATATGATGGTTGATGTGCTCACCTCCCATCCGTAGTGTGTTAAACGCGGCCGGGCGATTGGACGCCATTGTGAGTAAGTGCCAGTAGGTTTGTGCTACCGATCGATGGAGATGTTGAGTTCGGCGGCGGGGCGCGCAGGGAGGAGAGCCGTGGGAGGATTGACGAGAGCCGTGTTGGGCAACAAGTGGTGAAGACTAGACTCTGTAGAGAGGGCGGATGCGCTTGGTTGGGCGAAGCGTCGATTCGGCAGTCACCGTTTTGCGTCCTGGCGACCAATAGCAGGTTTACCCAGAAACAGCGCAGGCAGAGGGGCTGAATTCTTGAGCGTTGATGTCGCTTGCTGGCGTCGCTGTTCTTCTTAGGGTGGTGGATAAAACGCTATAGCGTTTTTGGAATGACAAGTCTAATGGCGAACTGCGCCCTTCGAAGATGCACAGGGGCTTTCAGCAAGAGGTTTGGATCGGCTAGCTGCGACTATTATGAGGTGTGGTGCGTTAGCTCAGCGCCGTGATCAGAAGCAGAGTCTTCGAAGTCGCAATCGTGAATTGAGTCAAGGGGGTTGGAATAGGAGAAGAGGGGAAGGGCACAGACAAAAAGGAGCTGGGATAGACCCGTGGAGACAGAAAGACGTTGTGAGGGAGATGGATGGGGACGGGGAAAAGACAATTCGAGTTTCGGAGGTTGGTCAAGTGAGGTTTTGGAGGGGCGGGCGCCTGCTAGCTGAGTGAAATGACGGCGGGGAATGACAGGGCAAAATTGGTGGCAACCATACACGGGCTTAGCTTAGCAAGGCGGAGGCGCTCACAGGTAAGGTCGAGTGGACTCCGGAAAGAACAATGGAATGCTAAAGCGATCATGACATTCGCATGCTGAAACAACCGAAAAGTCGCTCAGCCAACATGTTAGAGGCCCGCGGCTAGGTTTTTTAATGACGAGCACTGCAGTCCTATTGAAAAGGTTGCACACAGTGAACTTGTTCAAGGTTGATTTGGCACAAGCAGAAGCGCTCGCGCGACCGGGGAGGTCAAGTGGCCAGTGGCATGGACTTCATACCTTCACAGAGCCAACCACAAAGCAGCCCTGGAGGCCTAGTCGAGAGGGGTTGGGAAGGCAGGGTAAGGGTTGGGTAGAAGCAGGCGAGTCTTTTTGGGAGCCCGGTGAATGACAGAATGAAGCGTTAAAAGAGCAAATGTACTAACGAGGTTCTAGCAGCTGTGAGCGAGTATATCCCTCGATGTCCTTTGTGATGGGTGAGTTAGGTGAAGGTCTTCGACTTCGTTGAGCGAAAATGGGACTGCGCAGTAGTGAGGGGTTGTCGAGTGCCGTCGTCACCTTTTTCTTGGTCAAGTGGTAACGGTCGATGTCCGGTTGGCCCAGCTTGTTCTTGCTCTTTTCGGAGAAGGCGCAAAGCCGCAGGCCAGACAGTTGACTGGTCTAAAAACAGATCCAACGCACCGGAGCTCGATCGTAAATGCTTAACGCAACTGATGTTGAAAAATCGAGGTGTGCTTGATTCTTGTAAGTCAGGAACGCTGTTAACGCTGTGGTCGATGCGGTTGCAGACCAGGCAGGGTGTTCGTATTTGTTGTAACTCACAGGTACCGAAGTCTGTACGACTGTATCGTGTGATGCGAAGAAAAAGTGGAAAGCCCGGGCCTGCTGCAGACCAGCGTGATGTAGCGCTGTGCTGTGACGTGACTCCAACCAGGACCTAAGCCAGCGGGCGGGTACCGGAAATAGCCTCAGTCTGAGCCGGCGAAGCTTTTAGCGGTTGCTAGGTAGGTAGCTGGCAGGATGGTTTGAAGACAGCTCTGACCGTTTCTAGGAATCCCAGGCCGTCGTGCTTATGTAGTATTCCAAGGTGAAGCAGCTATAGAATCACTGGTCTGCTTCACCAAATACACCGGAGCGACTCCGTTTCGGATTGGCAGTCGAGACCCAAAGTAAGCCCAAAGCTAAACCCCGTTGCACCGCTTCGACCTTGTGGTAGAACCGTCGTCCAAGGACAAGAGAACGAGCCCGTTTTCGTGCCTTAAGTGGAGAGACGTGGCGGTAGTTGCAAATTGTGACAAGAGGATGACAGTAAACTGGAGGGAATCAACAGATGCAGACTGATGCGGCCGCTTTTGGGCTTTTGTTCTTCATCCGCCAGACTGGGGCTGCTGCTCATGTGCCCATTTTTGAGACGGGGCCAGGCGCTAAAGTACTCGGCAGCCGAAGTCAAAAAGGGCAGGGAAGCAAATAAAAAGCGAAGAAAATAATCCACCAGGTTGATCTGCTGAGCATGGCAGCATGGTTCTGCAGGGTCTTTCCAATTTGCCTTCGAGGTTGCTCACAGCTATTTGTTGTTTAAATATTCTGGCCTGTCTGTCTCTTGTCTCACTCGTTTGAATTGGCTTTGGGCGATCTTGAAGGCCGCCAGATCCATCAGATGCCCTAATTTGGGCATACCATGACTATACCCAACTATCTGATGATAACTGGAGAGCACCAGCGTCTGGCGCCAGCGATGCTATGTATATTGTACGTACCAGCCCCACCAGGCCCTTGAATACTCGAAGCCGAGTTGAGAGGCTCAAGTCACTTAAGACTTGAGCGGCCGCTACAAAGCCCCAGCAATCACTTCAACCCGGGTCTGGCAGTAATCTAATCATCTCGTAGCACCGAGTCCTGTCCTTAGGCACGTGCAGCCAGCCCATGGGTGGCTTTGATATGTAAGCTCCCGAACCGCTCACCCATGCCCGGCGCTTGTCCTGAAACTGTCCTGGGTGAACCACCAGCATACGATGCCCGGCGCCAGAGAACAAGACACAGTCAGTCAGGCCTGCTTGAGAATCGGTGCCCCCAAGTCTTCCCGGATAATGTATTGGCCAGCCTCGCCTAGGAATGGCGGGTGCTCGCATATATCCGAAAGATGCACAACTCCTGGCTCACAAAACCAGATGGCACTGAGAGTCAAAATCCAGCTAAGTGAAGCGCCATGCGCCAGTGAGTTGGACCAAAAAATGAGCTGCCTAGATGCGTTCGCCCTTGTGAGTCGAAGGTGTATAAGGGCTCCATTTGCCACTGGCGATAAACGTACTAAGTAAATATGTGGCAGCGACGAACAATACTACTTGCCAGACTGAAAATGGTGATGTGGGTGGTTTGGTAGTCAAAGTAGTGGTGATGGAGGGGTTCGAAGGAGACCGGGCTGCATAGATCGAAACGGATGTTGATGATCAGCTATTACCCGCAGCTCACCAATATTGCTGGCGAATCGCTACAGTCGGTTTCACTCGCTTCTGATGCCTTCACAAAAGTCTTTTGACGCGCGGGCAGGGATATTAGTTGCACACGGCGCCCGGTCCAAAGTCGACGATGAAGGCATGCCAGGCAGTCGGAGAGCTAGATTGGACAGGGTGCCTGTAAGATCGCTCCCGACGAGATCGGGTTTTTGGTTAGAAAAGCGCCTGATGGCATTCGGGCATGACTGAAAGCATCTTCGTAAGTCTCGAAATGCCTTGAATCCAGTCCGCCACAGATATGTTCAAAGTTATCAGCTCGTTGTCCAGGCCGCTGTCCCGGAGCCGAGAACCCAAATTAGAGACTCTAGCCCTCTTGGTGCGTGCCCAAGTGCGGGGCAAGGGCACAGAAGCACCAGATGTGGATGATGTTTGCGTCTCTGGGATGGTGGTGGGTACTTTGGCGATCTCTGGAGTTTTGTGGGTACGTACCGGAATTATTGCATACATACAACAACTGAATACGACAGTGCCGTGATCCTCTGCCTTGCATAACAACTAGAATAACTGCTGCTTAGTAGAATGGCAGTGCCTTTGCTGCATCTGAGGTAGTATAGAGCACTCCGACGTCTGCCCAGCCGGGAATCGCGATGCTTAGCCGTGTTCAAAATGGAGGGAAGATGGTAGCGTGAAGCTCAGTATCATCTTGACGCAGGAGGGGCAGTGGCTCAGTAGCTATCCGTGGAGGGGCAACGGCACCCAATCTATGCCTACCGTTCCATGTGTTTTAGAGGTAAAAGAGGATAAGATAAGATCTCCAAAACCGCACGGAAAGTGACTGGGATGCAAACAGAACACCGTCCGGAGGGCTTCAGCCGCCTGCTGTGCGCCCGGGAATCCCATCCTCGACATCCTAGCCAGTCATTGAGGACCTGGTGCCATCTTTCTGCAGGGTACCAACAAGTCGCTGCTGCTGACTGACGTCCGGGTCCTTCCTGTACACTACACGACAGCCACTTAGACCGCCGGTTTTACACAGTACGTACTGAGTGGAAATGACCAGGCGTTCCTGCTTGTCGCATGCTTGTCTCTCGTTTGAGAGCACTCGATTGGAAGCTGGTCGTTCACATGCACCAAGTTGGAATGCACCCAATCGCTTCACGGCATGCGTCGAGCTGTACATGACTCCATGATGCCCGACGCTGAATTTTCCTTTGTCCTGTGGTACCTGTCGGATGGACCTGCACAAGGAGTGGATGCTCCCTGAGAAAAGAGGTCTCATGACCTGTTCTGCCACGCTAATAAACTGGCTTTGACCTGGCAGATCGCTGGCTGGACCCAAACCCACCCGTTTGCAGTCAGCGACATTGATCATCAGGAAAGCAGAAAAAGGGGCGAAGCGGTAATAATGGACGATGTGATGAGCTTGGCAGATATTGAGCCCATTGGCAAATAAGAATGTCTGTTTAGCATGCACTGCACGATGAACGAAGCCCCAGTCGTGCTTACCTTCCAGGTCGGCAGCACACTGCTGTTCACAATGACTTCACTTCCTCTCAAACACCACTTGGAAGGAACAGCCCGATTGTCAGAAGGCTCTTGCTCTTGCTCTTGCCTTCGTGACCCTCTGTCAGCCTGGCGCTTCTAGCTTGCTCTCCCATAGAATACCTACCGGTATCCTGTCAATCACGAGGTAGGTGACATTTCCGAAGTCGCATCCGGTCTGGTCCATTGACAGCTGGATCCATGTGCTGCAGGAGCAGATTAGTCACGACATTCATGCCACGTGAGCAATCTCATGGATGATGGGATCCAAGATGCGAGATGGCTCGCGCCGAAATGCTGCGGTAGAGTTAATAGTCCTATCGTGATTGGCTTGTGTAGTACACCCTATTCCGTCATCGTACGAGCCGACTCATCTGGCAGTTAAACGACCGAGATCCCAGAGAAATCTGTGAAGTCCAGCCGGCAGCGGAACCCTAGGACATGACTGGGGAGTGTGGAAATGGCCCTGGGTCGGCCACCCATTCTTTTGGTAACGGGCTTTTAGCCCACTGTCCAAGCTTTCAGCGCACAGGCCAGGCTGTGACGGTTGGCCGTTTTTGTTCCGACGGGAAGGACAGCCATTCCCAACCGGAAAGTTGTCCGTCTAGATTTGATGTCGGGTGCTAGTGGTGAGGCTCCAAGAGATCCCGCGTGAGAAACTTGACTAAGGGGAAATGCTATTAAACAAATGTGAGTTTCATGCTGCGCATTCGAGCTGGTCTCAGCCTTGTGTCAGTAGAGTCGATGATGACAGCGGGCGGGGTTTGTTGGTTGAGGGGTGCTGCCTCTGTGCAACCTGCTTCGGCCTCCGCTGCCTGGAGTGTGAAATAGTTAGAGACAGGGCAGATTGCTTTTCACGAAGCGGTGGAACTGCCAAGCTGATTCCTTGAAAGCCCCCAACCGGACCAGCAGCCTACCCTTGCAATGTGGCATGTGATTGCGCCCAGATGTGCTTAATTTGCATCACTGCCCTGCAACTTTTGCTCGATTCAGACTTAAAAGCGACCGGTGAGGGATTGCGGCGTAGACCTTCAGCACGGAGAGGGGCTGGTCCCGGTGAGTCTCAGAGGCGCTTGATTCACACCGAGGAGAAACAATGGAGTGCGTCGAATTGTTGGTAGCCTTCCTGGTCCGTGCTCCGAGACAGATCCTAACTCTCGTCATCCATCTTCTCACCCTTTCCCACCTCACTCTCATTCGAAACATCGAGAATTGGTAGCAATGAGTGTTGAGAAGCAACGGCAAACTGACGGGTGCCATTGTTGCTGCCAAGCTTGCAGGGGGCCAAATTTTGACTCTGCTGCATGTCGCTCCGTCTGTTAATAAATGGTCGCAGCATAGGGATGCAACGGCTAATTGACTCGCCTTGCTGTCGGCGGTCCAGGACGGCTTCAGATACCATCGCTCTGGTAGGGCAGAAGGGCCAAGCAAGGGGCAAGATCCACTAGCGTGGAGTCCGGACCAGTCCCAAAGCGGTATCCGTCGATAGCATCATGCTGCACTGATGCAGCAGATGCAACTTCGGGCGCTGCCAACGTGGGCGCTCCCTTCAATTTGATGGCTCGGGACATCTCGTGACCTCTGTGCATTTTTCTGCATACATCTGGATGCATATTAACGTTATGCGCTGCGGCGCTGGAGATTTCTTGTATCTGCCCTATCGGACAGCCCATCTCGAGTCTTGTCAATAATAAACAACCCAGGTACTCCCATCCCAAGCTTTAACCTCTTGTGTCTTACCTCCATTGTCTGAGATTGATAAGGTCAACACGACACTAGGTGATCTGTCTGGTAGTGCGCTATTTCCTTGATGCTCTCTTCCTAGCGCAGCACTCCCACGCACTTTCTACGATCATCATAGTATAGAATTAGATGCCGTTGCCAGATTTAAGTGGCCCACATATCAGGCTGTCAAGAGCTAGTCTAACTCAGCATGCAGCATGCCATGCAGGTCAACCTGTGATGAAGTATTTGCAGCTTGAGATCTCCGGATTTCCCAGGCATTGACTGCCAAATTGACGACAATGCATGGCTTCTACTCCGTAGAGGTAATTGAGACATTATTCGGCGTCTTAGCTCGCTTGCGCCGTTGGAGTGCCCTCTATCCCGCCACAGAGTTTGGGAAGGCGGGGGCGGGAGCTTGGGCCATCAGCCCTGCTCAATGCTCATGTTCGCGAGGGCGTCAGCTTTTGCTTGTCCTACCTAAATGGAAAAGACTCTGGATCAAAATTTCGAGCTTCAAGGCAATCCGATCACAGCGTGACGGCGTGGCATCGCAAACGGGGCGATCTTCCTGCTGGCGAGTGCCGCCAATCTATCGATTGCTAAATTGGACTGCTGTCGATATTCATCCCGAGAAAGCAGACCGGTGAGTCTGTGTTGCATGAGCTTTTTCTTTTTTTCTCACAGCTCGCCGGATCGCGGGGTAGCTACTCTCCTCAAAAGTCAATCTGCAAGTGGGGTCAACCAAAACCCATGTCGGCGGGGCACTCGTTGAGACTGCACACGACGACTCTCTCCGATGTTTCCTGCCCTTTCAAGAGGTGGAAAGAAAAACAGCCCCGGGCAGTTTACCGGTCGATCGCTAATAACAGCGTGCCGTCAGGCGGCGCCAAGTAGTGGACAAAAAAAGCCGAACTGCAAAACATCTGAACACCTAGGCTGCCTGCTAAAATCCTACACAGCAGCTAAAATAAGGCATACTACTTTATATGGAAAACATACTGTACTAAGTTTCAGAAAGGCACGTATTCGTCCGTAATAATACGTTAATAAGATATCTTATAGCGAGTAGGTTTTAACGTACTGCGTGCAGTGGACAAGTGTATACAGTTCGGCTTTCTCTTCTCTCCTACTTGTTTTCATCACACGCAGTGCGCCGAAACCTACTCGCTATAAGATATCTTATTAACGTATTATTACGGACGGATAACCGCCTTTTTAATGTTTGATATGGCCTATCTTCTGAAGCGGTATGCCTTCGTTTGACTGCTTTATAGGACTTAGAAGGAAGCTAAGGTGTTCAGGTGTTTTGCAGTCCGCCTTTTTTTGTCCCCCACTTGGGTGCTTACAGTGGCGTACAGGGCGCTGCTGTTGTCAAGACATATTTTGCTATCACGGCTTCCGCTTTCTGATTGCCCCAAATCTCGTCACGTGCGAAGGCAATGCGGGTGACATACTCTCAGGCTTACCCACGGCGAAGAAGACTTTGGACCAGTGGTCGTTGGTGCTCCTGACACTTCCCTTTCTCTTTTGGTCGACGTGCAGCCCACACAAGAGCGAGCTTTAGCAGGGATGGCCGGTGTGTGCTGGTGCTACTTCTTTTACAACTGAACTGTCTGAGACAAGACTTGAAAAGGTGAGGCGGCCGAGAGCCGCTGTCCAGTCAGATATGTTTCCTGCTTTGCATAGTGGCGCCCAACAAACCAACTATGGACTTAGCTGCATCGACGGGTGGGTGAGGTGCTCGCTTCGACGTTAGCTTGCAGTTCACTACTTCTCAGCCTCTCTCTCTCTCTCTTTTGACCCGCGCGGAAACCCGTTCGCTCGATTTCGAAGTTAGTTGAGATCAGATCCCGTCACATGAATATACCGATAAACGAGTAGTGATTATCAATTCAAAATGCCTTGGGCATACCCCACTGACTTTATGTGCTGTACATACATACATAGGAGGGTTATTAATATCTTACAAACTAGGCGGGGGGGGGGGGCCGACTGTGAAGCAATTGTGTCCTATTTTATTTATGTTTTTGTGTTGCTCATCACCTGCAGCAGGTCTCTGCCGTCGTGCCGACTTTACTCTTCGCCCTCGCCCTCGCACCTTCGCCTAAAAGGGGTGGCGGGGGCATGCATACATAATGTAGGATGACGGCGTTGTATTAATCCTGTCATCAAAAAAGCAACTTTATGGTCGTAACTAAAACAGACTTTCGAGCGACGATCACGGCTTCAGGCGCGCATCGTTCCGTTATTATCCGCATGCAACTGTTTACTGCCCTGTTCCCAACCGTGAGGCGCTTGCGGCGTCAAATCGCCTGCTTATTAGCTCATACTAAGCGCAGCTCGAGATGACATTGACCGAGGAGAAAAGCGATATTTTCTCCATCGGGAGATAGTCTCGCGCGTTTCAAGAGATGTTCGTCGTCGAGTGTCCTCAAACGTTGTATGGCTGGCTGTACGGAATGTGCGAGCTTTCACGTCTCATCGGTTTCGGCAGCACAACCATTGGAGGAAGCTGGACCGGACGAGTCAAATGCCCAGGGAGAGCTTTTGCCAGATGAATGGTCGAATCATTTGTCTATGATCGCCAATGTTACCATACCACTGCTTCTTTGTGGTAAGGTCTGGTAATAATAATGTTATGACGAGTTGAGTCGCCCGCCCAACTGGGTAAGCTATGGGACCGAACTCTCCAGCGTTCTCAGTTGACTGGCAGTCTTGTGAAGCGTGGGACAGCTGGCTGTGTCTCGGCACAGGCAGACGGAATTCCAATCGGCTCGGAAATATAACTGTGATCGGAACACCGGCTGGTTACTTGTTTTGTGATATGTGACGTTGGGGGGGGAGCTTGTTTGCACTTATGCATGTGATTCCTTCTGAGAGGGCTGTATATCTCACGGTCGCAGATAATAATAGGGCTCACAATCCAATAAACTCAAAAGTTTTCGTAAACTTCTTTAGTTACTGCTGATGAGATTCGTTGTCTCTGAACCCCCTCCCGTAAAGTAATGTACTTTCGTAAGGTCTCTAAGTCGCTTACTTCAGGAGAAATCTGACCACTCAGGTTACTACATTGGGGAGTAACGACAAGTAAGTACCCCCGCTCCCATAACCTTTTGTTTACCACTTTCTCCTCGGTACTGGGCAGCAAGTCTAGCCATGGCTCACCTTTTAGAGATGATTGAGCACGAATACTTTGTCGTCAGAGAAGCTTACAGGAACAGGGTTGAGACCACTTAGTTTCCCAGACAACCTAAAAGAGACCCTTCTCGTCTTCTGTACCATCTCCGTTTCGCGTTCCCTCCCTGTTATTCCAGTTACACAATGCTCCTTCTCGCTGTGTCCCTTGACTTGTCTGTTCTACCTCCATCTTTCCCCTTTGTATTCTATTTTTTCTTTCTCATACCCTCCTTTGGTAAGGTCAGATAAGTGCCATGGGAGTAATGGACAGTAAAGCGACTCAATGGGTCGTTCTCAAGATGCCTATATCACGGTACATACCAGCACATTTCATGACCACATAGAACTAGCACCATACCTAGGCACGGAATATAACTTATCACTCGGGATAAGGTTTAGGCCATGACGGGAGAGAGCTCCCCTTCGACAAGAAAAGGAACGTCATTTAGGACCCATCAATCGCCCCCAGGTATGTAGGCAGGGCCTTGTAACCATGTTCTCCGCCCCAGGGAGAGACACTGGTGTGTTACTTATGGAAGCAGCTATAATTGCCACCACTCATTACTCAGGACGACCGTAAAGGCCGTCTACCAGTCAGCTCCTCTCTTATGAACCAGGACAAAACCAACGCCGGGCTTCTGGGAGCTAATTATTCAAGATCAGACAATGGCACTTCTTAAAGGCTCATGTCGTTTAACCATATTCTCCTCCATGACCTGTTTTTTCCATGGACCAAAAAAGGGGGATGTACATACAAGCCGAGAGGAATAAATTGGGACAGACTGAATACCTGAGATAAAAAACAGGGAGGAGGAGGACAGGCAGCCTCCAGTGTAATTAGTATGTTACATGCCTTTGTCTTGTTAGATAGGAAGAGAGAATGAATTGCTGGAACCGCAGAGAGAACACAACAAAGTCTCTCTTAAACACATTCCTTGATACTAGGAGAGTGAACGGGTCAAATGTGACATTACTGCTCAGTAATCACCACCCCGCCAGGAGAAAAAACACCGAAGAATCCACGTGCCCCCCTTCCCCCCAAGAGCTGCAAGTATCACATGAAACAGACAGGCTGGGTTTAAAAAAGCAGAGCAAAAGCAAGGAAAACCAAAATCAATGTAATACTGCTGAAATTCCGGATCTGTAAAAAAAATACCTACCTTATGTTACATCATGATTCCCCGCCGATACCACCAAAACCCAATGGTATAGTATAGATGCGTATAGCTCACCGGGGGGACATGTATACACACACCACTGACTGCACCAGGGCCCCCCGCCTGTCCGTCCGTCCGTCCGTCCGTCTGTCTTATCCTATCCTCTCTCGCTCGAAGGGTGTGTGTGACCTAACTGAACGAACCCCCCACCGAACCGAAACCCGCGTGGCGTGTATTGCTCATATATCCACACACGTGTGTGAACCCCGTCCCGTCCCGTCCCCTCCCATCAGCCCAGCTCCCGCTTAGACAACATTTCGAAATGACAACCCCCCCCCCCCCCCCTCGGGGTATGTAATCGTAATCGATCCTCGTGTGCGGTCGGTCGGTCGGTTGCGTATTGTGTGTGTTTTTATCAGAGAGCGAGGTTATAAGCATACTCATCCTCCATATTCTGGGTGACCCAGAGGACGACCGAACTATATATCCCAACACAAAGTTAGCATGTAAATTTCCCCCTTCCCCCCCTCCTTTTGTTTTTGTTTCCGCTCAAACGTACCTTAATCCAACCAAGGCGTTGGCAACGACATTCTCGACGCCCATGTTCATGGCGGGGAACTGTACTCCCGGTACGACGAATTTCAGCACAAACACCGTGACCCCGCCCGCCATGCCACCGGCCAGCGCAGCGAACCCCAAGAAGAGCACGACCCGCGCCTTCCAGGCCACGCCGCTCCCGCTGTACGAGAAGCTGTCGGCGGAGAGTCGTTGCTTCTCGACAGAGTTGATAATCAACATCCCCAGAGACGAAAAGATGAAGGGAAGCCAGTCGACAAAGGTGACGTGCACGTCGGACCCGTTCAGCGGGGACTTGGACCAGACTGCGCTGTCGAGGAGCACGTAAAACGCCAACGAGAACTACACACACACACACACACACACATATTAGTTTGGTTAAGAAGGGGGGACGGGGACGTAGACGGGGGACGTACCAAACCACCAGCGGCGTAAATACCCGCGTTCCGCGCCCACACCGAGTTCAGCCACTCGGGCTTCTTGAACTTCCACAGCCTATCCTCTGACATCTTATCTTCTCTTCTACTGCTGCTGTGACTTCGACTTCGGGGTATCGTAAAGTAAAAAAAAGAAGAGATTAGAAATGGGTGCGAAACAGAAAGCGACGTTCGATCGTGGTGGTGTGGGTGTGGTTCTCCGGTTGTGTCGTGTGTGTGGGTTGGGGGGGATGGTTGAAAGTTGTTGTGGTGGTTGTTTGCGGCTGTGGATGACGAACGTCCGAGCGGTTTGCGAAACTGCGACAGGCTAATAAGCCCAGGCTCCCGTCCTCCTCCCAAGCTGTGGCAGCGCCAAGTTACCCCGACGAGGCTGACGCTGAGTGGAGAACGTTTATTCTTGGCTGCCGAGGTGCACGTGACTATACACGCGAAGCATTTAACAAAACATGGAACAGCTTATTAAAACTGTAACTGCGAATTTGGAGGCAACGGGAGTGGATTTTCGTGATAGTTTATGTGATACCTACCGTCGTCCATCGGGGCGATGTTCGATGTTGTGCAGCTATTTAAAACAGGTTTGAGATGCAATGTTACCGTCCTATTCCCAAAAAAAAAAAACTTTGTTCCAGTCACAGTACATACAAGGTGGTTGTAGAATAGTTCTGTGAAAAGTTAGGCAACTGCACAACCTCATCCATGTTATATTTCTATGCTAACGCTCTAAATAATCATCGTTTGCTCCCCCCCCCCCTTATTCCTAATCACAAACGCCTTGAAGCAAAAAAGCAGAGCAACGCAGAAAAAATAAGTCAAACTTGACACAGCCACGCGCGCGCTACGCCTTTCAAACTCCGTCCTATAAATTAGAGACTGAGAACAAAGCCAGACACCACCCCCTCCCCCAGAAACTGTAGAAGAAAAAAGGTAGAAATCAAGACGAAGGGAAAAAAAACGCATATTAATTAAGTCGAGCCATGTGAGTGTGTCGCTGCACGCAAATTCACGGCCAGCCTCACAGCCCCATATAATATAATACAAAGTGAGAAGTAAGGGCTTAACTTGGACCGAACACCAAGTTTCGTCCAAGTTGACCCCCAGATCAGTGGCCCAAAAAGAAGGTGAATTAAAGAATAAGCCAACCAATCGTTGTGTTACACTTCAACCTGCCCCGCTCCCGCCCTGTCTGATATGCAAAGAGTCCCAAAATGGTTGTTCAGGGGATGTATTGCGTTCGATTCTGTGACCGCATGGTATAGTCGGAGGGAGAGAATGTCTAGAGGAACGAGGACGGGTGAACCGAGGATAACGCCATAATAGAAGTGTGAGAAACGATCGTCACGAGGAAACCGTTGAGAAAGTCCCGTTGTCTCTCGAGATAGCTGCAACTGGAACGCCGGGTTTGTTCGTCGCCGTGTAAGATGTAAGAATAATAGATCCCTTTGAGTTGAAACGTTCCATTAACTCATGATTCGTCGTTGCTCGCCATGCAGTCTCTCCTAAATCTCGATTTCCTTCATGGCTTCCTCGGCCACCACAGCAGGCTGCTTGCCGTTCATCTTAGCCGTGCCTGCACTGCCGTTACTTTGTACTGATTCGCGTTTGGTGGTCTCGACTGTCGAAGATTCACCGTTTGTCAAAGCCTCAAGTCGCGGGGCGGTCTTGTTGTTTTCCTCGCTCGGCCTGGGCGTATCGACCTCGACCAACTTCTGCGGAGGCTGCAGGGCACTGCCATTCACCACCAGAGACAAGGGTGCTTCCTCGGCTACCCGCGCCAGGGGGCTTGTTGGCGGCTTGTTGTGTTGTCCCGGTCGGATGGGACTTGCGAGAGGGGAGCCGTTCAGACTGAGACGCTGCATCGAGCGGCCTCTAGCCGCTTCACCGTTCGGCTCGACCGGGCTGGCGTAGGGGGAGGCCGACCCAGTAGGAGAGGCAGCGCCTGGAACAACGGACTTGCGCTTGGCGGCTATCCGCCCATACTTCTGGTCCATCCTCCACCGCAGAATCTCAAAGTAAGCTGGCTCGACGCGAGCCCTCTTAAACTCACGCAGCTTGAGCTCGCCAGTGTCCTCGTCGACAAACCACCTTCCGCTGCCGAGGTCGTCGGCAACAATGGCCAAAAGGGAGGCCCAGGAGCGAGCAACCACATACTTGGTGTCGTAGTCCCGGCCGAAGAGGATGATTTGGCCCCATTGGCCCTTGGGACCCGGCGCCAGATCCACGGCCAGGTTATTGCCACCCCAGTCGCGCACCAGAGGGATCCAGGCCGGATGCGCGTATGCCTTCTGCACGGCATTGGGGGGCACGCAGTCTTGTTTCGCTAGCAGGTCCTGTCGCCAGTTCGGGTTGTGAGGCGAGGCTGGCCTTGAGTTTGAAGGGCCGGCTTTGGATGATGACGCTTGGCCGCTGCTGCTGCTGCTTCCGCCGAGAGCCTTCAGCGGCACCGAGGGCTTGATGATGGTAGCAGTGTCCGCCAGAAATTCCTGGTTGACCTTCCGCCAGTTTTCCCACTCCTGCACTATCTCCTCGCAGTCGAGAAGCATAGACCCAAAGATTATGCCGGTCGGTGTGCCACCTCGTTCTTGTCCGTCGTGAATCGCCAGAGACTCTCTCACGTCTTGTGGCAGCGTGCAATCGAGCTGATGTTCGAGTTCGTTGAGGTCGTTCACCGTGCAGCCTTCGCACAGCTGATCGAATAGTTCCGGGTAGTTCTCGTCGGCCCATTTATCAATCTTGCTCCAGGAGCTTTCCACTGACGGGGGAGGCGGTAGGCCATCTCGGAAGGACTGCATGGGAATCTCTCCGTGAGGACTTGCCATTTCAAAGCCGTCACTGTTCTGTCGCTGGCTCATTGACCTCATTCCGGGCGAGTACGGCCGACTTGAGCCCGGGCTCATGGGTGCTGCCGCCATATCTACACCGGATCCGCCATAGGATGTGGTCCTGTCCATACCCGAAGAATGGCGTCCAGTCTCATCGTGATAAGGAGATGTGATATCACCTCGTGATTCCGAGGCGGTTGCGACCGACGTCAGGACTGGGTGCCGGTTCAATGGGACATGACGCCCTGTTCTGTACGGAGAATCGACGGTAGAATCTATACAGCAGACTAGTCAGAAAACGCCAAGGCTGGAAGAGCCGTAGGGGCTTGGGGAGGAACTCACGTCGGTCATAACTGGTCATAGTATGCCAGATGTCGCGGAAGAGTGATCCTATTCTGCATTTTCACGTCTTGTTAGCCAACAGCAGATTGTTAGTCGACATTGTTGCACCTACGGGTTCGCCATTGCGGGCTGTTGATCGCTACGCCCAACGCGGTGCTGATGCCTGGGGGGAGCAGGATATCGGTCGGATTTGGCGGGTGTGGTTTAGGGGTTGTGGAGCGAAACGAGGTTTTCCAGTCTGTTGGGTCGGTTGATGCGCAACTCGCGAAATGCGGTGGAGAAATGAGAGTCAAGACCCCTAAATCCGCGTCGGAGTGCCGTCTCTGCGGATCCTCCACTGTGCCCGGCGTTGCGGCAAAGACAGCTGTGTTGTTCTTGGAGGCTTTCGTTGTCTCGCCCGTAGACAGACCCCTTGATTGGACGGACGGTGCGCTTTTGTTTGTGGATTTTGAGGTCGGTCGGTCGTGGCGTAACGCCGGAGACAAAACTGTCGGTAGGTAGCGGCCTCCTTTTCTGGTCTAACGTTACCCTGGTTGGAAAACGGTACCTAGCACGTCATGCTAGTCAACACCCTATTTTCTTGTCCTTTTTCTTCTTTCCGGCGCAAGCAAAAGCCAAAAGTTCAAAGAGCGAAAGCGTAAAACGAGTGATGCAGTTGCATTGAACGAAGCGACAACGATGATGTAGTGGGTGTCTTGCGAAGAATGGCAAACGAGAGTGGGAGTGATTAATTTCAGACCGAATGGTAATGTTCGAAATGCTGGCTTCTCCCGCTTGCCAGAAGGGGGAGGAATTAACCAATGCGAGGTGCCTGCAGGACAACTCCCCTTGTGAAAACGCTTTATGACAAACCTTCACTTACGGATAGTGGGGAACGTGTTGGCCGACGGTGTCATTCAAAACTTGGCGAGACCAAGGTGGATGTCCCGCACACTCCGGGGGTGGTGACTGGCGAGAACTGGCAAGGTTGGCGTGATTGGCTTCTGTGCAATGCAACACATGCTGGCAGCCGGCGGCTTTCACTGGGCCACACGGACTCGCGAATTGGAGGACCAGGCGGGGCGACGGACTGGTGTGCGTCCAGGAAGACCCGACCACCAACTCCCCCCCTTCATTATACTCTTGGCATTAAAACGGCGCAGGGCAGTCCGTTTAATAGTTGCGGCACCGTCTATCACGGGCAGGGTAATCTCTCAGTCCTGAGCCTCCTGACCAAGCTTTTTGATCGCTTTTCGCCTCGGCCCTTCAATGCACAGACGTCACTGCCATTTCAAGTTTTCATCACAACCTCCGTTTCCCCAAATATAGCTCCCGCAGGACGCTCTAAAAGTCGGTAGTCGAGTCTCGGTCCTCCGACTAAGGACAGACGGAAGGCCCCCTTTTACGGCTATCTGTAGCATCAATTGTACTCCGTAATACAGCTCTTCAAGGGCACTGGGCACACAATAGTCACTGGATTGAGTTTCTGGATCTTGTGCGTTGATATCTCGGAGTGCGGGGACCAGTAGAACGGCCGTTTCATGCAGATGCAGTGTAAAAGATGGCGTTGACCAGGGCGGCTGAGGCTCATGTAAGTTCCCTTGACAGCGTATCTCTATCGCATCCTTTATCATTGCTTATCAAGAGTGTTTCGGTTCGATGCACCTGTCCGCCGTATGTCGCCTCAATTCAACAATCAGATTCGTTCGTTCACTCCGTATCATGACGCCTTCGAACACATTCGGCTCGGAGCGTGGCCGATGGTTAATGACGGCTTGAACATGAGATTAAGTTTGTGCGGCCTTTGCCTTTAGACCCAAAGGCCGCGCCGCATTGAGGGGCAAAAGGTCAGGGCGGCCAGTTTGTGTCCTATTTGTTTATTGTCTGCATGAACATGAGAGGGGCACGCACTCAGTTTCTATGGCCTCCATCGTGGTCGCGTCCACATCGTCGAACCTCAGATGTCTATATGCAGCATCTCGCCACTCGCCACGTTCACCGGTTCCCTGGTGCCGACGACGAGGCGCTGAGGCAGTAGTAGAAGATAAAGTGTGTGCTGCCATTTGATAGAACCCCGCACTTTTCGGGATCGGCATACCACTCGTTACTGTGGCTCAAACGTTGGAAAGATAGCCTTGTTGCTGAATTAAACTGATCTTCAAAGGCTTATGTTGGTTCAGGTCAGATAAAACGGTAGATCGCCAGCCAATCAACGTGGCTGAGATCTTCGTGCTGCAGGTTGCCATTTGTTTCAAGTCCCGGCGTACATAACTTGTCCCTTGTGAGCAGGCGGATGTGCATGCAATACAGATGTAATGTGTGCACCGCCACAGAGATTCTTGCCTTGCTGATAGTTAGTCGGAGACTAGCTCCGGGACCACCGGTGAAGGACCCGACTAACGACAACACAACCAAACAATAACAATAACAATGAGGCAGGTCCAAAAAACATAACAGAACCACGAGGCTCAAGGGGCACGGAGATAACTACTCCATGACCGGGCATTTTCGTCTAAATATAGAAGTACGCCACTTGAATTTAGGTTCTAGAACCCGGCGTACGCTCGCTCTGTTGTTAGCTTGCAGTCGACCACATGCACTTGAAGATCATAGTCAATCAACTCTATGGTGGAACCTCATGGAGCGAGGGCTCGGCATCTGTTTCCCGCATAACTTGTCCGAAATACATATGTAGAGTTGTTTGTTAATATAACAGCAAGTCAGTTGTGCGTATGTAGAACACACACCCAGAATAATAGGGCGTGTGATGGGTTGGGAAGCAAGCAGCCGAATCTGCGACGCACAAAAGTTGGAACCCCTTAATGTCGGAATCAACAAGCTACCTTACACAACATGATTAGCACACAAGCCGACAAGCCGACAAAGTTTCGATATCGATAGCCGCCTTTCAAACAGATCATATATACATACACCAGATCTTTATGAACCTAGAGAAAACAAACAAACTAACTAAACAGCCCCCCCCAAAGCAACCAGACTAAGTCTGCCACATATACTCACTCAACCCAAGCAGTTTATCCGCCATCTGCCGTTTCGCCGCCGCGCTGACCCCCCGTTCCGGGTCGGCCAGCTGCTCGCTATAACACAGCTCCATCAGCGCCTTGAGTTCGTCGTATGTAAATGTGAACTTGTTATTCTCCTCCTTCTTTCCACCTCCTTTATCCCCCCCCGCTTCTCCCCCCTCTGTTTCCCCTCCTCCTCCTCCTCCTCCTCCTCCTCCTCCTCCTCCACCACCACCACCCCCGTCCGTCTGCGAATCCAGCTTCGCCTTCTCAACAATCGCATCGGGCCCCTTGTCAAACAGCTCAAAGTAGTTCGCGGCCCTGACCAGGTCCACTCCCTCCTCGATATTCTTCAGGTTCTGCTGCAGCACCAGGATGTTGAGCTGCATCCGCCCGCAGCCCTTGGCGTTTATGGGTGCTACCATCGGTGCGTTGCCGATTAAATAACTGTTTATTAGCAGTCCCAACCCGGTCCTGATAAATCCCACCTCTCTCTCCCTCAACAACTGCGTAGTTATCTCGTCATAGGCAACCATCTCCGCGTTCAGTGCCAGGATCTGCGGGTCCGGCTCGTTGACTTCTTGGTCTAACAGATAGGGCGCCGTCTGATCAGGCGATAGAGCTGTGTGTAGGGACTGAATTATCCGACAGCGGACTTCAGTGTGAAGGGTAAGCAAAGCGGTGGAGGCGAGCTCCTCGTAGGAGGAGACAATGCTGTCAAACGACCTATGCCTGTTATTAGCACAGACGCAACACAAAAAAAAAAAAAAAGAGAGAGAGAGAGAGAGAGAAATGTAAAGGGCACGGTCACATACTGAACAGTATCCTGCGTCATGGGCAGATAAACCGGCCCCTGCTCTGTCGTCGCCTTACTCGGATCATCGAGTAGTGTCCATCTCTTCTTCTCCGGCCTGGGCAGGCTGCTAGCCCGCGACGAGTCCGTCTCGTTCCTCGTTATGTGCCGCAGCCCGAGCACCTTCACCGATAGCCATTTCATGCTCGTGTACAGCAGACACAATGACGAGATGGTATCCCTGTCCTGGATGATATCACTCATCTCCAACTTCTTCTCCTTTGTGAGTTGCATCAGCAGACCGACCTCCCGTTCCAAAAGTTCATGGCTGGTAGAGTCGGTGTCGGATTTCCACAACTGAAGCATCGTCTCATGCAGTTCGCTCGGCTCGAGGGCCATGATGGCCGACCTTCTCAGCTCCCCCTCTAGTTGCTGTAGTTGCTGCAGCTGCTGCAGCTGCATACCATCCTCCCCTTCTTGCTGCGTCTTGGTGACTTGCGCTTTATACCAGCTAAAGCACCGGTCATAGTACCGCAGCATCTGGGTGATGATCAGCGAGCTCAATGCCTGGTCGTGCGGGATCGTCGCCAGCATCCTGCAGAACGCGGTGACCACCGTGAAGAAGGCAGTGGCGCCCTTGAATACCGGCCGTCTCGCCACGCGGGCCCAGTCGGAATCCTGCTGGAAGGCGTCCGACTCGCCAAACACCGTATCGCTCAGCTTTCCCAGCGTCTCTTCCAGCTGCGGCTGGAAGACGTTGACCAAGAAGTTGTCCAGGAACGACGTCAACGTGCTGGTCGCCAGATCAGACCCAGGCGGTACGATGTTCTTCAGCCTCTGCAAAAAGACCAGCGTAGGCGGCAGGAGCAGGCTCATGTTGAAGACACTCGGCTCCACCAGAGCCTTGTTCGTTCCCGCGCTGTTCAACAGGTTGCTGCTGCTGCTGCTGCCCCCGTTTGACCCGGCCATCTTTCGCGCAGTCACCGTCTCCGACCGCGGGATCACCAGCGACCCCTTCTTAGTGTTGTCTGGCCCCTTCTTGGCCGTCAGACCTGGCACAGCCGCCCTGATTATGCCGTCCAGATCCTCGTATTCTGTCGCCATCTCGAAGGACTTGGCATCGGCCTCGGAGAACTTGAACAGGTGCTCGCGCGAGGTCGCTCCATTCCCGTTCAAGCCCGCGCCAGTTCGTGCAGACGAGCTGAACTGGTAGAGATCCGCATCTGTCGTCACATAATTATGCAACAGGGACCGGATTTCGTTCTGGTACAGGTTCCACAGCTCCTTGAAGCTTCCCAGCAGGGCGGTATTGTTGCCAGCCCCTTCACGCCGGATGAGAGACTTGATGGACTCATGGAACACGCGGTGGCCTTCAGCAATCGCCTCGAACTTTCCATAAAGCGTCCAGAGCAAATCGTAGATAACATCCGCCCGCATCTGCGTCTCCCGCTGGCCATACATCAGCAGCCCGTGCGATCCCGCCGATGTCCCCCCCCGCAGGGAGCTGGGGTGCTTCTGGTCGATGTCGTTGATGGTCTCGTTAACCACGGCAAAAAGCTCGACGGGCAGCCTCTGCTTGAGGGTGTCGACGGCGGCTTCCAGCCTTCCTAGCTTGTTCAGAGACTCTACTAACAAAGTGACGTAGTAGAATGTGTCAGCCTCTGGGTTTTTCTGAGGGTCTTCTGTCACCGGCTGGTCCCAGTCGATAGCGTCCATGATCGTGTAGAAGGGCACCACCACGGCGGCCGAATCGCCGTAGTTGCCGTCCTTGAACGCACCATGGTTCTTGGAGAGGTTCTGCCACCGTTCCTGGCAGTACGGTGATTTGAGGTAAAGATGCTCGTGCAATTCCTCCACCAGTATGTCCATAAGGGCGGTCTCCTGGTTGGCGAGGTAGCTGCGCAGTTCGCTCAGCGCACCAATCTTGTCCAGTTCAGGTTTCCTCAGCTTGCGCAGCGCTGTCTGCAGCACCTCCACAGCCGTGAGGAAGCGCTTCTCCGAAATCCGTGCTTCTAGCTGGTCGGGCACAGCCCGCAAGTCATCCAGCTCGTTGAGCGTCTGCAGCACCTGATCGTACATGTGTGATGTGGCGTGCAGCTTCTTCAGCTCGGGGTCCGTCGTGCACAGCGCCGTCTTGGACTGGGCGAGGGACTCCTTCAGCGCCCGCACCTTCTTCTGCGACGCCTGTATGCTTCCCTGGATCTTGTGGAACGTGCCGATGGAGCTGTTGAAGCCCTGGTGGTAGTCGTGCACAATGTTCTTGAGCGAGCTCTGCAGGTAGTCGTGCGTCTGCTGGAAGTTGCGGTACTCGTGCGCCCGTCCGACGGAGCTGGTGTCCAGCAGCTGCAGGGCCAGCTGCACGGGGATGCAGTCGCTCTCGCACATGGCCGGCCATTCCTTCTTGATCAGCTCCAGCACCTTGCCTATCTGGCGCTCCGCGTTCGTCTCGTAGCCCCCGCCGAGCTGGGCTGCCAGCGCTGCTGATCGACCTGGCGGCGGCGCATTATTTCGAGCCGCGGGCGGAGGTCGGCTGTACTGCTGCTGCTGCTGCGGGGGTGGTGTCGCATACCGGTCACTACCGTAGCCCTCGCCGAACGGATCATATTCGTCGTCGTTTTGGCGGCCGTAGTTACCGTTGCGATACGGCTGCTGGCCGTATCTGTTCGACATGGTTGATGTGGGAGAGTCGCTATCGGATTGAGGGGCGCGTCATCGTTGGTTGCATGCCAATTGGGATTCTGCTGCTAGAGTATCCCCTAACAGAGAACTGACGAAATGCGAGCCGTCAAAGAACCTAGCCGTGCCTGGTCGCAGTGTCCTTTCAGGTTGCAAAGGAGAATGGTATTGTTCGGGCGCGGACATGCATGGCAATGTTTCGTCGCAGCTTCGACGGGTAATGCCGCTGTGGTGCAGCTGAGCACAAGGACCCTGGCGTGCCTGGTTTGGCGCTTGGATCCACTGCGGCTTGGGCGTTCCGGGCGGTCAAGTGGCTCTCAGGGTCACCCCTGACTTCTGTGGTGGTGCACGACAATTGCGATGAATTTGTAAAAATCTCCACGGAGTTTACAGGAGTTTCAGTTAGGTCGATTATTAATATAGTTTTTTTTGGTTGAGAAAAAAGGTTAGAGAGTCCCGCATAATATCGAAAGATGAATGTAATGGCGAGAAAAAAAACAAAAACATACAACACCAGGGATTCGCTGGTCGTCACCGACCCAACTACTGATCTGGCCCTCACTGGCTTATCTATGGGAGAGCGGACGGGATCCCGAGTTTTCCAGTGGGTATGGTCGTATGTGGTGGTCGCTCTCTTGAGAATGACTTATATTACCACTAATCAATGCAGTGTGAAGCGAAGTTGTGATGTGATCATTAAATATCATATACATAGCGAAATGGTGACATGGTCATACTAACCCCTCTATAACCTGCCCTTATTCTACACTTCTACATCTACCCTTTCACCACATTTCCCTTCCCTTCCCCTCTCAACTCTCTTCCCCCCCCCAATTATGTCCCCTCCCCCCCTTTTACCGCATTACCCCCTTCCCCTAGTTATCTTATCATCTTCTGTTCTGTTCAAGCATACACCAAAATCCGCTTACTCCCCCCGCAAAACTCTCTGCTATCCCCGTTGCAAAACATGGCCCGACACTCCCACTCACTGCCCGCCAGTTTCTCCGCTGTCGGTACTGCATCCCCACAGTAGCACTCCCCTCCATATTCCACACCAAAAACCCCCCACCCCCTGCTGCCACACTTCGCCATGCACGTTTCCACGCTCACGCCAGACCCAGGCATCCACGTATACTTCGAGAGCACCCTCGCGGTGCTGTTATCCACAAAACACCCCCGCAACGTCGCCTGCAAGTTCCCACTGCTCGCGGACTGCACGACCTGCGGCATGACATATGTGTTGTTGCGGTAGACGCTAAGACGGGATTTGCCACCGCAGGTCTGGGCAGAGTCGCCGCCACATGCCATGGTGCACCCCGTCTGACCGTACGCACCCCCGGCGAGGCCGAGGCCGCAGTAGCATTGCGTGGAGTACTCCACGCCCGCCAGGGGGTAGTTCTTGGAGGAGCAGAACTGCTGGCACATCTCGACCGTCATGTTGACTGAAGTGGTCGACGTGCCGTTCAGGCTGCGGGAAGAGGTGGAGTCGTTTGCGCAGCCTGTGTAGGACCATGGTGGGAGGGTTGCGGTGGGGGATACGGAGGAGGTGGTGGAGGTGGTGGATGAGCTAATAGTTGTGACAACAGCGGCACTGGACGAGCTTGATGATGAGGAACCCGTAGACCACGGCTTGGATGATGACGACGAGCTTGTGATGGCTGCACTTGACGTCGAGCTAGCAGACGACAACCAGCTGGTTGACGTTGAAGTAGACGATGGCAACGTGGAAGAGCTGCTGGTTGAAGGCGCCACGGAGCTAGATGTAGAGCTTGTCGATGAAGCTGGGGAACTTGAAGATGTGCTTGAAGCGGGACTGCTCGAGAACCAGCTGCTGCTAGTACTCGACATGGTGCTTGACGTGCTGCTGCTGGAGCTGCTGCTAGTGCTTGAGGTCGAACCGACACTCAAAGACGTACTGCTACTGCTCGAACTGGCAGCAGGCAGGCTGACAATCTCGGCCCCCCAAACACCGTTATTCGAGTTGCCCTGTCCCACAGACTGCTTCATGTAGCACGGGCTGCTGATGCCCGGCAGCCACGAGAAGGCCACACAGCTGGTAGTCGTCGAGCAGGCCTCACAGCACGCCGCATAGCTACTCACGTAGACCATGCTGAGATCTCCAGCAAAGTGGTCGATGTAGCATTCCAGCAGGAACGTCTTGCCGTTCGCCGATGTGAATATCGTGCCGTTGGATGACGGGCAGGTGACGGTAACTGTCGGTGTTGTCGCTGCCGAGCTGGTACTTGAACTAGTCATACTCGAACTGCTCGATACTGATGAGCTGGAGACCGATGTAGAGCTGACTGATAATACCGACGATGATGATGATGACTTTGAAACCGAAGAGCTGGGAGTTGAAGACGCCGAAACCGAAACCGATGAACTGCTGCTCACGGACGAGCTGAGCTGGTACAGCGACAGCCCGCTCGCACCCCCGCACAGCTCCAGACTGTTTCCGTTGCAGACCATACTACATCTCCCGTCCGTGGCCGTCGTTGCTCCGTTCATGATGACGTTCCCGCAGTAACATTCCGCGCTGTACTCCACCCCGAAATACGTAAACCCCGCGCAGTAACTGGCACAATATTCGACGGTCATGGTCGCGGACTGTATGCTGCTCCCTTGTAGGGTCCGTGCCGCAACGGCGTCCGTATGGCAGTCCACGAAGCTATACCCCCCAACACTGGCCAAGTTGCTTGGTGTCGCTGCCACAACTGAACTCGTTGAGCTCGCCGACGACGTGCTGCTGCTCGGATTCGCAGTGACCATCCCGTTCAACACGTAGACCGATATCCTGCTGCTCCCACCACACAGCTCCGTCGGGTCTCCCGCGCATGTATACGAGCATGTACTCTCCACCGCGGCCGCGTTTGTCCCCCCCAATGTGTTTCCGCAGTAGCATTCCGTGCCGTATTCCACCCCGAAATACGTATACCCTGCACACGCAGCTGCGCAGGACTCGATCGTGTTCCCGCTGCTTGCCCCGACAATCTTCCCGCTCAGCGTCCTTGCCGCAGTCGAATCCGTCCGGCACCCATAGTAGACATAGTTGCCCACCGTCTTCTTGTAAGCCGGCGGCATGAACGCCGCAGACAGCGAGTTGTTCCCCGGGAAATACCCAGTGACATCGTACCACATCATCACATAGCTCCCGACCCCTCCGCAAAACTGCGTCTTATCCCCCGGACATATGTAGTTCTGGCAGAGGTAATCATCCACCCGCAGGCTCACTGGCGGTATGTTCCTCCCCACCCAGCACTCCGTGGTGTATTCCGTGCCCGCAAAGGCCGCTTTCGACGTCACGGCGAACTGCTGGCAGGCCCCGTTCGAGTTATTCGCGATGTTGCTCTGTGTAGTCTCTATCCTCGCAGTCGTCGAGTCCTGGTAGCAGCCCAGGTACTTGAACCTCGGATTCCCATTCGCGAGTGCCGGGCCGACCTGCTTGCCCACCAGCGTGCCCGTGAAGTTCAGGACGTGCACCCCAAACGTGAGGTCGTTGACGTTGATTGTCCAGGCCCCGGAATACACGACCGGATCGCTATTCAGCACGGCCGAGCCCGGCGAGAAAAACATCGTCGCGGTCGCTGACTTTCCGGGTCTTATCACCATCCCCTCCGACAGGTCCGTGTTGGGATTCTCCGCCCCCAGAAACTTTCCGAGTGGCGGCTTGCTCTTGTCCATCATCAGATCAGAACCTCCCGTATTTGTGAACCGGATGACCATCTCTGTCGTCGTCAGCCCGCCGACCGACGTACCCATGTCCAGCTGGAAGGCGCAGTCCGCTGACGGGTCAACACAGTCTGGGATCGTGGCCCAGCCGCCTTCTGGCGTGGAATACTCCAAGAGGGCGACCGGCTGCGAGTTCGCGGAGCCGGTGAGCACGGAATGCGCCATCCCGCCGTCCGTCCACACCGCAAAGGTCGTATAGAAATCCCCAAGTGTGCTGCAGAGGAAGGTCATGTGCACGATGACGGACGACCCCCCGGGAATCGTCGACCCAACAGCCGGTAGGTCGGTCGTGGTAAAGTACCCGTTTGCGTCTAACATGTATGTGCCGTTGGCGTTCTGGGTAATATTACTGAACTGCGCGGAGGGTGCTGTCGGGGAGTCTGTCGTAAAGGCATATCCCAGAATCTGCATGGTCCCCTTGCCGAGGTTCTGCACGACCATGGTGTTCTGCGACCCCCCCGCAGCAGCCGCCGAACCTAACACCAGGGGGGAGAAGTCGACGTTGACGGGGTTGATGGCCGCAAACGGCGCCTGGCTCACAGTCGTCCCCGTCACGGACAGCGGTTGGTTGGTCGAGTACCCAGTCACGCCGTTGACGGTAACCAGGGTGATGGATCCGGACTGAACGCCCGGCTGGATCGACGGCGCGCTGGTGCTGCCCGAGCTGAGCACATACCCCGTCAGGTTGAACGTCGCCGGGAACGTAAACGACTGTCCCGCGGCAACGACCCCCTGCGGCACACCCCCCGCATACGAGATGTTGTATAGCGGATTGCCAACGGTGATGTTGGCAATCTTGTTGACTTTGATCTTGGCCACGCAGGTGATGTTGATGGTGCTGGACTGGCCGATGGCCACCTCGCCGAAGTTGAACGGCCCTCCGCAGTCAAACGGCAGCTGAACCGGCGAGCCAAATCCCAATATCTGACCGGTGTAGGTAGTAGTGTAGTACCTCCCGTTGCCAAAGACCGGGCGCTGAAACTTCGGAAGGGTGGGCGTAGCCGGTAGTGTAATCTTCTTCAGCGTACCACCGTTGGGAACGGCGCTGTACGCTTTAATGCCCGCGTCAGGGTCCGTGATCCAGAGCACTGCCGTCCCCGGCTGCCCGTCCAATGTCGTGATCGTCGCGGACCCCGTCCCAACCCTGCCGGCGCAGTTGTCAGGCGTCTGACCCGCCAGGCTAAACGCCGGTTTCCCACTGCTATCCGAACCCAGAGCGTACGCATATGTCGGCGCCCCGACGGGAGTGATGTACATGTACCCCCCTTCCAAGGGGTAAGCACCGACGTTCCCAAACATCGCCGTCCCAGTTGGGGGGGTGATGATTTGTATGATGGCGTCGCCGCCGCCAGCAGCCATTTTATAACCACCCAGATTGTCCGCGTTGGTGACGTAGCATTGCCCGTTCTTGCCCGCGGTGACTGCCAACCTGTTGACGCCACCGCCGCCAAAGGGCAGGATCGAAACCCCCCCACTGCCCAGATCTCGGTCCGCAGAGTCGATGGCCTGGTACGTGTACGGCTCAAAGTAGTCCTGCTGCGTCACCACTCCTGTTGACGCGTCGATCGCCATGTTGACGATGCATTCTGATAGAGTGTCGAGATGCACCCTGCCGCTGGCCGGAGACTGCCCGTTCACGGTGGTTTTATACCCGTTGCCAGTCGCAAAGAACAGACGACCGGAGTTGTCTGACGAAAGAATGGCGCCGCTCTGCCAGATACCGCAGCCGCCACCGCCGCCGTTCCAGGTGCCGTCTTGGTCTGGGGCACGGTCACCCGCGCTGGTCGAGTAGAGCGTCACGGGGGCGCCGGTGTTGGCACGCATGCCGACCACCCAGCCGGTGTAGTTGTACAGATCGCAGTGACCTCCGAAACCGGCGTAGACGACGCCGTTGATCAGGTTCAGCGACGTCCGCTGAAGAACATTACCACCCGTGAAGTAACGCGTATTGTCATTGTCCGCAGGGACGCCTTCCACCCATGTGGGAAAGCCCGGGCGTTCCTGCAGTGTCACGGCATCAATGGCGTGAAACCGGTACACGCCGTTTTGGTACCCTCGCTGGCCCTGCACCATGTAGCTCTTTGCCCAGAAGTAGATGGTATCCGTGCCGTTGTCGATGACCGGTGTGCCCGTGATGCCAATCGTGCCGCTGATGTCGTTACAATTTCCCAAGTCAGCGACATAGAAGGGAGCTTCGGGCTGGGACTGCGTGCTCATGTCGCGCATGTTGTACAAGGTGCCATTGACGGCGTCGAGGACGTAGATGCGGTTCTGTTCCGAGAAGGCGATGACCACCTGCCTGCCCGTCGACTTGGGAGTGTATACCAGGGGCTTGGCATAGAACTGCTCGTTTATGCCGACGGAGGAGGCCGGCACGGAGAAGGACCATATCTGCCCGAACGAGCCGCCGCCGATGACCGCGGGGTCCATGTTGTGGTTGGGAAGGTAGCCCGTGGCGGCCGAGTCTTGACATCGTTCTGTTAGCGTTTCACAAGCACAGTACAGTACCGGAGTAGACAACTCACCAGCGTCCATGATAGAGTCCGTGGGGTCCCATCCCCACGCCGCCCTGCAGAGCGCAAGGCTCACTAACGAGCGTGCAAGACCAAAGGGTCTCATGGTGTATTAAGCTTCACAAATGATGGACTAGAAGAAAGACATGTAGACAACGAACGTACGGGTAAACAAGCACGATACTTGACACCCAAAGACAAGGACAATGGTATCAAAAGAGTGACTACACAGTAAAAGAACGAATGACTGACTGGGCTCAAGAAGAGCACGCGACGTCGAAGGAGGAGAGTCCGTCAAAAGAGTGACGACAGACTGCTACTACTACCTCGGACTTGATGTGATAATAACCAAGAGAGTGTGAGGAACGAAAGGATACCGTCAGATCAATGCCAAGGCTTCTCTGCCTTTTGTGTATGTCTGGGCAGGACTTATCGACAAGATCAGTCGGCCCACAGTCATATGACGAGTCCTCTACGGACCCAATGCCATGGGAAGCACTAAACTCTCCTGAATGGGAGGACAAGACGGGTCTCCTGAATCCAGACATGGCCGCGTCAGCGAGGAAGCAGCTCGTCCCGGATCAATATTTCTTGGGTTAGCTTGGTATCTGCTTAGCATGCTCATTTGAGAAGGGCGGTTCTCGATACGGGACTCATCCCGCTGCTTCCGCTCAGCTGAAGATTCCCAAGATCCTTGGAAGAGCCTAGGCACAGAGTCCCAGCGTCTAGCGACAGCGACCACCGGCGAGTCCAAACGGTATCGGTATGTAAACGGCCGAGTCCGAGACGGTGCCAGGGAAAGATGAGATGAAGGATATGCACGGGTTGGTTCTGTGCCGTGCTTGGACTGATGCTTGGGAAGCAAACGCCACGAGCGACGCCACAGGGTTTGAAGCTATCGATGGCGCGGAGCGCGCGCCTCTTCATGCATGTGAGCGGCGGGAGCAGCGCAGCAATGCGGCTCATTTCCAGTGCAGAGCAAATACTTTCTTGGGTAAGCACTGCGCGAAACTGGGCTTGGCAAGAGATTGGACGATGAGAGGACGTTCGTTGTTGTTGGTGGATGTGGGGGCGTCCTTGAGCTCGCCGCTAGCAGGGGGACACAGTTTCCCCAAAAGGCAGGGAAACGTTGTGACTGGGGTTGGGGCAGTGGGAAGTACCGGTACGTCTCTGCAAATCTTCACCCCAGGCGTCACCCTTGTCAGTGGTGATCGACCCCGGTCATGTACTGTACTTCAGTCGAAGCCACTTGTTGTAAGAGCGATTCAAAAAAAATGCCTCTTTTGGCTTGGACGTAACGGTGGCCATTTGCGCTCCGTTATGCTAGAGCCGCATTCCGCAGCAAAGGAACCGGTCGCCCACCTCCCTTGCGCACACGCGGGTGCAAACGCTTTGTCTGGGTTTGCCTCTTCCAGTCATGGCCCGTTCCGCATCTTGTTCCGCACCGCGATTTTCAATGTTTGTGCTGTGCCGCCCTCCCTTGTATGTACAAACACTCGTCAACCATACAATCAAGGCACGGCAGTTACCCACACCACCTACACAGGAAAAGGAGGTCGAGATGCACCTCACTTGTATATGGTCCAAGGAAACGGCAAGCATACGGCGCGTTGCACCGAGGATCGAGATCATGCAGGGGAAATGAATCATACAGACGTGTACCTGCATTAGCACAGCGCCCTGCCCCCTCATCAGATGAAGCAGGGGAGGACGTGTGTGTGCCTGCAATAGTTCTCAAGCCAATGTTTTGTGCTCCCATCGTTCATTCCATGTGCCGCAACCGCGCGCGTTCGATGACTCCTGACCGTAAGCGGTAAAGGGTGCGGTGTGAAGAGAGCTGGCCTTCAACGGGATGCTCGGGGAATATGCTTGCTTTGTTCATCTTGCATATTCCGTGTTGCCGTGTTATCACTACCTGGGCTCCAGATAACTGGGAGGAACGTGCTGCTGGCGAACATATCAGTCCGGTAGTCTTGCCGATATGACTGCGGTGTATGAAGCGTGTGCTTGCTTCAAGAACCGTAAATGGTTAATGAAGCGGTTGATAGACAGCTGAACGCTCATCTTCGTTCTATACTTAGTGTCTCTTCCAATAACGTGTCGATTATAGATTTCATCTCTGGGTGTCACAGATCGGTGCCAGATACCTGGGATTAAATCTGACAGTGACGATCCGGCAGTCATGTGAGAATTTCCGGAGAGCCTTGAATTCTTGGCAACGATGAGCCATAAGCGACAGTACCTTCTAAGTGTCGAGATATGACAAGAGTCATTCGGTCTGGTCTGTAAATGGCCTTGGTAAACACCGACATGGTAGTGTCCATGTGATGAGTGTAGATCACTTCCCTGGTTCCGGAGCACTGGGAAAATGGAGAAGCTTGCTGCTGACATGTCGATCCGGGGGAAATGCAGCATACAATTCTTTGAGGTGTTTTTTAGGTAGTGTCAACTTTTACATCCCTGAAGGATGCAGAAACAAGTTCTGAGTAGCTAAAAGAACCTAGTCGGAAGCTGAATAACAGCATGACTTGACGAGAGCTTGATCCAAGCAAAAGTGCCATTTTCCCTTTATCGTCATCTTTAGTGGCCCGTGTTCCTTCCTCCAACAGGTCGTTTGTGATCACCTTGAATACGTCGTTACTGCACATGCATATACGGCATGAATGCTGGCGAAATCAAATGACAATCAGAGGGTCGGTAGTTGCGTTCAGCGTTCTCAGCAAGAAGCGTTCGGTCGGGAACTGGAAGTGATCTGGACATCGCGCACTCGGGATCCGTAAGCATTTACGCGAGTTGGTGATGGCGCGAGATTTACTTGATGTTCTGCGCACCGATTTGAGCTATATCATCTTGCTGTCATACTCCTCTACTCTGAGAACGTAATCCTGTGCGTGTATACGGCAAGAGCAGCCCTAACAGCTCGTTCCAAAGAGGTACAGCCCCGACTGGATGATTGATTTCAGTGCATTGTAGTTCGCACTTCATTGCCCGAGGAAGAAAATATTTTTATTGTGGATTTTTGAAGGGGTATTAGTTTTATTGCAACTCCATCATTACATTATTACGATATCTGACCAGTATCCAAAACGTGAAGGGGGAACACAAAGCCACCGCAGACCTAAAGCACCCCTAATCGTGTTCAACCGGCCCATGGCCCTCATTCAAAGACGCTTTACTCAACATAGTAACCATCGAGATAGTAGCCGTAGCTCGAACCGACGGTCCAGTGATCGCCGGCGTTGTTGTACTGGCCTACGTTGGTGGCGTACGAAACGCCGTAGGGGACGCCGTAGAAAGCGCAGGTGAAGACGCCGTCGGCACCGTTCTTGTACCAGATGTAGGCGTCGAAGAAAACGCATGCCTGTCCATTCATGGTGCCATGCTTGGCGTTGTAGGTGGTTAGGGCGGCGCACGTGGTAGCGCACAGGCTGGGGTCATAGGGGACGTTCGTTCCAAATGTCTGAGAGCGCAGAAAGCCGTGGGAAATGACAGGCGCTGGAGCATTGATGGCCTTATTACCAAAGGAGACCGGACCTTCATAGCCGTCTAGGCTGGGAGCCGAGGACTTGACGTAGGCGTTGGAGCTAGCCATGACCACCTGGAACTGGCCCTGGAACTGGCCCACGTTCGTGGCTTCGGTGTAGAGCAGAGGCATGCCGTAGAAGGCACACTTGATAAGCGTGGCGGAGGGGGAAGTGGCAAGACCGGGGCAGGCGTTCTTGTCGGGAACCTGAGTGCTCTTGCTGACAACCAGAGGCACACGCTCATAGTCTAGTGAATGTTAGTGCGACGTTGAGTCGCAACAGCAGCGAATGGGAGCTCACAGATGTTGAAAGCCGTGCAACCACTCATGGCATCGCAGATGGCGGCGCACTGAGCAGGGTTGTAAGACGCGAGCTTTGAGGAGACGTAGGTGAGGTAGCTGGGGTCCTTGGCAGTGGCCTGCAGGTTGACGAAGCCGGGCACGACAGCATAACCTTGAGGGACGTTTTCCGCCTCGGCGGCCTCGTTGGCAGCATCAGCAAACGGCTGGTAGGCCTGGAATGCACCAGGACTGTCCGTGGGAACAGTCACTTGGGGACCGTTGAATGTTCGTGTCGTGCAGACAACCGCGTCGCGAACGTCGCGCTTGCGGGTGTCCGAAGTGACGAGATTTGCCGCGTCGGAGGTGACAGCTGCAGGCGGAGCATTCGCAATCTGCGCGGCAATATCGGCCGCAACAGCAGTAGGGTCATATGTGCTGGCCTCTTCCGGCTCTGCATCACCTGCGTCAGCGCTGTCGGAGCTTCCACTGCCCGCTGCTTGCGCCGCGGACACGACGGCATCGGGGGGCGCCGCGGGATTTGGGGTGCTGCTCGGGCTGACGCTGCTCGGGCTAGCGTCCTGACGCTGGTTGATGACAGGAGTTGCCGCAGCAAGCCCCAAGATGAGCGACGAGAGAATGATGGACTTCATTGTGGAATGTGGAGGGAATTCTCTGAGGGATGGGCTGTAGCGAGTGCCTTCAAACGAGGGACGAATGTGAGTCTATAAAGAGTGACTGAACAAGGGGAGAGTGGAGAACACTTCCTTATGGCGTTCTTGTAATTTCTGGGCAGAAACCTGGGTTCTTATGAGCTAGAACCCCCAGAGCACATCGTGGAGAGGTGTAGTAAACAACTCAGTCAACATCCATGTAAGAATGCACCACCTGAGGCTGGGTTCTCGCCATTCCCAGCATAGTTCAGCTAAGGACAGCAAAGTGCCGAAGCCGCAAGGGTAATAGCCTAGGGTTCCGCCCACGGTCGACAGTTGTGAAAGGAAATGACGACCCATTCTGGCATCTAAAAACGGAAACTATTGAGAACGACGAGGCGTTGACTCAAATGGAAGATGGGAGAACAGTAGGGGTCAGAGGCGCTGCTTCTGGGGTACCCGCCCATCATGTGGCCTCAACGGAGACCGCCCGAGACTTCCCAGCGACGGTGGGTTGGTAGTACAGAGCATGTACATACATACATGCCAGCTGAGGACATCACAGAAAGGTACGAACATAGTTACCTGTCTGCGTCTGCATATATCAGGGGAGCACTCCAGGTGCATGCCGTAGCTGCTGTACAGTGTTGACGGATTTGAGGACCAGCTCTCCATGGAAGCAGGCAACTTGCCAACATCGTGAGCAGTCGGGGTCTCCGTAGCTTTTGCGGAATAGTACGGGATTCTAATGACTGGTGTCAGACTTAACGACCTTGTGAATGAATCTCGATAGTCATTAGTCAAGCACAAAGGCATGACGACAGGGTTCGAAGAGCATGAAAGCACCGGACAGTTCACAATATTGATTTCTGAGCCGCAGCGTTAGGTAAGGGAGGTCAGGCGCTCATTAACTGGTCGGATGTGAAAAGAAGCAACTGCCTCAAGCCTGCAGCTGAGATCTTTTACCGCCATGATGGCAACGCTGGCTTGGATTGGTGTTGACGAGTGTTGAAGAGTGTGAACCCGGAGCCGAGAGGAAACGACAGGGGTCCACTGGATTGAGACCCACTCTCTGTCGTCGAGGTACCTCTACCACAGGCCGCACCTTCCTCGTTTGGGTCTGATTGGACGCTTTGGCCACCACACCTCAAACCGTGACAGGAACCTGACTTGCTTGCACCTTGGCCTCAACACATGGGCCCCAACTCAGATCAAAAAAGTCGGGACGCATGCCGTCTCTGCTCGAGAGATTCAGCGCGCCACGAAAACGGAGGGCCTCCCCTTTTCAACAAGTTGGTGATTCCGTTTTCTCTGCAACCTCACGGCGTTCCTTGGTGCCATGGACTTGCAGAGGTTCCAGGTCATTCTCCTGAAAGACGGG
Source organism: Diplogelasinospora grovesii (assembly GCA_033297225.1). Classification (NCBI taxonomy): domain Eukaryota; kingdom Fungi; phylum Ascomycota; class Sordariomycetes; order Sordariales; family Diplogelasinosporaceae; genus Diplogelasinospora; species Diplogelasinospora grovesii. The sequence goes on from MU853761.1 coordinate 395,141, forward strand.
GGTGCTGGTTCCCTGGCAGGACGTGACACTCCAATGCATAACGAACATCTCAGCTGTCATTTGGCGAGCAGCGAACTTCAAAGGCATTCCTTGGGCTTGATAATAGAATGCACTGAAGCCGCAGGCGGGTTCCGCCGAACTTGTCCAACGTACCCAATTAAGCATCCAAAGCGTCACTGAGGCCCCCGCCAACTGCTATCAGATAGTGAAGCTCCAGACCTGGATTGCCTTCAGTCCCTTCCGTTCGTTTATATCCAATCTTTGCATTGAGGGTCACATTAGGGTTGGACAACCTCGAACGACCATTGTACTCTCGTTAACTGTATTTTACTATCGTCTTTCTTTTAATTTGCTTGGTGTCGTATTTCTTGGCTTTGCATTCGCTCTTTCTTTGCAGCACGGATGGCCGAAATAACGAATGTCATATCTGCTTATGGGTATGACCACAACAGCAATGACCACAGCCAGTATTGGGATCGAGGCAGCCCTCAAGGCTCAGTGTATGCGACATCAAGACAATCAACAGGCACTTTACCGAGGGCAGCAAAGCGAAAGTTCAAAAGTTATCGGCTCCGAGGACCGTACGAAAAGCCATGGCTCGACGACCCGGCAATGAAGAAGACGCGGTGGAATAACTGGATCGTCATCTTCTTCGTGCTGCTTGGCTGTGCTGCCTCGGCTCTTATCTGCGTTTTCGGTGTTAGGCAGTACCAGAGTGGCCCAGTATGTCCATCACCCAACATCTACAACGCGGGGTAACTGACCTTGTTGGTAGATGTGCCTAATCTTCGAGGACGACTTCAAGACATTGGACCCAGACATCTGGTCGCACATGGTCACACTGGATGGCTTTGGTACCGGATCCTTTGACTGGACGACAACAGATCCCTTGAACTCGTATGTCGACGGGGCCGGTCTCCATATCGTCCCAACCTTGACTAACGAGACGACATCCATTACCAACGACCAACTCTACAGCGGCTACACCCTCAACCTTACCGAAGACGGCTCCTGCACAGATACCTCAAAGTCAGCATGCGTCGTCGTTGCTGACCCCAAAACGGGCAAAATGGTTCCTCCGATTCGTTCTGCTCGCCTTACCACAAAGGGCACAAAGACACTGAAGTATGGCCGTGTGGAGGTCGTCGCAAAGTTACCGCAGGGAGACTGGCTTTGGCCGGCGATTTGTATGACATCACCAATAGCTACAGGTGTCTCTCAATACTAATAGCTCGCTAGGGATGATGCCGCAAGACTCTGTTTACGGCCAATGGCCGAGAAGCGGAGAGATCGACATCATGGAGAGCCGGGGCAACGGCTACGACTATACCCCTGGAGGTCGTGATCTCTATTATGGATCTCTCCACTGGGGCCCATCTTCTGAGAGCGATGCATACTGGCGGACAACAAGCGCAAAGGCCCTCAAGCGCCGCGACTTTTCGATGGATTTCCACACTTTCGGGCTGGAATGGGATGAGAACTACATCTACTTCTACCTCAACAACCGCCTAACCCAGATTCTTTTTGTAGGCTTCTCGGCGAAGGAAGATCTCTGGACGAAGGGCGACTTTGCGACCATGTCTGAGAATTCGACACTCTTTACCAACCCCTGGGCGGGTTCCGCGTCGACAACGGGAAATGCCCCTTTTGACCAGGATTTCTACCTCATCTTGAATGTTGCTGTGGGCAGCAAGATCGGTTGGTTCCCGTAAGTTGGCTTGACCCAAACCCCCGATTACAAGTGCAGAGAAGCAATACTAATGACATGACACAGGGATAATCAGGGTAACAAGCCGTGGCTTGACGCGGCCACCAATGCACAATGGACATTCTGGTCAGCTGCGGACCAGTGGCTCCCTACATGGGGACAAGGCGATAATAGGGGCATGACAATACGGTCTGTCAAGATGTGGAAAAGGGGCGCTTGCTGAGTTAACCTTTCTTTCACAACAAACTAATGATCTTGTGTGTAACTTTACTGTATATTCTCTTTGGCGTTTAGCAGAGGTAATTTATGATGCTCTGGGATACTAGATAGTGCACGGCGGTAGATACCAGACGGTAGAAGTCCAATATCAACAATGGGTTCAATTGCGGGTTCCAGCAAGCTAATGGACTGTCTCCATTTCTGCACTCTCTTCGCAGGCGAGAGAGCCAAGACTTCTCGCAGAACACCTGATAGGCTTGACTTGCCCACTTGCTTCCGTTCGGTCCCCAGGTGCACATGTTCTAGACTCACGCATCCAGTAGCCCCGGACAAAGCACATAAATTAGTCAGCAGAGGCACTTTCGTCGCCGCAATTGCCTCAAATGGCAAGTAATTGGAGTGTGGCTTGGGAGGCTTGCCGTTAGAGGCGCGTTGCCATGCCCGCATCGCATGCCGAGATCACAGATTACCGGTACCAGTCGCTCTGCGGTTCGTTCGGCGGCGCCACTGGAGGATTTTGCTTGCAGACCGAATCGTAAAAGAATTCTCCAGAACCAATCATCCACCGATTTACACAGACGTTCCCATAAGCCATATGCGCGCATCGGTCGTGTATCTGATCGCGCTAGGTTTTTTATACAGCGGGATATTAACCTTATCAATCACACATTCTCTCCATCAATCACAACCAACAGAGGGAGCTATTTTGGGCAGAAAACCTGAACCTTGCTCACTACCAAAGTTATCGCAAAACAGTGACATTCATGCCGTCCAGTTTGTGGTCCCTTGCCGTATCCACATGCGGCAAGCTGCTGGGAGAACAGCTAACAGTTTGTTTGTCGGGTTCAAATCAAGAAAATTACGGAGTAGGACATGCGCATTGCAGTCGGGAGGTTTGACAAACACAAAATCGCAGAGCTTGCCAGTTGGGAACAACCATGTGCAAGAGCTTGTGTGGCTTTAAGGTTATTCACAGTTTATTAAGGGTTAGCGCAAAACATGGGGACAGGGATCTGCGCTAAACTGCAGGGCGAGCTGAAAAGTCACGGTACCATTCGAAGTAACGGTACCGGTACTCACAGCCTTGCAAACCTGGTAAACCTGGAAAGGACACCAAAAACGGTTCCGAAGAGCCTCTAAAGTGGGTTCGTTTTAGGAATGGAACACGGGCCATAACGCTCGCTCTCCATCCTTCCCTTAGGGGTCCTACTCTGTCGGATGGAATCCTCCGAGCCTAAGAGATGGGCTTTTGCGTTCTAGCCTCGAAGCTTTCTTTTTTCCATCAGCAGGGCCTGGGGCATCAGATAACTGAGAAAACGCCGCGCTACGAGAATCACACGCGTTTACCACAAGGCGGTTAGGCCGCATTTGTCTTAGATCAAAGATCGAACGAAATGTCACTGCTTGTCGGTGCTTGGAGAATGTTTGGCAAAGGCTTCGATCGACATCAAGCCTTTAAGACAGGGAACAATATCTTAATCCCACCCACAGCGTTGTTTACAGTCTGGATCTTCCGGATAGCTGGGCCACCTAGGTGCGCTCTTTCCCATGAGCCGGAATGGACGATTAAAAAGACGGGAGGGGAAGGAAAGTCCTGAGCCAACCTGGGAAATCCAAACTCTCCGCGACCGCGATCCCGGGCGCACATCTCCGGCACATCATTCAGCTGCCACTTGGCGAAACAGCAAAGACTGGGCATGAAGTACATATACAGTAGGGGCCGTGCCGCCCGGGGTACCGCTACCTTAATGGCCAAGAAGTCGGAGCGCTACCAACCACATTACCAGCACATGGCGGCATTGGCGAGGTAGTACTGTACCGGCATGGAGGAGCGACTTCCAGCTGTGCCTCTCTGGGGACCCAACCGTTTCGCCCACCGTTCCGGGAGGGTCGTCACCCAACAGCCCCCAGTTCCCCCTCCAACGACCCTTGCACTTATTGCAAAGTATCTACCAACCGCATCGCATCCCAGAGTGGTAAACAATTCAAGCTTAACCATGGGTCTCAATGCTATCCCCTGCAGCGGCAGGATCACTGAAAGGTTAACGCATCAAGTCAGTAACGACGAATCGGGATTAGGTTTACTGCGTGCCTGGAGATGAGAAGTCATTGGAGGGCACAGTCGATGCATACCAAATGCCATCACCAAATTGCCAAGTAAGGGACAAGCATCGCCATTATCGAGAACCCTTTTTCGTTATTGGCGAGGATATCCAGCGAATGCCGGAAGACGTTGACAGCAAAAGCAAGCAGTTCTTGTCTCAGCTATTTTGCTCCGCCGTTTTGGACTTCTCTCAGTGAGGTACCTAAGGCATAACCATAACCATGCGAGGCTGCGCACTGGTACACCGTTCTTGGCGCAAGCGCGACACATACCCAAGGAAACGGAGCACACTGGGCAGGAACGCCACCAGAAGAGACTCTGCCACCGCTACTCATTTCAGGACCAACCTAGAATCACACAGGCACAGTGAGCACAGCGGTTCGGATCAGTGCTCCGTCTCAGGCACCTTTCTCAGCACACTACTGCAGAGTAGTTATTGGCACTACCAGCGGCAAGTGCAGCGGCAAAGCTGATAAATCATCCCAAGTCAAGTTCAGTTTGCAGTCCGATCCGTTCCTGCGCAAGCATCCTTCATCTCCCGGCGATGGAGCCGTGCGTGAATTCTCTCTGCTATCCCCCTTTCATATCCCCATGCGCTCCGCATGCGCTTTGCCCCTGGTGAATATTGGCTCTTGGACTGGGGACATCGCCAAGAATAGCAACTGTACGTGCCAAGTAAGTACAACTCGCGAGCACGCTTCCCCCTTGAACCTCACATGGCTAGACCGCGACGGTGGAGTCTTCAGCGCTCAGAAGCATGGTTGAATCAATAGTTGCGCGGACAGAGGACACCCACAAGCCAAGAGCAAGCCCAGCCAGCCATCCCAACGGCCATGTTTCTGCCTCGGATGAATGTCATCGTGCCTTTCCGTGCATACCGTGCTTGGAAGTTGGTGACGCCGAGGTCGGGACCTGTGCCCCCACTACCTACCTCTCCTTGCTCATGTCAGAGGCTCAAGCTTGAGCTATCTCTCCTTGTGTGCTCCCCACCCGCCTCTCCGATATATCCCCAATCCCACTTGTAGACTTGCATATACCTTTCTTGGTCTTGGTCTTGGTGTCTCGTTGGGATCTCTCGGAGGATCTGCTTTTCCTGTCGTCGTTTTTGTGTTCTTCGACAATGCCAAGTTAACACTTGATCTTTTCGGACACACACCACGTTCGTTTGTTTGTCGAAGGCATCACCACACTCATTTTTTCGTAGCTTGTAGCTCAGTCAGTCATTCGTTCATTGCTGCTCTGCTCTGCCTTCAGTCACTCTTTAGTATACACCCAAACCACACCAACTGCTACACTCTCTACAGTTCGGTGATGGAACGAAGAGGAGGAGAGATGGCGAGTAGTGCAAAAGAAAAGGACGTGCCGCTCCGGCCACTGCACCACCTCCAACGAAACAACAACAATAACAACAACAACGGTCAATCTAGCAGACCAGCATCACCGGCAGTAACTCCTTCAGACTTTCCTTCTCCGAGGCCAGCACACAATGCCTTTAACCGGGAGTCGGGTTCAGCACCGGCAACGCCAATGTCGTCCACCTTTCAGCTGCCCCAACACTCGTTCTACGCCAACCAGGCAGCGGGAAGCAGCGCACTGTCTGTAGCGTCAGATGCCAGCAAGACGTCGTCATCAGCAGCGGCGTATGGCGATGAGTTTCGGTACAAAACTGCATGTACATCCCAAACACCCCTCTTAACACTCTCTGCGTGGTATGGTAGCTAACGGTGTGTGTGTGCGTGTGTGTAGATGATCACATACCTAAACAACAGAGTAGTCGCTTCCGGGTGGATCCCTCCCCCATCCGCTCGCTCCTCTTCTTCCCGGGATGGGTTCGGTGTGCTCTATAAAAAGTCTCGCGGCATCTACGTCACTTCCCCAGAAGACATCTCCCCACCGCTACTGGCCTGCGTGCAGCGGTTGAATCTAGTGGTGGCTTTCACCATGAGACCCCAAATGCTGGAGGGCATACTGGCCTCCTTATCCCCGAATCAGACGGAGCTGAAGTTGATGGACGGCTCGCAGCTGCAAATCGCCGAGTCTCTGGGGTGCATGGTGTCGTCCAACACGAAAAAGTTCCAGTACGCCGCGCTCGTGCGGCAAGAAGGGATGCTGCTGGTCTGGCATGACGACTTGCAGCAGATCATCCCCCAGGCGTCACGGCTCGAGGAGAAGCTGTTGTCGCTTGTGTGGGGGACGGGGTCGTTACCGTTTGGTTTGCTGGGCACGAACACGAACAACAACTCGAGAGCGCCGTCCGTGTACAGCAGCACTATGTCGGTGTTCAGGGGCGCGGGTGCGGGTACCAGCGGGGAGAAGAGCATGGTCAACCTCGGTGCAACCCTTGCGAATGACAGTTCTGAACAACTGGAAAAAGACGAGAGCATGGACGCGCCCGAGAGCTTGTCACGGCCGGTGATACGGACGTCTGCGGTATTCGTGGGCATGGCGATGTGTCTGGCTATTGTTCTGCTGTTCGGGACGTACATCTCGCAGCTGCTGATCGAGTGCGTCATGGACGGGACGTACACCCGGCTGGCACTCATAGTCTGCGTCCCGCTGCTGCTGTGCGTCAGCCTGTTTTTCTTCCAGGTTATCTTTTCGAATCTGTTCCAGATCGTCGGACCGATCGGGGGGACGCAGACGAACAGCCGGTATTACAGCTGTCACAAGCCCAGTCTGCGGAGGGCGTACATGGATGGTTTCACCGCGCCGCATATCACGATTCAGATGCCGGTTTACAAGGAGGGCATGGAGAGCGTGATCGTGCCGACGGTGAGGAGTCTGCAGGCCGCGATCAGCTATTATGAGTCACACGGAGGTAACACCCACCCAACCCCATACAGGCAAAACAGGATGCAACTGACAGCGTGCGTGTGTAGGGTCCGCATCGATATTCATCAATGATGACGGATTGCGAGTCATTAGTGAAGACGAGGCTGCCAAGAGGGTCGAGTTCTACCACGACAACAACATCGGCTGGGTCGCCCGTCCAAAACACGGCGCGGACGGGTTCTTGAGGAAAGGAAAGTTCAAAAAGGCGTCCAACATGAACTTTGCGCTCAACATCTCCCAGAAGGTGGAAAAGTATCTGCAAGACATGGTCGACGCTAGGTGCCAAGCTACCGGCCTCGATGTGATCGACGAGCAGGAGGAGGAGGAGATGTACCAGCTCTGTCTGGCGCGGGTGCTCAAGGAGAACCCGTTGGCGCAGGCGGCGGGAAACATCAGGATGGGCGAGTTTATCCTGATTGTCGACTCGGACACCCGAGTTCCCGTGGATTGTCTGCTATACGGCGCGGCGGAGATGTTTCTGTCCCCGGAAGTAGCCATCGTGCAGCATTCCACCGGGGTCATGCAGGTGTCGTGGGATTACTTTGAGAACGGGATCACCTTCTTTACCAACATGGTGTACACCGCGATTCGGTTCTCTATCGGGTCGGGGGAGGTTGCCCCTTTCGTCGGGCACAATGCTTTCCTACGCTGGCAGGCGGTGCAGGATGTGGGGGTGGTTGAGGACGGGGGCTACGTGGCGTACTGGTCGGAGAGCCACGTCAGTGAGGATTTCGACATCGCGTTGCGGCTGCAGATCAAGGGGTCCATCGTGCGGGTGGCGAGCTACCATGGCGACGGGTTCCAGGAGGGTGTGTCCCTGACCATCTATGATGAGATTGCAAGATGGCAAAAGTGAGTCTCCCGCACACCTTGGGGGGGGGGGGGGCGGGAACTGGACAGGTGCTGACAAAAAAAACAGGTACGCATATGGAGTTAGTGAGATGATATTCCACCCGCTCTACCGCTGGCCACTGAAAGGGCCGTTCACGCCGCTGTTTTATACCTTTTTGGGCAGCAACATCATGTACTCGTCCAAGATCAGCATCTTTGCGTATATCTGCTCGTGTAAGTTCCCCTTTTCATTACCCCCTTTTTTGTTTCCCCCCACCCCTACACCTTGCATTTTGCTAATATCCGTGCGTGTGTGTGTGTGTTGTAGATTTCGCCCTCGCCAGTGCCCTCATGCTGACCCTCCTAAACTATTTCCTCGTGGGCTGGTTCGCAGACCAGCTAGACCACTGCTACATGAGCTCGTGGCAGGTCTTTGTCGCCCTCATCGCCGTCTTCAACGTGATGGGCCACGTCGCGCTCGCCACTTTTCGCTACAGGTCAGGCGACCGCTCGCTGCTCGGCTCGCTGCTCGAAAACTTCAAGTGGACGCCCATGTTCACCATCTTCTTCGGCGGGCTTTCGTTTCACGTATCTGCGGCGTTGCTGGCACATCTCCTGCACATCGACATGCAGTGGGGCGCCACCAGCAAAGAAAAGGAGAATAGCAACTTCTTCCAGGAGATCCCGAAAATCCTAAAGACCTTCAAGTACATGTATCTCTGCCTGATACTCCTGGCGGGCGGCATGGTGTATCTGGCAAGATGGGCGCCGAGAGGGTGGGTCATCACGGACTTTACGGCCGTCGTGCCACTGGCCGTGAACATGATCAGCCATGCATTGACACCGCTCGTGCTGAATCCTAGTTTGATGGTTTTCAACTACTAACACACACAACACAACACGGCACATACTTCTTCATGTGTTCGATATTTGGCACACACACACACACTTATGTTTTCTATATATTTCATGCTTATTTTTTCTATTGGGAGTGCGAAAGGGAGGAGGAGTATTACAAGGCGATGGATGGCTGGTGGAAATGTTCAGACGCAAATCCTTCTACACCTACTGACTCTCCTTATATACACGTCATTTAGAATGTTATTTAGACACACACACACACAAGACAATGGTTGGATGGATGGGTTGGTAGTTAGATAGCTTATGGCTGGATTAGGAGTCGATGGTGGATGGTTTAATTCTTAATTTACTTATTATCGTACGATCTTGCGCCCGAGTTGTCGCATTTGTTCCCACATTCATCTCCATCCCCGTCTAAATGGCGATTTCTGGCTCTCTAAGCGGCTTACAGACAAAAGTCAAGTGACGCATGGAAATGGGATTCATTTCAAAACGTTAGATCATTCATAAACAAGAACTTTTATATGCCCAAATCAGTCATCATCTTCCTCCTTCTTGTTCCTCCGCCTGACCTTCTCCTTCATACCCCTCTTGAAATGCCGCTTCTTGCCAGTCATGAGCTGCACATCCTTGGGGTCAACGCCCTGCTCAAGCGCAATCATGGCCCTCATTTTTCTCCCACTCCGCACCTTCCCCTGCTCCGAGTACTTGTGGTTAAACGGCATGGACACATGACCGGCATTGCCCGCCGCCGGTGACTTGAAGAACTGCTTGTCCAGTCTTTTCGATTTCGCTCCGCTGGGAAGCGCACCCAGAGCAACCATCTCTGATGTGAGCGGCTCTTCATCGCCACCCTCGAGGTCAACCTCGGCCATGGCAGCTGCCAGAGCTGCCCGTCTCTTTTCAGGCAGATGTGTCATGTCATACATGTCAGTGTTAAACTCCTTGGGATCAATGTCTTGTCCCGGAGGAGGCTCGCAGTACAGCAGCTTGCCGTTGACATAGTCCTTGAGGATATATCTCGCGGCTCTGCTTTGGTCTGGCTGACCCATCCCTTGTGTCATGAAGCCACGGTGACGGGCATACGCTCTGAGCAGCTCTTCGGCGGTAGGTTGGCCGGTTCCGCCTTCTTCCAGAGGTCGGGTGCGGATGGTAATACCGTACACCGCCTCGAGGAAGTCCTGGGGAATTCTCTGCGTGACCAGGGCCGCGGGACCAGTGAACTCGCGCAACTGGTCAATGGGAAGGATACCGTTGCAGACCAACTCGGCCTTGGTAGAAGCAAAGTTAGGGAACACGAGACCAGGGCAATCGCACAGGACGACCTTGTCTGTCAAGTGGATTGTCTGGAAGTGCTTTGTCTTTCCGGGCGTTGAAGAGACGGACACCTTCTTGGCGCCTGCGAGGGCGTTGATGGTCGATGATTTTCCGACGTTGGGGTAACCGACCAAACCGACCTGCAGCTTGCGGTCGCCTGTTTTGACATTAGCAGTGGAACGGGGCGCATGTGACACGTTAGGGTGTGCTTACCTAGATCCTTGGGCGCGAATTTCAAAACCTCGCTCTCTAACTCATCTACTGTGAGGATTCGAGTGTCAAGTTCTTCGTCGCCTTCCCCATCTTCCTCCTCCTCACTCTCTTCTTCAGTCTCATCCTCTTCTTCCTCACTCTCGGCGGCAGCGGCTTCTTGCTGCTTCTCCTGCGGCTTCTCCTGCCGGGATGAAGATCCCTCGCCAGCACTTTCAACACTTTCATCCTCAGACTCGTCCTCTTCCTCAAGCGCCTCCTTAGCAAGGTGAGCTGAGAAGAATTTGTAGGCAATGTTCGCTCCCTTGAGGTAGCTTGCCCAAGCCTTTCTCTGCCGGTAGGACATCATATCCGCCTTGTTGATCAGGAGCAAGTTCTTCTTTTTGGGGTCAACATCTGTGACATATGCCTCCAAGTCTTCCGAACGGAACAAAAGAGGGTTCCTGGCATCGACAATCTGCACAACAATATCTGAGCGCTCAATAACACGCCATAGCTGCCTCCACACTTCCAAGTTTCTCTCGAAGGGGGTCATCAGGAGGTCTTGGTTCTCCTGGAGCTCAGCAAGACCTCTCCGCCAATCCAGGAAGCTCTCCCGCTCTAAGCGATCAAGCTCCTCAGGGGTAGTCGATGCATCCCACTTCGGCCTCCTCGGCACGGTCAGCATTCCCTTGTGCTCCTTCTGCTTGCCTAGCACGTCCCTCTGCTCGGCTGCCGAGAGGAGATAGGGGTTCCGCTGGTCCGTGTGGATGATCTTGACATTATTCGTCTTCTCGGCCGTGAAATCTGTGCCTGCCAACTCGGCAGTCGCCAGAAACTCATCCAGTGCACCCTGTTCCGTGACGGACCGCATCTTGACCCATGCTGCCTCTTCCCTGTCGTTGGTGACGTACTCGTTTCCGGTTGCGTGATCGATACGTGTGATCGCAGTTCCTTTTCTTCTGTCGGCGCCCTTTCCCTTCCCGAACCGGTCCTTCATCAGGGTGTTGCCGAGCCCGACGGCTTTCTTGGATTTGGCCAACGGCATGGTGGCGGTTGTCTTTGAAGTGCTTTCGTATATGTCGTTTACGGGACAAAATGCTAAATATCCGGCCTACAAAAATGCGCTTTATGAGTGTTATGTAGAAGAGACGGATGCGAAATGCGCCCGCCTGTTCGTGTGAATAATACGCTTCTGTGCTGAATAATGGAGGGGCAAATTTGCCGTTGGGCCCTGTTGGAGCGGGAGCGGAAGCCCCGCGGCAACCCCCCGACCAGACGACATTTTTTACCTGCGATAAGATAAGAAGAATCGCAGTGACAAAGTTGACAAAGTTTAAGTTTACCCCACCAAAAATTTCCAACCTTACCGTCCGTTGCACACGCACGTCCCTGCCATATATATCCCACACTGAAAGCCTTACACTCTTTTGGACAGGACACTTCCGAATACCCAGAGAACGAACATATCCTGCAACTACCGCCAAGATGCCGAAAGGAAAGTGGATGTAAGTACAGTCAACCATCAACCCCTTTCTATTCTCTGCTAACGTGGTACAGCGACAAGAAGACAGCGACGCACTTCACGCTGGTGTACCGCCCGCAAAACGACCCTCTCATCCACGATGAGTCCGCACCGTCGATGGTGCTGAACCCTACCCAGCTCCCCAACAACGCCGGTTCCTCCGTACGGTCGCACCGATCCAAGAAGCTCGATGATTTAGCCTCCGAGTTAGGATCCGACGCCCTCAGCATCCGCGACAACGAGGGCGAAGCCGCCAATTATGGCATCTACTACGACGACACCGAGTACGACTACATGCAGCACATGCGCGACCTCGGCGATGGCACCGGCGCCGGAAACGCAGTCTTTTTGGAAGCGACTCCCCTCAACCAGGGCAAGGCAAAGGGAAAGCAACCCTCCCTAGAAGATGCGCTGCGACAGCTGGACCTTCGGAACCAGGCCGAAGACTTGAAGATCGACGAGGACATGCTCCCCAACAAGAACCTCCAGAGGTTAACGTATCAGTCCCAACAAGATGTCCCCGACGCCATTGCGGGTTTCCAACCGGACATGGATCCGCGCCTGCGCGAAGTCTTGGAAGCCTTGGAGGACGATGCCTATGTAGATGAGGACGAGGACATTTTCAAGGAACTTGCCAAGGACGGAGACGAATTAGATCAGTACGAGTTTGAAGAGCAATACGACGAATTCGAGGGGGAGGGCTATGATGATGATGATGCAGGCTGGGAATCGGATCACACTGCCAAACCTGCCAAGGAATATAAAGAGGATGAAGTACCACAGCTAGTTGATACTGCACAAACTGAGGGAGGGGCGTCAGGGGATTGGATGGCAGACTTTAAGAAATTCAAGGATGATCAAAACACGGACAAGAAGAAGAAGACGAGAACAGCGGCAGCACCGGCGGCGTCAGAGATTCAGTCATCTATATGGACGACTACGACAAACGGCGGAAGAAGGAAGAAGCGAAACGGCGCCATGACCAACCCGTCAACATACTCGATGACATCGTCGGTATTGCAGCGGACAGAGCAGCTGGGTATATTGGACGCGAGATTCGAAAAGATCGAGGAGGAGTACAATGCGGACATGGACGACGACATGGCGTCCATGTCTCAGGTCTCGACCGCATCTAGTGTTCAAGGGCCATTGAGGCAGGATTTCGACGGCATGTTGGACGAGTTCCTGGGGGAGTACAGCATGAACGGCAAGAAGAGGGTCAAGAAGGGCAAGTGGAATTCGGGCACGGCACAGCTGGATGAGATTAGGAGGGAGCTCGGGCCGGCGAGGATACGGCCTGGGATGAGGTAGCGGATCCGGGAGGGGGGGAGGGGGGGTATATAGATTAGAGATGAACAGCGAATCTGTGATGATTTATGCAAATACAAAAACACTTCCAACAATGCTTCGGGTTCAAGTTCGCTTCGTGTGACAATTAATAGTATGTAAGCGGAGTTCAGTAAGACAGGAGTTCCCGTAGGCGTTCCCGTTTGTGATGGTCAAACCCAACCCCGTCGAGATACCCATCTAACCCACCATATTTACTGTCCAAATGCTCCGCAGTACGTTGGATAAGGCCAGGTGCAGTGTTACCGAAGTCGTCGGTGAGTCCAATCTCTCGGATCTCTTTCAGTCGAGCCTCTTTCTCGGGAAGTAATGCTTCATCTGAAAGGCGGTAGTCGTGGTCAATGGCCGTGGCAGGAACGCCGAGGATCATGAGACACAGAATGATGATGATCCCGGTGCGGTCTTTACCCTGGGTGCAGTGGATTAGGATGGGCAAAGCCCCGGGTTCGAGGAGAGATTGTAATGCCTGCTGACGTTAGTACTGGTGGTTGGGGGCGGGTGGTGGTTGTTGGGGAGGGGACGGTAGATTTTGGGGGGGGGAAGGGGGGAGACTTACCTCGGAGATTTCAGGACCTGAATGATCGAGAGTGTCCAACCCCAGCCCGACCAGGCCACGGGGGAGCATCACCTCTCGGCCGAGGATGGATATCGCGCGCATTCTGAAGCCGATTATAAATAGGAATAGGAACTTGCTGCATATACAGTTAGTGATTGACGGCGAAAAGGAGAGGGTGAAGGATCGGCGGGTTAAGGGAAAGGAGTATTATGTAGAAGGGGAATTAGGAAAGGGGAAGAGCGACAGGGAGCGTAGGAAAAGGGAACTAACGAGAAGCTGAGCCATGATAGCTGGCTGAGCAGGAAACGCTCAAAGCTTCGTCCAGTGAGTTTTATGCTGAGATACCGGAGACCGGGTATCTGTACCGGCTCGGCAAGGGCGGCGTTGCTCTCTACCAGCGGCGCTCCAGGAAGGGGTTTCGGGAGCAGGGCAAGGTCGGCTTGGCGTTTCCGGGCTGCGTTCAGATGTTCCGTCCTACAACTTTCTTAGCACCACAGCTACATGCTGAAAATTACATGGACTTATGGAAGTTTGGTTTTACTTGGTCCGCAAATCGATTACCGTCTTGATGCCATATTCTTCTCTCAGACGGGTTCTATCTTTCGGCGATGCATCATCTACAAAAATACACACGGATTGCTCATTAGCTATACGTTCTGATCTGTATATACATTGGATGAAGGAGGGGAAAAAACAGACCAGGACGCGCAGAGCGGAACAGAAGCCCCTCCCTAACGAGTCTATAACGACGATTGTCAACTATCAACGGACAGCGAAGAAATATGGGTGCAGATAACAATTACTTCTGCCCGAGGAACTCGTTGACGGTGCGTCCGACATCTCGAAAGTTCAATAGGCTCTCAAATCCATAATTACTATCAATAGAAGTTGCAGGCGTGCCAGTCATGTTGTATTGATTGTCGATGATTGTGGACAAATTTTAGTCATGTGCATGAAGTCACGAGTCAGCTTGGCTCCTTGGAATCCCAGGAAAATGGAATGGGAAAGGGCAGCACTTTCCCTTGATGCACAGACATGGGCCTTCAAAGTGGACGCGCAGACCGCTGCAGGAAGCAAGCAGGGCCCAAGGAGGCTGGGAGAGGGCTTGCATAATCGCGCCCACAGGACGAACGAGTCCAGGATCTGCACCACTGATGGCAGCTGCAAAGACCCGGATCGTCGGCGCCTGCATTACTGTGTATGTACTGTGCATGCATACAAAGGCTTCCATTCATGTGAATAACTACCTAGTTATCAGATGCTCACAAATAAGTTAAACAACACTTCAGATAAACTCTTTAGTCGCTCAATCACCCGCAGAGAGAGATTCGGTAATTCTACCGGAGAATAGGCCCCGGACAGCGAGCCTCACCGCAAGTGAAGACGAGGGAAACGGGAGCAACCCCAAAAATAGTCGACGCTGACGTCTGATCGGGCCCATGTCTGATGACCTCGTAGACCCCCAAAGCAGAAGCTATCGGCACTACCGCAAGATTTTAGCTCCTTATGGCAGGGGCTAATACCGCATGCGAGACCAGTCACTGCGGGGTATCCGTCAGTGGTCCTCAATCGGTTGCTGTGCGTCCTGGCGCAGTTCACCGTGCACTAGCGCCAACCCTTCACAGCTGAAGGGCACAATGACGTCGATGCGTGCGCGACCTGGGCGATGACGATGGACGGCAGCGCATGCATTGTTGGACGCCCACAGAGAAGGACATTGATCGTTTTGTACCATCGTCACAAGAATACATCGACGTCTTCCCGAAATGTCTTGGATCCGCTTTTGGTCTCATCAAGACCCTTTAACCTACCCTACCCAACAGTGCACCCATCCTTCGCACTTCTCTTTTCCTTTACCTTTCGCTGCTTCATCTTTATCCATGCGCTTTCCTTGCTGACACAACCGTGAACCGGGATTTCCACACCATACTACGTGTATTATCATAATTGCCTCGTGAGACATTGCTACCTATCAGATATCACCTTCCAACTTTCCCCTGCCCTGCCTGTACCGTTAGCACAGCCGCCGCCCTGGGAAGCCCGGCTACTTACGGTTTGCCCCGTAGTTCTCCAAACTTAATCGACTTAAAATGGCGTCGACAGCACTTACACAAACGAAGCTCCCCTCTGATCCACGTGGAGACGTCGCATTGAATCTTATACCACCAAGTAAGATAATCCGCGCGATTGTAGTATTTGATTTCCAGCTCACAGACCGTCACCAGACCATTCCGGGAGGCTTAAGTATGCAAACGCGCAGGACCTCCCGAGCTTCCCCTCTGTCGGGTTGAAGAGCAACGGGGCTGCTGCCAGTGCCGCGGCATCTCTCGGATGGGCAAACAAGAAATCATTTGAGCACTGGAAACCTGACAATTCCGACTCTGCTTACACAGCTGCCGCACTTGCTAAAGATTACAAGATGGCACCGGCCTGGGAGCCCGAACGTAGCACGGCAGGCTCCAAGGCTGCGATCCTCGCAGCTGGTTCAGCCCAGCGACATCAACGTGACCACTCCTCATCACAACCTACAGCCTGGGGCAACTCGGCAGCAAGCCTAGCCTTCAAAGCTGGCAAGACGCAGTCGCCTGCCCCAGCCACAGACACCCAGGCTCTCAATCGGCAGGGCTCTCTGCACGCGGCGAAGGGTGCGATGGCGGGCTTACGGCCGAGGGCACGCTCGTCTCCTCAACAACCACAAAGGAACTTGTACCCAGACCAAGCCAACGCCGCTTCCAACGCGCTCAGTGCTGCGACCATTGCCCATCGTCCTTCGCGATCGACAAACATCCCGATCGACGAGGCGGGCGCTATCCCCTACACGACCATGAATCGTCTAATGTTCACATCTCACCCGCCAGTAAAACCCGAGGTAGACGAGAAGCAGCGAGCAGATGTTCTCCATGCTTCCGCCGTGGCGATGGCAAAGCGCATGTACAACCAGCAACAGAACATGATCAACAATGCCAAACTGGCACGATCGTCCTCAATTTCCCGACACGGTGCGTCAGCCGCCAGTACTACCAGTGCAGGCGAAGAGGAATCGCCATCACCAGTAGGCTACGGTGGAAGCACGCTTCAAGAGGCTGCGTATCGTCTTGCTCAGCAGCGCCTTGCGAAGCTTCACGAGGAGCACCAAGCAAACCGGACCCTCCAAGACTACTACGGCTCGGCAGCTCCGCAACAGCAAGGCAGGATCGGAACCATCCGCGGCAAGCTCACTAGGAGGCGCTCGTCGAGTGATGGGGACTTGATGGAGGACCAGAAGCGTTCGCGGCAGATTCGTCAGCAAATGTCCATGTTCAACACGAAACTGTCCGAGGTTGACGAGCAGAAGAGAACGCGGGACCGAGAGGCGCTGCTGGCCGCTGCTCAGCGAAATGTCAAGGCTCAGCTGCAAAGCATGGATGAGCGCATGTATGCCGAGACCGGCAGGGTTGCTCCGAGCCTCAAGAGTGACTGGGATGCGAAGGCGCATGCAGCTGCGCAGGCACGCTATGATGCCGCTACGAGACATGACGAGCACGAGAAGATTGACATTGGTGGCGGAAAGCTTATGGACAGAGAAGCAGTAGATGAGATCGCCGCCAAACGGGTGCAGCCACTTCTCGACGAGATAAACGCGAAGGCTGGGCGTGAACGCGAGAGAAAAGCTCTCCAGAAGCTAGAAGAAGAGAAGCAAAAGGAAGAAGCAGAGAAGGAGAAGATAAGGGAAAAGGAGATTGCTGACATCCACAGAAAAGTCAAAGGTAAGCATCGCCAAGTCCGCTATGATTGTACCGCATGCTGACGGCTATACAGAAAAGGAAAAGGAGGAAGAGAAGCACAGAAAGGCCGAACTAAAGGAAATAGAGAAGCATCGCAAGGAGGAGGAGAAGGCCGCCAAGGCCGAGCAAAAGCGCCTGTCCAAGGAGGAGAAGCATCAGCACAAACTTGAGGAGAAGCACTGCCACAAAGAGGAGAAACACAAGAGCAAGGAAGCTGCCGTTCTCCCGCCCCCGGGGGAGGTGGCAGCTGAGTCGAGGAGAGAAGGCGAGAATCAAGAG
Source organism: Diplogelasinospora grovesii (assembly GCA_033297225.1). Lineage (NCBI taxonomy): Eukaryota > Fungi > Ascomycota > Sordariomycetes > Sordariales > Diplogelasinosporaceae > Diplogelasinospora > Diplogelasinospora grovesii. The sequence goes on from MU853761.1 coordinate 412,673, forward strand.
CAGCAGCACCAAGAATCTACGACGAGGGAACCTGCTGCGACTGAGCCTGAACAGACATCGTCCCCGGGTGTGGGCGCAAAGGTCCTGGGCGCCACTGCGTTAGCTATCAGCTTTCCCAAGGTCAAGCGGGTCGCGAAGCAGAAACACATCAAGAGCTCGAGCATGTGTTCGACGTCGGCACAGTTAGAGAAGTCACCGACCTCAGACGGAGAAGCTGGTGGTGGTACGTCTCCGACAAACAAGCTGAGCTCGTGGCTCAAGACGCGCTTCCGTCCTCGAGCCAAGTCTTCTGGTGCCGCCACAGCTGCAGACGCGGAAACGGACCGGGGGGATGCGAGTAGTGGTGGTGCCAATAACGCAAATGCAAGGAAAGGCTTCATCGGTGGAGCGGCCCTAGCAAAGGTTCATGACAAGAACAACAGCACGCCCTCTATCGACAACAACAACAACAACCGCAACGCGAGTATGCGTGAGGTTGCAATGGCGGGACGCCAGAACAATGATGGCCCCAACGACGAGGTGGTTGGCGAAAGCAGCAATAATGCTACCACCGCTAGAGCCACTGATCACACAACTGCTGCTGCTGCTGCTGCTGCTGAGCGTGAACCGAGCATAGCGGATACCGTCAGCAGCATGAGCAGTTACGAGAGGTTCATGGATGCCCGGAACGAGCTGGAGAGGCCGCTTACCCCGCCACGGGTGCTTAAGGAGCCGAGCGGCAGCATCGGACGTGGGAGCCGGGAGTCGAGGTTTTCAGAGAACTTTGACGTGTCGGAGAACCTGGAGTAGCGCTTCCGTTCGACGTGTGAATAGCACTTACCATGACGGTCGGCCGTGTTATTGATTGACTTGGAGTAGGTTGGGTGCATTGGGAAATGAGCAATTGGGGTTTTATTCTTATTAGGCATTGTGTTGAAGTTGTATTTCCGAGACGACTGTACGCATAAGATTGAATATACCTTTCCCCCCCCCCCCACACTTGAATAATTAATGACATGATAATATATATCGTATGAGTAATATCCATATAATCTTTTGAGCCATGTTTGTTTTGTATAGGTAAAAACAATTCTAGGTAGGTAGTTTTTTCAAAAAGCCTCTGTCATGATTTTTTATCCAACCGCATCACATCGTTTTATATATACATACGCTCCAAGCTACATGACCTTCGTGTGACTACATAACGCAGCACTCCAAGCCGTACATGGCCCGCTCGACATCCTTCCGTACTTGATACCAGTCAGCACGACGCTCAGCATACTCATAAACCTCCTCTGCCCTAAAGATCCCCGCGAAGCGGTCCCCATCCGCCATGATGGTCGCCATGTCCTTTGCGTGGTGCCGTGCGTCGATCAGGTAAATCTGCGACAGTTCCCTGAGGGCTCGAAAGTATGGCAGCAGGTCCTGATTTTTTAGTGTCCTGACATACTCGAAGAAGAGGTTCATGTCGGCAATCAACTTTATCGCCCCTTCCGTGCTCACCCTCTGCCTTTTCAGATGCTTGCACACAGCAGCAAACAATCGTAGGCCAACCTCCCCGTTGAAGACATCCAACATCGACTTGTCCGTGGAGCCGACCAACATGCTCGTGTGCGATGCCACCAGGTCCCTGATCCGTTGGGCGGTCTGCGTCGGCCCAATGTCCAACTCCAGACCGAACGCCAGACTGCCCCTATTATTCACCACACTACCCCTATTATCGTTCCCGTCGGCACCCTCCTTTTCTGACATTGTTATTTGTGAGTCGGTGTTGGGGTTGTAATCAGTAGGCAGCTGCGTCGTGGCAAAGATGTACTCCACCTCGTCCATCAACGCATCAATCCCCTTGTTAAGACCGGCCGCGACAGATTCATCAAGCATCTGCTCGAATTTCTTCTTGGCCAGGCCCGCAGGATCGAGAAAGTCGTTGCGGTCCGCGATTTTTGGGGCGGCAAGCTGCTGCTCGTAAAAGACGTCAATCATCTGCGAGATCAGGTCCCCCACATTGACCAGCTCGATGAACGTGACCAGCGGGGCCACGCCGGACTTTTCACTATGGGCGGTGGCGGTGACCTCGCGGGGATTGTACTGCGACAGGTGGGCAACGGCCTTGTCGAAACCAGGCTTCACGTGCTTGTTGCCGAGTATCCTGAGCAAAACGACAAAGATGGTCTCGCACTGCTCGCGCGCCTCACCACCCGCTTGACCCCCAAGCTGGATGAACACGGCCATGCGGCCTAGGCTGGCTTTCGCGTTGTGCACCAGGTTCAACGCCACCTCGATGCTGAATAACGACTTGATACCCTCCAGTCGGGACGTCATCAGTGCAGCCTTGGCGGCGAGCTCGTCGGTGGGAGCTTCCTTGTCACCAGGTAACGTCGGGGTGCCTGATCTCTCGGCTGTAGGTGGAGCCACGGCAGCAATGCCGGGAGATTGGGGACGGGACGGTTGGGGAGTAGTTGCTGGCTGTAATGTGCTTCCGTTCGCAGGCGTGGTGGTCGTCGTTGATTTTGCTGCAAAGGGTGAACCTAGCGGTAGTCCTGGCAGGCCCAGACTTGTCGGGAGGACTGTCACAGGCATCATGACCACCTTCTTGAACGACGTCAAGAAATCCTTCTTGTCCGCTTGCCGGTGATTAAAGTTGGCCATGTAGAACGACTCAACACTGGCATCCTGCTCTGACAGTTTCTTCTCCCACTCGCCAACCTCCTGCTCGGCCTGTTTCGTAAAGTAATCCAGCTCGTCCTGCAGATACAAGTCGAGGTGCGGCTCGAAAACCTTGAGCGCAAATTCCTTAGCTTTCGTTTCTTGTTCCTTACCCGAAGCTATCCCTTTTACTCCCGGCAAAGTCAGTGCCCTGAAGAACTGCAACGTCTGCTCAAACAGCCCCGACACAGCCTTCAAGTAGGAGGGGATACTCCTCTCGTGCGTCTCGTCAAAGAGCGGGGTGGCGTATTCCATAATAATATCCTCCCTGACCTTGTCCACAAACGCCCAAAACGCTGGCTTCGGGTTAGGGAATATGCGCTCCATGATGCCAGCCTGCTCGTTAATCTTTCTCTGGAGCACATCAAAGAACTGTCGTGACGGCTCCAACGCGATACTGTCCGCAGGCGCCTGGTTGATACAGTCCATCGAGTTCGCCAGCACCTCCTTATCCGAGAAGAGCGGATGCTTCTGGATAAACAGCTCCACACCGGCAGTGCCCCCGTTCAGCATATGCATCACATGGGCATACTTCTTCATCCTCCCATCCACATCCCAAAACTCATACCCCTGCTCAAACTCTCTTAGGACCGCGCTCTCAAAGATATGCGACATCCCCGCCAGCTTTTCTTCGCGCCGCTGCCATCCCTGTGCCCAATCGCTCTTGGCAAACCTTGCCAGCTGGCTTAGCATAGTCGCTTGCCTTTCTGGGTCCCGGAAGACTTTGAACACGATCGGGTCCGTATGGCTCTTTGCCTGAACCAAGTCGAAATAGAACGGTGCCAAGGCGCCATAGATCTTTCCATATTCTTGTCGTGCATGTCCTCGAACACTTTTCGCATTGTCGATTATCTTTAACAACGCCTCCGGGTCCGAGTAGAGGTTCTGCTGCTGCTGCTTCTGTACCTGTTGTTGTTCCGGCGGCGGGGCGGTGACAGTGATCGTCTCGAACCCGTCCCTGACACCCTGCACCTCCGCCGCCAGCTCCCTCTGTTTCCTGCGTTCCTCCTCGACCGTAGCGTCGAATAACGTCGTGCTGACTGGCATCTGACCTCGTCCTTGCCCAGGTATGGAAGCTGCACCGCCAGCTGCAGCCGTAACGCTGGCCCGCTCAGCCAACTCCCGGCGCCGCTTCATGGCGTCCTCGAACCTCCTCCGCGCTTCCACCTCGTCCCAACACCCGATACTCTTTAGTCTGGCGACCCACCGCGTGTCATCGTAAACCATCTCGCGCATCCGCCGCGACGTCCGGGCGAAGCGCAGCAGGTCGGCAACCGGGAGGTAGTCGAGGATCGCCACTAATATCTCTGTTGTCGGTCAGCCCCCAAACCACCTACACAATACACCTTCGCATCTCGATTTATGTGGTGTAAAGGCTTACCGGCAGGAAGGGTAGGCTTGCTGTCGAGCATCTCGGTGGCCTGCAGCGTCTTGAGGATGCTTTTGGCTGCTGCGTTCGGGTTATCAGCGCCATGCGGGGCTACTGCTGCCCGCCTGAAGTTGGACATCGTTTGCTGCTGCTGCTGCTGCTGCTGCTGCTGCTGCTGCTGCTGCTGTCAACGGGTAAATGTAAATCGAAAAGTTACTAATGTCCCAATTGTTATTCGTGCCTTGCGAAAAAGAAGATCGCAAGGCGAAGTAACTTCTCGCCCTGGTCATGGCAAGTAAAGTCGGTGTTGGGATGTTCGGGCTTAGGTATGTACAGTAAGCTCCCAAAAGTGTCGGTCGGTGTCGGTGCGTGTACGGATCCAGGGGCTGTTGTTAAAACCGGCACGCCGCACAGACCATTTTACAGCATTCCAAAATGCTTTTATTATCATATGAATGTACAGACGAAAACATGATGACTGTTATGACTTGACCATGAATACCATAACCATTTTGAACCTATACCTATGATGTCCCCGTCCCCAACGCCCTTTAGTGAAGTAACTATCCCTACTTAAAATGCACAAAAAAAAGTTCCATGCCGATAAATCCTACTTGGCAGCCCCAAAATCCAGCTTCCTCGCTACTTTTGTTCCTCTGCTGGCGGGGGGGTTATTATCATCATCTAACCCGGGTCTTCTTTTCAGGTCTGCTCCCATTTTCTCCTCTGCCGTTTGGCCATCTTTGCTTGTCGTCTTCCTCGGTAGGTCCTCTTTGCGGGTAGGTTTGGGATCGGTCCGCCACCACCTGTGCTCCAGCATCTCTCTCGCGGTGATCCGTTTCTTAGGGTCTAGGGCCAGGGTCTTTACCAGTAAATCCACACCCTCGCTGCCGACAGCCCCGAACCGTGACATGTACGCCTCCTTGCCCCAGACCGGCTGGATTGTATTTGAGACCGTATAGTCTTTTAGCTGTGTCACCCCCGGCCAGTTGTCTTCTGTCGGTGTCCCGATCTGCCGGCAAATCATTTGTATCATTTCGAGTTCCGAACCTCCTGGTAGAAAGGGGCTGCGTATAATAAGCTCCGCGAACACTAACCCTACCGACCAGATATCGACCGCACCCGAGTAGTGCCGTGCACCGAATAATAGTTCTGGAGGTCTGTACCATCGGGTGATGACGTTGGCAGTCATCTTCGCGCCGGGTTGCGCAAAAGACCGGGCGAGACCGAAATCAGCCAGTTTGACCTCCCCGTCGGCGGCGATCAGTAAATTGTTGGGCTTGATATCGCGGTGGAGGACGTAGTTGTCGTGGCAGAACCAGACAGCCCTGGTCAACATCCCCATCCAGGATTTTATATCGGCCGCGCCGTATCTAACGTTTTCCGTGTCCCGAATGAGCATTTCCAGGTCGCCTAGGGGTAGGTACTCCAAGACTAGATTGAGGTTCTGGTCTTTGGAAGAGAAAACGGAGAGGAGGTTGATTATGTTCGGATGGCCGCCTAGCTCCTGCAAATGTTTGAGCTCACGCACGGCATCGGGAGCTAAACCGTCGGTGTATTCCTTTTGCACTTTGATCTTCTTTATGGCGACTAATACGGAGGGGTCGGAGCGAGAATGCCCCAGGTAGACGTTCGCGTAGGTTCCTTCTCCCAACTTTCGACCTACACACATAAAAATGGGGGGTTAGCGGGGAGGAAGAAAGAAGAAAGAAGAAAGAAAGAAAGAGGAGGAGGAGGAGGGGAGTACCCTTGACGTATTTCTTCTTTTCTTCCTCATTCATCTGTTCTACCAAATCGAGGGTAAGGGGGAGCTGGGATTCATGCTGGTGCCCTCCGGGGCCACCACCAGGGCGATGGAGGTGAGGGGTGCCGTTGCCATTTGACGAGGGGACTGCTGAGGTGCCGCGTTTTAGGGGGGAGGAGACTGGTCGTGAGGTCGACTGCAGAGATTCGGTTGGGTAGACCAGCGGTGAGACGGCCATCGTTTCGCGATGCTCCTCCAACACCTGGAGGGAGTGGTTTGGTGATGTTTGCTCAGCCTCGCAGCCTTGCGAGAAGCAATGCGATGGTGTGGGTGTGGACCGGAGCAAAACACAACCTTGAAAGCCCGCCTTGCCCGCCTCCCCGCCTAAAGGTGGGTCACACCAGCCAAGAGCACGGCTTGCACGGGCGGTCGGCAGCGCAAGGGTTCCGCCGCCGTTAATTCCGATCGCCCCGCCAAAGCACGCTACTAAACCCCTGTTAAAATGCCGTTGCATGCCCAAATGCTACTGACGTCATGGCATGATTACAGACACTTTGCACACGCCGGCCCAAAGAAATCATGACATCGGCCTCCCACAACAATGCCATGCCAGGCTGCGCCCGCACGCAGGGCATCGCGCATGCTCTCGCTACTCGCGTTTTCACTCTTTTGGCTCGTTACCCGTTGGACAAGTTTGGACCTTGCCGAGCGTCTTACACCCACCCGTTTGCCCAACGGCACACAACTAATACTAACAACAGTTATTTCTAATTCCAGTCACAGTTCACTCGCACCACATGTACGTAGGATGTACGTAGGTTGGCCAGGGGGGCAACAACACTTTAATACTTCATATACATCTGCCAGCCCCATCCGAACTTCCCGTCCCAACCTACCTACCTGCGTCAGTACCAGCCTTTCGGTAGTCGTCCCTTCAAGACACTCGTTTGTCTTTAACTCTTCATACTGGTACCCATAGCATTACGAGTCGTGCTGGTCTGCGGTTCTTGATCCACGGATTTCAAGATGTTGCGCCCTTCATACTGGGTACGTCTCTGCCTCACTCACGCAGTTCCTCAGTTGCAGTTGCTAATGAAGTAGGTCTTCCCCATAATATCAGGCGTGGTATGGCTCGGGACGCTGCTCGGGCTGTTGATCCACTGGAATGTCAACACCCACCAAAGACACTACGACTCCATGGCCGACAACCAGACTATAGCGTACATCAGCGACGTGGGCGCCGCCGAGCTGAAACCCCTATTCATCGCCGGCTGCGTCCTCACCACCATTTTTCTCGATATCTCCTTTGGCGCCGACCGGTGGTTACGGCACAAGGGACGTCTGGTGCCTAATGCGACGATCGGGGAGAAGGTTCTCTCAGGACTCACTATTGCTTTTGCCGTTGTCGGTACTGCTGGCCTCATCCTACTGTCTATCTTTGACACAGCGCGGCATCCCAAGTTACACGACATTTTCCTGCTTCTCTTCATTACGGGTTATGTCCTGTCAGCCATCTTTATCTGCTGGGAATATCAACGTCTCGGAGCTAGTATGTTCCCCTCCCCCTCCCCCTTCCCCTCAACCCTTAATCTTTTCTCTTTTTTTCTCTTTTTTGGGGGTCCTTGCCAATTGCTAACTTGTGCAGGATACACCGAACATCGCGTCCTAGCGCACTCCTTCTGGATCAAGCTCTCCTTCGTCGTCCTTGAAATCCTACTGGCCATCGCATTCGTCGGCTGCACGTTTACATCGCACTACAACGCCGGTGCGGTCCTTGAATGGGTCATTGCCTTCATTTTCTCGTTTTACGTGTTCTCGTTCTGCATCGACCTCTACCCAGCTGTTCGTACCAAGGGCACTGCCGGATACAGGACAACGAAAGCCAGAACGCAGGCCATGCGTGAGATGGAGGAGGGTGGTCACCATAATCCCATGACAAGTCATCTGCACAACCACCACACGAACAACAGCAGTAGCAACAGTAGTACCAAGCCTGTTGTTACACGTGGGGTTCCCAACAACTTCTAGACGGAAGGAAAAGGAAAAAAAACCACGCTCGAGAAGTACCGTCTGGGTTGTTACATTCCCTTATTGCGAGACACGCGGACAGTTTTGACCTGATCGGGCACAGATAGGCGAACTTTTTATACCCTGCATTTTTCTACGTTCAGATCTACCATGTAACACGGAGTTAAGGGGACTTTGGCGCGGTGCAACATGCCCTTATTATTTTACTGCGAGGCGTTGTTTGGATGGCCATGTTTTTTTATGAGCCGCACTTTTGGCACCGTAGATTTGCAACATGCCCTTATTATTTTACTGCGAGGCGTTGTTTGGATGGCCATGTTTTTTTATGAGCCGCACTTTTGGCACCGTAGAAAATCTACGGTGCCATTAGGTTGCCCATACAAAACCCTAACCCCGGACAAATTGCTCCTCACCGCCTAATGCACCAGGCTAAGGAAAAAGTAGTTTTTTGTACCAGCTCACTTACACTGTACACAGTCGTCACAGATCAATCCCTCGGCGCGCCGTATCCCCTCTAGGTTTGAGGGCGTAGATCTCACGGCTGAAGATGAAAGGGATGAGCGAGAGCGAGAGATAGATCTCACCGGTGTGGATAACTCAGACGATGAAGAGGAGGGCGCCCTCGAGGCTCTAAGAACAAGGGCAGGAAGACTACAGCCACGAAGACAACGGCTAAGAAGACGACGGCGGCGAGGTCTGGGGAGCGCCCTGTGGGCATTTTGAAGCCCACGCGTGCTGGGCGGCTCCCTAAGCCGTCGCAGCGACTGTTGAGCTCTTTGGAGTGCACTCCGAGTGATGTATGTGCTGTACTATAGATAGATTTCCTGCACGTAATTTTCACGTGACTGCAAACCTGCTTTACTTTTATTGCAGAAATCGACGAATTAGCCCGCGGGCGCCTTCTACTACTGTTGCCTGTATATTGCGTTGTAAATTGCTTCAGGTTGTGGTCGTTTTTATATGTGTAGAGCGTTAGCGATGTTGGCTGCATTGGATTGTGCGTCATCTGGGTACAAAATGGTACTTTGGAAATGCTATTTACCATTCTGCCGGCTCCACTTTATGCGCAACCTATTGGCACCGTAGATTTTCTACGGTGCCAAAAGTGCGGCTCTTTTTTATTTAGAGGTGGACTCGGCATACTGTAGGGCGTGTCTATCGATACTGTAGTACTTAAGATCGGAGCCGGCAGAACGATAAAAATCATAATCCAAGTATCGTTTTGTACCCAGATAGCCCACCTTCCAATGCAGCTGACATAGCCAACGCCCTACACCTACAAAAACGACTATAAGTTAAAGCAATTCACAACACAATATATAGGCAACAGTAATAGAAGGCGCGGGCGGGCGTTTTCCAGATCTCGACGTTATCGTACCTATACTTACGCAGGTCTGGCTGCCTTCTTGGCTACAGCCTCTCCTCGAGGGCGGCCGCGAGCTCTTATAGACGGCTGTACCGAGGGAGGAAGGCGTGTGCGTGTCTGCGCTTCCTCTCTCTCAGGCTTGAAGAAGATGCCTCGCATTCAGGCCCTTAACGCAGAGGGTATGAGCGCGCAGAGGGCTTGATCTGTGACAACTGTGTAAGTGGGCGACTAATATGGAGTACAAAAAAGTACTTTTCTTTTGACCTGTGCATCGGGCGGTGAGGAGGCTATGTATCGCGGGTTAGGGTTTTGTATGGCATTACAGTATCGATAGACACGCCCCACAGTATGCCGAGTCCACCTCTTTATTTATTGCATAGATCTTTGGGTGGGGAGGCATAATCATGCAACATAAAAAACCGTCCGCGTTGCTATGATAGTTATTGTTACGAACCTCAACGCCTTCCAATGGATTGCATGACGATGATATACGCTCAACGAGATGTCCCATGAAATATAGAAAAATACCAATCGTCAATCATCAATCATCACCTAACGCCGTGCTTAATCCATATAGTAAACCACCGCTTCCACCGTGTCCTCCACAAGCACAATTCCCGCCCGCCGCCCGCAGTCATCACATCATCTACCATGTAGGTAACCAAGACGGGGCCTCATAAATTCTGCCTCCTCGTGCTGGTCCTCCATCTCCTCCTATTCCTGGTCCTGGTACTGGTCCTGGTCCTGCTGCTGCTGCTGCTGCTGCTGCTGCTTCTCCTCCTCTACCACATCGTCCTCGTCTTCGTCCCGCTCCTCCTCCTGCTCATCTCCATTTTCTTCTTCCTCCTCCTCCTCCTCCTCTTCTTCACCCCTATTGTTCCTCCGCTCCCCAGCCGCCTCAACCGCCAAGGAACCTCTTACAACCAGATTCCTTCCAATCCCCTGTTCCTCCCCTTGTCCTCCCCCTCCCCTTCCACCCTGTTACTTCTTCTCTGCTCAGCCGCCTCGGCCGCCAGAAAACCCCTGACCACCGGATTATTCTGTATCTCCTCCTCCGCCTCCTGTCTGCGTCTCGCGTCCCGGTTAACGTGTCCAAAGAGACATGTCCAGAGGTCATTTTTATCGACCGCCTCTCCAGATATCCCGTTTTTGCCCATTAATTTACTGAGATGTGCCTGCTGCAGTTCGAGAGTGTTGGCTGCTTCTAGGTTCACATCCAGCTCTTCTTCCTTAATCCCGTTCGTCTCGCCCTCTTTCTGCTTGCCCTTCCGATTGCTTGATGTGAGATGGCCCATGTGCTCCATCCTTCGCTGCACCGACAGATTGTGTATGGATTCCTCGACCGTCCCGTCAACGATATACAACCACACGGTCGTCTCGTGCTCCTGTCCGATCCGATGTACTCTTGCTATGGCCTGTAACTCGAGCGCCGTGTTCAACAACGGCTCGCATAAAAATACGTGAGACGCGTTTACGAGGTTTAAACCCGATGCGTGTGCGCGGGCATGCAGCAAGAAAACTTCGGTCCCCGGATCTTCCTTGAACGATACCACCCCGTGCGCCTTTTCAAACGAAGTGTATCCGATTCGATACCGCCTGAATGCCAGGGCGAGAACATCCAAAAACTCTTTGTACTGCGAGAACACGATACTTTTGGCGCCGGGGTCGGATTCCCTCAGCCAAAAGAGATGCCGAATCAGGGTGTCTACCTTGGTCGTAAAGTTCGGACCGTCGAGGTCGATGTTCTTGATCTCTGCCAGCTTCTCTGGGTTGAACTCGGCATATATCGTCGTGTTTTTCTTGTGACTCACTGAATTCGGCTGACTCTCCTGAGAGTTTCCGTGGTGCATCTCGTCAGAATGAACCCTCAACTCCTGCGGTTTCAGGGTGATGTCGTGCAGGTTAGACTTCCCTAGCTTCCGTTTACACACCGGGCAATTCCTGTGTGCTTTCAGCCATAGCGTAATGCACTCCTTGCAGAATTGATGCCCACAGACTGTCAACACCCCTATCGAAAATGGCGACTGACAAATGACACAAGTCCGCTTCTCTTCTGAACTTGAATCAGCTTCTTTCAGATGGACCAGGTACCGGTGCTTTGCTTCCCCTGCAGCCAGCTTCGACTGCAGTGATTCCTCCTGCCGCATGATGGACTGCAGTGCAAGGTTGTTTGGCTCGCCGTCATATTCAGCCACCATGTCGGACACCGCTTGCAGCTGTCGGTAGAATTCCAGACGGGCGTTGAGTGTGTCGTTGAACCGCTCCAGTTCCTGCTCCATGGCGGACGCAGCCTTGGTATGTTCTGCCTGCTGTGCCTGCGTCGATTTCAGCAAGTTCTGGACGATAGCCAGCTCGGCAGTAGCTCGCGCGCTGCCCGTGGTCGCCTCATGCCGTAATTTAACTGACAACGCTCGTAGTTCGGATATCACTCCTCGAAGCGAGCTGAGGGGATCCCCTTCGACGAAGCGTGGCTTTACCTCGTCTCGGACGTGGAAGAGCTCGAGCAGCTTCGGAGGATCCGGGCCATCTCCATTCTTAGCCATCTGGATGGCAACCCTGCTCTCGTGCTCGACGAGACCGTTGATCTGCCCTGACAGCACCGCCTGCCGGTCGGCAATAGCTGCGCGGAGGAGCAAGAGATAGACCAAAATCTCATCCTGCAGCTTTGTTGACTCTTCATACTCTCCACCCGTAAGCTCATCGTCCTCTTCGTCGACCAGCGGCTTGAGGAGAAGCTGGATGACGTATTCTCGCCACTCGTCGAGCTGGTTGGCTTGTGCATCTAGACCTTCATATAGTTCCTCGAGCGCATCGACGACCTTGCGGCTTTCGATGCCCTTTTGGTCGACAGACTTGGTCTCGGGTATTTCAGTAAAGCTTTGATCTTCAGCGGAGCCAGCCAACTGCCCCATCAGTTTCTTGGCTTTCCCATAACCCTGTACTCCGTGTTAGCGTTGGAACAAGTGAATGAAGGAAGAAATTGGGACGTACCTCCTGAAGTATTTCCTTACGAATAGCCTTTGCACGTTCGTAGCCCTCCACTTCCAGCTTCTCCAACCGTTTGAACTCTTCCGAGTCCGGCTCTGTCTCCTTCTCATCCGATTTAATCGAGAAATAAGCGTTTGCGCAGAAGAAGACTGCCCTGTGTTGTATTTCGAGCGCAGATCGAAGTTTACGGCGAGCCTCTCCAACACGGGGAGAGACACCATCTTCGCTGTCGTCCGACTCATCATCATCCTGTGGCGCGCGAGTGCCCTCTTCCTTGCGAGCTTCTTCCATCTCGCCGTCGAGTTGGTCACGACATTCGTTCACCAGTTCCGTGCTCTTCGCAAGAACTTCCTCCCAAGTATTCAGGGCTTCTTTGACTCGATGCATTCCAGCCAATATTTGCCCTCTCAATATCATAGTAGACAGGAGGCTGCGCTGGTCAACTCGCATGGCTCCGTCACTCTGCTCCAGCATGGCGTCAAGCACCTCGGCCACGGTCCGCATAGGACCGCTCTTGTGGCCCAGTGCTCGGCGGTTCCGATTACCCACCTCAGGATGCAGCGCTGTCTGACGCAGTCGGTCGAGTGCTGTTCGCATCGCATACTGGACTGCAGCATCTTCAAGATCCCAGTCATCTCGCATTGGATTCCCGTAAATATCCAAGCCGCACGCCTCAGCCAGTTCCTTAAACAGAGTCTGATAGTGCTGCTCCTCAACGGCTGTGAACGGCATCGTAATAACATAGCGTCTCTGAGCGGGAATGGCAATCTCGTCCCTGACCAGGCTCTTAGTGTGACGCATAGATATCAGACCAAAGAGGTTCTTGAATGAGTCCTTATCCGTGGTGGTAATAAGCTTCCAGATCTTGGAATCCGATACGTAGGGCTCAAGCCTTAGAAAGACCAATAGTCCGCGAAGATCTTGGAAGATGTGTGTTAGTTCACGTCAAGTGGAGCAGGATATTGGACCATACGTACCTTTCTGTATGTCATCCTTTACCGGTGTCCCTGTTATAGCCCAAGAGTTCACGCGAGGGATAAGCGTCGCCAATCTCGAAGCATTGTTGGTCCAGTTCTCCACCATTTGCGCTTCGTCAATGCAAACTCGCCACCATGAATACTGAACAAGCGGAGACTTGGGGCGCTCGTAGGTTTTTGATCTCCTCATGGAGCGGGTCGGTTCGTCAAAGGCTGACCATATTTCGGTTTTTAGTACGTCATAAGTAGTGATGACAACGTCCTGTTGAGTCAAGCGTTCAGCCAAGAGCTCTCTATCTCCGTCCTTCTTGACGGCTTTCTTCAAGCCGGGATAGTACAGCACTTTGAGGCTTGGCGCATGTCGACTAAGCTCCGAAAGCCATTGATCCAGAAGCGACGAAGGAGTGACGATCAGGGTCGCCGGACTTGCGGCCAGGTGCCGACCAAGGTGAGGATCGAAAACCTCAGCGGGCCCTTCTGGGCGACGATGTAGAAGCATGAGGGAGATGATCTCAAGTGTCTTCCCTAAACCCATCTCCTCCGCAAGGATGCCGCCGCGAATATTCTGAATGGATGAAAACAACGAAACGTCTCTTGTGGCAACCCCGAACAATGAGCTGAGGTAGAATGATTTGCCCTCGCCATCCTTGACTTCTGTGAAGGAGATGGGAAGCCCCGAAGACTGAGGGGCCACAAATGGCCGAACTCCTGCCTCTCCATCCTCTGGACTCTCACACCACCGTGCGCCTTCACGCTGGAGAAGCCACTGAACAGCTCTCTTTTGGAATGGATAAAGCGTCGCTTCCAGCTGTTGAATCTCCATTGATGATACCCCTGGGTCATACACTTCCTTTTCGGGGATGTAGGCAGCCTCATAAAAATCCTGGGGAGACCATGGCGACGGTGCCGTGCGCTCGCGTAGTTGTAGACCTGGAAAGTATTCTCCAATCACTAGATTGCGTAGCGTCTGCTGTGAAGTCGCTCGGGCACTTCCCCATCGAGAAATCCACTGGTTCCACCGAAGCTCGAAGGTGAGCTTCAATGTCAAACGCTTTCCATCTTGCCGGAGGGTAACATCTGCGGCTGTCGCCCAAAGACAACCCTCCTCAAATGAAATGGTTGCCTCAGCCTCAGCGAGTTGAAGCGCATGGACAAGAATTTCCGGCAAATCGTCCTTGGCGATCAGATATGTGACACGGAAACCGGTTTCGTGAGTCTTCGCACGAGGGACGATATGAAGGTGCCAGTCTGATGAAGTATTCTGCGGCTCCGTCCTGCGAAGCTGGAACACGAGGGCCTCACTCACATTGCGCCGACTGACCACAGGACTCTCGTCGGAAAGAGTTGCATGATGCAGCGGAAGCAACAGCTCTTTCTGTCCAACGTAAATCGCATCACCACTTTCGGTCACCTTGGCGCGCTTCGTGGGCCGTTCCACAGGTTCATGTTCTGTATCTTGAGCTGGTGGCGGGAGTGACTGGATGAATTCCACGAGCCAAGCCTGCCTCTCGGCTTCAGTTTTCGGGCTCTCCTGCATATTCAAGCTTACTTTCCCAGCGACGAGGGATGCTTCCTTTCGGGCTTTTCTAGTGCGAGGCATGATGGGCGTATAAAGCAGAAGATCACATTGAGGACGGGAGCCGGTGACAACTATGTAAGGCAACCTCCAAGCCGTTTGAAGCCGTTTGAAGCCGTTTGATATCCGTCTAAAGGTGGGGCGAAATGAGTGAGTCGTGGATTGATAAGGCTAGCAATGAGATTTGCAAGAGCTTGTGTACGTGCGACTGAACGCAGAACTGGATGGAGGTGGAAAGGAGTGGCGCCCTCTGCCACTATACAAGATGAAAACCTGTGCGAGGCAAAAGACGCGGTTGTAGAGTGAAGAGAGGGAAGGAAGGTGCGGACTTGCCGCTGGACAGGTTAGCGGCCCGGCAGCCAGGGTGTAAGTGCGCGGAGCTAGGCACCAGAAGGCCGCACAGCTGATTGGATGCACGTCCGACTCCGAGCGCTCGGATGCTTCGGTGATCCCTGCATCGAAATTTCGTTGCTAGCAACGAAACTTTGCAATGTCTTGTCGAGACCGCGAAACCGCCAACATACCCGAAAGCTGCCCGGGGCTGTCATGACCTTCAAAACCGATCAATTAGTCGTGAGAAGTCTGAAATAGGTACGTTTCGAAGGAAACATTGGAGATCACCTTCCGAATTGGGACCAGCCGTCATAGGAAGCCCTCGACTCGTCGTTTCTCTGCCAAATCTAACGCGCCGTTACAGCACGAATGAAGGCCTCACGAATCCAGTCCGCGTTAGGACTGCTATTTCGGCCCCGTGCCAGTACCTCTATCGTCACACCTGGCCTGAGGGCGCAAGCGAGATGGGCGCACAAAGATGCGCAGCCTCCCCAGGTCCCGGCAACCATTCCTTTCGTCCCTGATGTCGAGACCTTCCTTACCCTGATAGGCCGCGGCCTGAAACAACATGCACCGAAGTTCCCGACATGGGAAGCGCTATTCTCCTTGACGTCCGATCAGCTGAGAGAACTCGGGCTCGAGCCACCACGAACGCGGCGATACCTACTGAGATGGAGGCAGAGGTTCAGGGACGGTCGGTTTGGAATTGGCGGGGATCTCAAGCACGTCGAAAACGGGAGTGCGGACTTGAAGGTGTTGGAAATCGCCAAGGACCCCCTAACTCGGGTGAGACACATCGTCAATGTGCCTCCTGGAAAGAAGGTGGAGGAAGTACCGCCAGAAGAGTTGGTCAGAGTACATGGCTTCAAAGTCCAGGGCATCCGTACCATCGTCGGACCCTACGTATTGCCTGCAAAGAATGGCGGTGCTCGTCTGACGGTCACTGAGGGGATGTGGGAGGACAGGAGAGGACATAAGATCGATGGAGGTGAAAGAAGACAGGCAGAGGTGCGGTTCAAGAGACGGGTGGCGGAACGGAAAGCTCTGAGAGAGAAGCAAGGCTTCTACTAATGTGATGCGGCCATATGGTTGGCATTGACATTGTCACAAATAATGCATTCAGTAGCTGGAAGCTACTTGAATTGCCTGTATTCGACTGTAAATCTGTACATTAACAGGACTCAACTTGGGATAGTTTGGCCTCATCACGGACTATAATCCGAGAATCCCCGAGGTGAGAGTGTTGTATCTGTCTGTGAGTCCCTGTAGCCTGTTCGCTGAACGAGAAAAGACGAATGCTTTGCAAAGAGATCCTGACACTTGAAAGGCGGATTCTAAACGAATCACGACTCTCAGCTTGAAATCTGCTCTTGGGCAATGAGAAGAGCAAAGGCAGGTCACAAACGTTACACATGAATGGGGTTTCATAACTTCTAGTGCATATCACCCAGAAAGTCATAGTACCGAATTCTCGCTGCACAATTTGCCTTTGGAGAAATACCGAAGCCTTCCAAACGCCTGTCAATACATAACAGCCGCATTCTATTGAAGAGCCGCAACGCTGTTCTCATAGGTCTAGCACAGTATTGGCATGGTACCATTCTGGCAAGTCTAGCTTGATCAGTCTTGATTCCGTGGCGTTTCAAAGGCGGGACTCGCAAAGTTCCATTGTGGCAGACCCACGAGCTTAAACTGACCTCGCACCGTTAGACAGAGCCCGAAGACCCCAAGTGTGAATGTGTCAGCGTTGACTAAGTCTCTCCAAATCCCGAAAGTGCTACCCAGGTTCACGGGTATCCCCCAATGCGTCTGTATAACATCAGCACGACGACCCAAACTCGTGGCTTTCATGCGCATCATCGTATCTCAATATGGATGCCTGGAAGGCCCGAAAAGCCAATCCGTTACCAGAACACCGGGAATTCTTCAGACAAAATCCCTTGACAATCCTGACAATCCTGTCTTATTAGGCTGAGCGCGGCGGCCGTTAGGCACCCCATCTTCCGACATGCAAGTGCACAAGCATCAGCGACACGCAATTGGGATGAGGTGGTCACCAACTCCGCACTCTGGGAAGGAACTACCGCCCGCAAAACTGGAAAAGAGGGATCCAACGCAGCAGTGGCAGCGTACCTGCCTTACGCGGCTACTTATATCGTGGCCTGCACCTTCTTTCAAATGACAGTCGTCACCCTCCTGCAAGCCAACTCAACCAGTGTTGTGTCGGTTGCATCACCAATCACCTTTTTGTCTGCCTGGAAGACTGACGTCAGTCTTCCATCAGGCACATCGTATGCGATGACGAACTTGACGCCCTGCAAACCCGGATCTCCAGGCATCAGCGCAATCTCGCTCTCTTTGGCGTCTCAATCGGCATGCAAGCATCAATTCTCGGCTTCTGTCAAGTAATCGACACGCAATCGTCTATTCACCCCAGCTGCGACCGTATCACCAAGACACAGGGCGATGGTGGAAGACGGAACTTTGACAAAGTGACTCACGGGATGACTGACAGGAATTGGCAGGTTTTCGAGAGCTCACGTTAGCAGATTCGGAAGATGGCTCCCAGTCTGCAACGACCCACTGCTTCAGCCAATGTAC
Organism: Diplogelasinospora grovesii; assembly: GCA_033297225.1. Taxonomy (NCBI): domain Eukaryota; kingdom Fungi; phylum Ascomycota; class Sordariomycetes; order Sordariales; family Diplogelasinosporaceae; genus Diplogelasinospora; species Diplogelasinospora grovesii. The sequence continues at coordinate 430,340 of MU853761.1, forward strand.
CCTTTTGCTACACACAGCAGGCGGGCCGTTCGGTCGTCGGCGCTTCTCCCGGATGGACTCGGACTTTGCTGGCATGTCTCGGGGGTTCAACGGCGCTTCTTGGCGGATTTCAGCCTTTCCCAGCCAGCCATTTAGCCACTCGGAAGCACCAGACACGGTGGGACGGAAGCACGTTCTCGGCGCAACGAAAGGCCCTGATTTTCTCGTGGGCAAGCTTTCATGGCACTGGCGGCGTTGGGGGTTGCTGCTGCACGAGGCGTTAGGGATCGTGTGTGTAGGCCTGGATTTTCTGGTCTTTCGGTTGAGGTACTTGGTGACCCAGGCACGCTTCACACCAAGTACCTTATGCATGGGCCTTTCAGATGAGTCATTTTTTCACTCATCCTCGACACTTCGCTTCGCATTCCATCTCTCGATCCGACCTAAATCGCAAAATTCCCGGTCTTCTCCTCAACCGAAGGTCGACTACTTACGAAATAGGAACGTCTAAGACTCACAAGTCGAAGCCCGGGTGGATATGCGCTTGAGCGTATTTCGAAGTCGGCCGAACCTGTTACAGACCTTGTTACGTCCCAGGACAGAGCAGCCGGAATAGAGCTCGGTCCTCTGATCACACATGCACTACGCGCATTGAGGCTGTGGACACACACTTACACCCCGACATGCTCCTCGGTCGCAGTCCGGTTCAAGGATACGAGTATCCTGAAGGCCCCTTAGCTTGGATGTGACAACGAATGCGGGTCGATTGGGCTTGAAGCCATTCCAAGCCAGAGTCATCTCGCAGCGTCGAACCCACCACCTTTTCCCCTTAGCCTGTCACCGTGGGCCACGGAACATGAGGCGATACACACACCACTAGGAATGGCACGCAGGACGCGGGCTAGCGGCGAAGATCGTCTCACTTGAAGATTCTCGTGCTAAACTTAGACTGCGGCTGAAATTTCGTCATAACAAGCGGCTTTATACCTCGAGAAGAAGGGCAACGTCTAAGCCTCATTTCGTCCCCGAGTTGACCATATTAACGACTAGTGGTGAGTCGAATCGGAAGGATGAACGACACGACCGAGGTACCTTCCTTGGCGTTTTGTTAGGGCCAGTACAACCAGCGCTGTCTCGATCGTCTACCGCCGAAACCGTCAAGGGTTACATTCATCACTTCCTAGGAAGTCTGCAAGGCAGATTCAAGGCGGCACATCACATCACTTCCTAGTCAAATTCAGGCAAAGTTTCTTTGAAGCTTAAGATCACTCGAGGGTTGACAGTCGCGAGGCAGGTCTTGGCAAGTTGAAGCTGGTACCGTGCAACATTTCGACTCTTGCAGCATGAGGCCGTTGGGCTCAGGATGCGAGGTGCGTACCCCAGTCGCACCGCACCGGTTATTTCCTCATTTACACGCTCGCTCAAGTGTGTCGCTGAGGGACAGTGAGCTTCTCAGTAATCGGCTGTGATTGAACATTTGCACATTATGACAATCCCTTGCAAGGGACATGCGTCATCAATGATGTGACTGCAACATTACCTATCTTGATGGTGTCTGATTCTGGTTGTGTGCGACAACCGATCAGCTTAACATTGAGGTCTTCGAGTCGGCGCATGCTCTGCTCGTTGCCTGAAAGTTCATACATGTGGCGCCTGACCGAATCGGGCGAGTGTGCCTGGGTAGCATGCGTTGCGTAACGCCAATGTCTGCAGGCACAAGTCTGGAGTCGGTCGACCTCGGCCACACGCAGCTATCTGCAGGAGAAGATGCAGCGCGATGATGTTCGGTGTGCGCCAGCCCACGAACCTTCATTACCACCCACCAATCTGCATGCTGAATATAATTAGCGAGCAACGTTAGGGCGCAGATGGCATCTTGCACCCCTGTTTCATGCGAGGGATAGCCATCTTGGACATGATCTGGACATGACAACATCGAAGCCACGAAAAAATCGCATACACTGGACGAAGTTCGAGAAGCTATTTTCTCTCTCATGAGCAATATGAAGCGTCATTATCTCGAAAGCTAATTAGGGAACTTTGGCATTGGCAAACCCGGGACTACCATTTCTCATTGGCGGCAGTGCTTCAGCTGATTCGCTTCAAGTTTTCATGACGGTCCGCTTCCGGAGCCCATTGGAGAACGTGTTTGGTCGCACAAACCATGCCTTCGGGCCTGGACTCTAAAAAAAACGTCTGACAACGTGCTGATCCCGGGAAATCTCTGGGTAGCTTGACCACCATGGCAGCTTGACCACATGAAGTAGCATTTCGCGGTTGCATCTGAACCAGTTAGGCGAGTGGGGTTGTGTGTGGCGGTGCCTTTAAGCTTATTCTCCGTCCCGCGACTTGGGGGAGCAAGAGCAATTCACTGAGCATCATACAACACTGCGTCTAAACATCCATCGGCATGAGGTTCAACCATCCGTTTCAACCCATTGCAGTCCACTGCAACATCGAACCGGGAGTCAACAGCAAGCCATTCATGGGTGCTCTTCGTATTACATGCACAGTTTAACCCGCATGGAGGTTTGGTGCATGCAGAAGCGACAAGGCACTCCACTGGAAGGGTGTGACAAGCTTCTCACGGGCAGGTTTGGTCCTTCGGTTCGCCGCGAAGGACAAGCTCACCGGGGGCTCTAGAGAGGACGGGTCCTTTGTCGTGCACCCGCGATAAACGTGGCTAATTGCACGGGACATGTTGCGGTGTGGAGACCCGCCAGAAGCCGCTGTCTACCTACCTTTGCAGATCTCACAGCCTTCCTCCAGATATTTGCATCTCCGTTTGGAGGTTGCACAGGGGTAGACGAACGGGCTGCCCAGATTGGCCCAGCAGCTCAGCTCCAGCCAGATACCATCCACGACATAGGCACCCAGCAAAACTGGCACAGCAAAGATGCGAGCAAAGCAGCCGGACGATCTCCGTCCCGACCGACCGAGAAGCTCCAAGCTACTCAATATTATCTTGCATGCTGCAGTGATGCAGTCTCGTGGAGAGGTAGCATCAGTCGCCGACTAGAAGCGAGTCGTCGCCGTCCTGTCCCTTGTCAAGCAAAAGTTCACCACCACCTTGAACTGCCACCAGCCAAGTTTCCCTTACTGTTTAAACCCCTGCGTTGGTCTCGGGGTTGCTGCATGCTCAGGGCCAGTGGTTCAGAGCATGGCTCACCTTCTGACCGTTGTGTCTTCCCTGCCCTTTCCGTCACTGGTAGACCACTCATTCGATCAGCATCTGGGCAGCCCACCACACCGTGGCTTCCTCCCCTGTTGGCTAGCCAGGCTGGCCTCGCTGGCTAATGGTCAATGGTCTGAGCATTTCGCCCTGCGCTGCCCTGCATCTGAAACCTCTCTTGATCTACCAGGCACTAACGTTGATTGGGAAATAAAATTACCGGGTATTTTTAACCTTCCTATTAGCTCTTAGCTCCGACCCAGCTCGAATCGTATTGCTCGGATTAACTTCTCCGCTACACGTACACAGTATGTTTCGACAGGTTAACCCTTGGGCCCTTGCCTTACCCCGGCCGGTTACCTAATCTCTGCCAGATGCAGCCTGCCTGCTGTGACGAATTGCCTGAGCTGGGACGGTTACAGAGTCGCATCGGAAATGAGGCTTGGTTTGCCCTGTGGGTATTGCTGGCTAACTTACACTACGATCTCTTCTGGCCGACTCACACCTGCAGCACCCTAGCGTCATCTTTTCCCTGCCGCCATCGTCCACTAGGCGCGCTGTGAACCAAAGATGCGTGGGAGATGGCCCGTCACCCGCTCTCCTGCGTCCCATGTCCTATTTTCCTGGCTCCGTCGACTCACCCCTCCCGTCCCGCATGTTTACCCGTCAGGACTCAAACAAAACGGACCACCGACGGGCAATCTTCCCCACGTCCCTGCTGCTCTCCCGCTTCCTTGCTTCCAGTATGGGATATGTCGTCAGGCACAACCCTCTCCTCTCGCTGAGCCTTACCCCCGGAAGCCTGTACACTACTTTAGCCAGCATCAGGGAGGCTTGAACCCCGGGACGAGAGTTTGGAACTCCACTCACCTCACATCTGCCTTACACACACTGTCATCGGCAGTGACTACACATACATGCTCAGGATTGCCCGTATTGTAGGGTCCCGTGGCCGTTGCGCGTCAATACTTCAGTCAAATTCCTGGCCTACTTCATCTGTAACACGTCTGCGCCGTAAACAAGAGATAATTCTTACTTCTCTGACGGAGATTCTGGTGCTCCGCCCTCTTGAGCATAATCCAAATCGGGTCAAAATCATCGAGTTAGCAAACCCGTTCATCGACGTCTTACCCGGTGCCTACCCCCTCATCGGCCCCTTCTACTTACGGATCAAGGTGCTAATTAGGTATACTTCAGGGTGGAGGTCTATATAAGAATCGAGGAGAGGCGGCCGATGACGAGCTTGATGAGATATTCTCCAGCAAGAAGAGCGTGTGAATAGTTGCCTCAGAAGCAACGAAAACAAGACTTTTCTACCGGCCAGTGAGCCTCCATATTTCCTCTCGACTCCTTTAAGAGCCCCTTTCTTCTTGATTTTAAGATGTCCTCATACCAACACCCCCAGGACGCAGACTGGGTAGGGGTTTCCACAGACGAAATCCAGGGCTACCTGACAGAAGATATTGTCGACTACGACGACCCAACGACTCCGCAACAGACCAAGCCGCCATCCCTCCCCCGTTCAGCTAAGTCGAGGAAGGCCTCCTCGGGCAAGAAACGGAGAGGAAGCCAAGCACCGCAGTCAGGCTCAGACACGGAAAAGGAGACTGTCAAGATGCCCTCCCGGTCGTCCAGGCACCACTCTTCATCACCCGGCTCCAAGGGGTCGAAGTCTTCCTCGAAGACCAAGACAGATGACTGGAACGAAGTGACGGATCCAGAGGAGAGACGCCGCATCCAGAACCGGATCGCGCAGCGAAAGTTTCGTATGTCTGACTTTTGCTAGTCTTCTTGTCTTTCGTCTTTTTCTTTAAGCCGGTTATCTCCTATTTCGATATGTGAAGTAGAAAAGAGAGAGACTAAGACGACCCAAGGAGAGAAAGCACGCGAGCAGAAAGACCGAGCCCAGCGTGATGCTCAGAACCAACAATATGCCGGCAGCAGCTACCACATTCCGGGTCCAGACGAAATTACCAACGACGGTGCCGACCTTTCTGGTCTCCCCTGGGGCAGTCTGAGCATGCGGCATGTAGTTGCTAGGGGCCACGCCAGCGCGAGTCAGCAAGGCAACAACAGCAGCAGCCGCAGGGAGTCGTCGGATCCATCTGCCGCGTCTCCTTCGCGGCCTGACTTGGACACCAGCAGCTATCCCGCTGCCTATCTGAGTCCGACATACACCAGTGCTGGAGGATACTACGCTACTACACCGCAAATGTCGTCCATCACAAGCTACGACAACTCCAGCATCAGTAGGGGAGGCAATGATGATTCATCGCCTTACTATTCGTACGATTACGACTGCGAGTATGACTACGAGGTTGATGCCACTGGCGGTGGTTCGTATCACCAGATCTGATACACGGAAAAGGGTGGGTGACTCCGAGCTGTGAAAACGATCATCAGCCTTGTTTACAAATATGGCAGGTCCTATGGGACCACTCCGACGGGGCGACACCCGAGACATTACTGAGACATACATTAGTCTGTCAGACTAGGGAATCTGGGCAGCTGCAGATCAGTCAGATGCCCCTCCATTTCCGCTCTTTTTTTTTTTTGTTTGGTTCAGGAACGAAGGAACGAAGGAACGATATGCCTTGGCTTATGGGTGGCTGTGACTAAGGGTGCATACGGCTGGGTCAGGGACTTTTCTTACCTGATTTTCTACTTCTGAACCCGCTAACCCCTTTTTGGTTTCGGTACTTCCTTTTCTTTCCTCTTCTTTCATCTGATCTGTCTCGTCTTGTCTTTCCTTTCGTATATATACCCCGCGAGTGTGTTCATGTATACATACATTTGTCTTGCTTTTCTTTTTGTTTATTACGTGCTGTGAGCCTGGATGGGGGGGAATATGAATGGGACATGTTATGATCAAGACAGGATACGTTTGGTACTCATCTCCTTGTTTCTACATTTCTTCTCTGTTAAGAGACGCATATAGAAATCAGCAATAGACTTTAACTCTCATCTTCAAATGCAAGTTACGCTCACATCCAAGCTTATCTCATTACGTAGTAATGGAGTGCCTGATGCGTAGAGTCTTGGCATCGTAAAATTGGCCAAAAGTGTCATGAGCAGCCTTGGACACACCCACCCAACCAGCAGGTCAGTAAAAGATGCCCCGTTTCTTTGCAGCAGTAATTACCTCGTACATACGAAGGACCGCATGTCTCGGCAGTCTCATCCCTACCTACCTAAAGCACAACCAGGTAAGTAGTGTAAATTAAGGTTCTTATTCTTACGTCAGACAGAGACAGAGACAGGCGAAGGGGAATTAATTACTCCGGGTAAACTTAGGGAAGTTGTTAATCACTAATCACCAAGGCGAAGGCTAAAGCTAAGGTAGCTATGTATGTGTCCTTATGAATCACACTTCGTATAGGTACCTCGCTTTTTTTGACTAGTTGACATAGCCAGGTTCAAGTTGCTATTTATATGGAACCAATCACACAGCACGATATTATATACCTATTACATATCCTTCTCCTTTGTTTCTAACCACCTTTACAAAATAAAACGCAATCGTTCCCGAGACAGTTATCAACCGCGAGGATGGATGGTATCCATAAGGAAGGGGCACGGGGGCGGTGAACCGACTTGGCGGACCCGTTGCCTTACTGGGCTGCCTAGATAGTACTACAGGACTGCTGGGTTGGGTTGCACATGGTAGGCAGGCAAAGCATGACACACGAACGCCTTTTGTTGTGACTGAAGTGGTGGGGTAGGTGAGTGTTGATACCAATGTCTCGAAGGTACGGGAGAATGTCGGTAGCAGCAGTCGACCAGAATGATGAACATTAACGGTGTGCACAACCACCAAAACCACTTCTCACCTTAACTAATTACCTGTGGCAGAGTTGTGTGCCGTTAATTAATAACGGTTGCATCTAAAAACCGCCCCCATGGCATCGGGACCGGCGCATCATCAATGAAATTCAACGGGGTTGTGTGGGCGAAGGCACGCCCTGTCTGCAACATGAACACGGTGCGGGGGACCGTCCGTGTCCGAATGGATGGACCGTGAACGTGTCTTCATTCGGGTCGGGCGCGACACGAGAAAACGTGACTTTCTTCCCAGGGTGCCTCGAAAAAAACTAACTTCAGCCGCACGCACGTTTTCTCCATACATACCGTTACTACGTTAATCAAGAATAGGCAGGTAAGAAAAAAAAACAGGGCACAGCCACCGCCTATATCGAATCTGTTCAAGTTCAAGCTTGGCACACCAGCCAGTGTAACTACTCCACCGACCGACATCATGAATATCTATCTAATCAAGCTAGTGTAATACACCGACAGCCGGATCAAGCACCGGAATTCAATTCCTGCTCTTGCCATTCGCCTGACAAGAAACATAACTACCTTGCACCGCCAACGTAGCATTCCCCGACAACAACATGGCAGGCATGGATCTGCACCGCCGACGTTTAACTTGAACCCCGGGAACAACACCCCCCATGATAGCTGAAACTGCAAACGTGCAAGGCCGCGAATGACGACTGAGGAACGGGTGAACCTCCCCCGCCAACCGGAGTCGGGACCGGGGTTGAGGATATCGGTAGATTAGTGGGAGGAGGCTGAGTTACGGTTAGAGTTGCCCTTTCAACCCGTTGCTCATACACATTGATGATCTGCATACCGGGAAAGCTCCCACTTTCCTTACCTAGGTACCGGTAGTGTACAACACCTGCTTACACAAGGTGATTGACCGGACCGTCCCTTGACTCACCTCATACACCTACTCCCTTCTGCAGTTAATAGTTACCTGTACACCACCTACCTTACACAGTACATACCGCCCCGTTGTAATATAACCTCACATGAAAGCAAAAGCAAAACGTTTCAGCAGCCTTACATCTCGATGCTTTGCACTGCCTCTCAATATTTATTTATCTGGATGCTAATTGTCAATATCATGTTGTATTAGAGGCACAAGGCTGTTGATGACAGTCAGTCCATTACTACCAACCCCCCCCCCCCGGGGGGCCAGGCCCAGCAAACATGAGGGGACGCTACATGATGTGATGCACTGCCATTGAGGAAGAAAGAAGAAAAAATACGAAATGCCCTAAAGAAGCAAGCAGCGCGTTGTTAGACTTAATTACTGAAGAACTTCACAGGAAGGTTCTCCGCGGAGCGGGCATAAGAGGTACCCCCCAGGATGACCGGCGAGATACCTACCTAGGAGGGACGGGAGCACACTCGCGTCTGGGAAGTCAATATATATTATGAATCCTGCTAATAAGTGGCGGAGTGGAACGAAGCTTTGCGAGTACTGTACAAGGACGAGGCAGGGCAGGGCAGCTGATAATGGATGGTGAAGCTGGACTATCGCCTATGATCAACGGAACCGCGGGGAGGAAGCAGGGGAGAAACAAGCAGCCGGCCGAGAAGGGGAAATGAGCACAGCCTGCCCCTTTCTTATGGAGAGCTTATACACAGCAGACTCGATTGCGCAGAGCCCTTCTCCACGCGACAGCACACGATGTTATACGTTGTGTCTGTCCCAAGTTAGGAAATATGCCGAAGCAGGATTTTGCAGAGGGCGCAGGTGAGTGAAGTGCTTCGCCTTTTCATTGCCTCGAAATTTCATCCCTATTATAATCCTGAATTTCTTTGGATGAAAGCGCCTCAATATATCGAAAGCAGTTGCTAATTACTTGGGGAATGGATGTATGTACATACCTTGGTGTCACTAGTTAAGATAGATTCACTTCAAGGCAGTCAGAATGGAGAGGGTTCAGGATGAGGAAACTAAAGAATGTGACATGATAAAAATTTATCCGCCAGAAGAAGGTGAACTCAGAGGACATGGTTACCGTGTGTGGAACTACCTACGGCGCTGTATTATTAATTAGTAACGAGATAATTAGGTGGTGAGAAAAGATAATGAAGGGTAAACACACAAACATGATGATGACTGGCAGTTGAAACCTGTTGAGACTGCAGGGCTAAGTCAGGTAAGTTTAAAAGTAGGAAGTGAAAGGGCCGCCTATCAAGTATTAACTAGCGGGCACAAGCAACAGAGGATAGTTAAGACGTTGCCGTCGGGGATCTAATCAGTTATCGAGCGGTTGAGTACCTACCAATCTCTTGATATTCACCTCTGACGCACAATGGACAACGGGCGATAATTAAGATCAGCTATGGACAAAAAGCCAGAGGGGGGGAGAAAAAAAGTTAGGTATTGTGACCAAAGCGTACTCTGTAGATGTAATCTATTTTGCTACTCGACGTGAAGTGTCCCGTGTAATAAGTCCTGTAGATTGCGGCTCAAGGCCCCTAAGACGGCTGGTTTAGGCAATTTATAGTGGAGTAGGTCCCGTCCCTGACCCTGACCCCACCCCTCAACGTCTTCTGTGGAGTGTGAAACACATGAGGGGCCCGGCGGGCGGGAAGCTGACACCCCTGCATTCTTATCGATAAGCCAACATGGATGTTGCGGCAGCTCCCTTGACACTTGACAGCTTTACGTGTTCACACCAAAAAGCTTCCAATTGCAAAGGACCACAATGCCAAAGTGCTGAGTGCTAAACTGCAGGGCTAGGAGAGCACTTTGTCTTTGTTGGTGCGGACGCAGTTATGGCGTCAATCATTTTGCGCCAATTGAGCATGTTGCTCACCTTCTTCTTTTTCTTTTCTTTTGGTGTTACCGTCCTTGCTTCAGACGAGTCCATCTTGACAAGTGAGGTGGGCCGGCAGAACAACCAGTCCTTACTATGGGGGCCGTACCGACCGAACCTCTACTTTGGTGTCAGACCAAGAATACCAAAGTCTCTGATGACGGGTCTGATGTGGGGGAAGATTGAGACATACACAGACTTTCAGACCAGTTCGTTACCCACCCATTACCAAACTAAGGTGTACAATGGAGGTGTATAATGGCTAATGGTTGGCGTGTGTTGATGTGGTGTGCAGCGGTGCGGTATACATGCGAACAAAACGAAGGAATGAAGGGGTATGGCTGGGACGAATACGACACTAGGAGGGGCGGCGTCCAGTCCATCCACGATATCGAGAACGGCATCGACATTACTACGTCCTTCGTGAAGGTTCCTGGGGGCGGGCACGGGGGCAGCTGGGCTGCGCGCATCAAAGGAACGCTCAACGACGACGTCCCTAGAGACCGCAAGACGATTGTCATATTCTACGTCACTCAAGAAGGAATAGGAAGTGAGCTGGAGGCCTTGGCGGAGGAGGGCAATGACAAGGGATATGACGGCGATGTCACGCTCGAAGGGGCTTCTACATCCCTTGGAAGCTACAAGCTGGTGGTCACCAAGGGCAAGGGTATCCAACCGAAGAGCGACCACGAATTGTCCCAGTTCCGAGGCCCGGGGCAGACGGTCGTGCAGTCGCTCACATACCCTGAAGAGCTGATCTGGCAGGCCAAGCCTATCGTCTTCAAGCAGTTTAAAGAAGGTGTCGACTGGCTGGTGGAGAACAAGTACGACCAGGAGAATGCGCCCCCACCGTGGCAGGTCTACCAGCTCACTAACCGTCCCGGTCACGGAAACGTGCATATCGTGCAAAAGATCTTTGAGGGCGACTTTGAGTTTGACGTTCTCTACTCTAGCGCCTCTGCCGGAAAGGAGCTGACGAGCGCTGATCTGTCGCGGGAGATCAAGGAGACGACCGAGTCCTTTGGGGAGCGCTTCTCGAGCGTCTTCGACTTCAAGGCTCCGTTTAATGCCGACAAATATAAGAAATTTGGGCGGAGCATGTTTTCCAACTTGATTGGCGGCATCGGCTACTTTTACGGCCACTCCCTGAACGACCGGTCATATGCGCCAGAGTATGACGAAGAGAATGAAGGCTTTTGGGAAGACACCGCTACCGCGCGCGCCCGCAAGCAAGAGCAGCTGGAGGGTCCATATGAACTGTTTACCAGTATCCCCTCGCGACCCTTCTTCCCCCGAGGTTTCTTGTGGGACGAGGGTTTCCATCTGCTACCCATTGCAGACTGGGATATCGATCTGACGATGGAGGTGGTCAAGAGCTGGTTCAACCTGATGGATGAGGATGGCTGGATAGCCCGGGAGCAGATCCTCGGCGCGGAAGCCCGAAGCAAGGTGCCTGAGGAGTTTCAGACGCAGTACCCTCATTACGCCAACCCTCCCACACTCTTCCTTGTGCTCGATGCCTTTATCGACAGACTCAAGAAAGCGAATGGTAGCATGCCGGCGGAGAAAGAGCGCCTGTCCCAGGGTGCATCTTTGTCCAGTGCATCAGTGGATAACCCTGAGATCGGCCTCGAGTACCTCCGCCGTCTGTACCCGCTACTGCATAGACAGTTCACCTGGTTCCGGAAAACGCAGTCCGGAGACATCAAGTCGTATGACCGCGAGGCGTACTCTACAAAAGAAGCGTACCGCTGGCGAGGACGTACCGTGCAGCACTGTCTGACTAGCGGGTTGGATGATTACCCCCGCCCGCAACCACCGCACCCAGGCGAGTTGCATGTCGACCTGATGTCCTGGGTGGGCATGATGACCAAGTCGCTGATCAACGTTGCGGAAGCAATCGGCATGCCTGAGGAGGTGGAGACGTACAAAAAGGTATTAGATGCAATCGAGCATAATCTCGACGATCTACACTGGTCGGAAAAGGATGGATGTTATTGCGATGCGACCATTGACGATTTCGAAGAGAACAAGCTTGTGTGTCACAAGGGGTACATCTCACTCTTTCCCTTCCTAACCGGGCTTGTGAAACCGGACAGCCCAAGACTCGGAAAACTGTTGAATTTACTTGGGGATGAGGAGGAGCTGTTTAGCCCACACGGTCTCAGGAGCCTGAGTAAGAAGGATGAACACTACGGCACCGCGGAGAATTACTGGCGCTCTCCGGTGTGGATCAACATGAACTATCTTGCCATCGTGCAGCTACATGTAAGTACCACTCGCGCTTAACTTTTCCCCCTTGTGGAAAATTCGCTGACAGAAAGAAAACAGAGGATTGCAACCCAAGACGACAGCCCGCACCAAGAAACCGCCAGAACCCTCTACAACAAGCTCCGCCGCAACATCGTAGACACGGTGTACAAATCCTGGGAGGAGACGGGCTTCGCGTGGGAGCAGTACAACCCCGAGACCGGCAGGGGGCAAAGAACGCAGCACTTCACCGGCTGGACCAGTCTCGTCGTCAAGATCATGACTATGGATGAGCTACCGAAGAAACAAGCACCAGCAGCACCAGCAGCATCAGCAGCATCAGCAGCAAAGGTAGTAGAACCTGCGGGTGGTGGTGAGGAGGAGGAGGAGGAGGAGGAGAAGGAGGAGGAGAAGGAGGAGGAGGAGCATGTACGGGATGAACTATAAATAAGCATCAGGGCATGTATATCTGTAGTATATATCTAGCGAACGACCAACAACATGAGTGATTATAGGCTTTCCTTCAGCTGGCTGGTATATGACCCAAAATCTGTCCTGGGTTGACGGTTTCACAACGTGAGAGGATATACTAGGTTGACGTAAGTGAGCGCTAAAATATCATTGCTAAAAATACGGATGTCAAAGACATGAAAAAGTCCGCTGACCAAAAGCCAGAATCAAACCATCCATCCTAAACGCCAGATGTGCGCTACAATACACGACCACTTTCCATGATGGATCTATTTCTTTTTACCCAGCTCCTTGGTATGAGGGACAGTCTCAATCTTTCGACTCAGCAGGCGTCTAAGTTCCGGAGTGATTACTTTCTTGGTCTTATCCTTATCCTCCTCCTTGGCCTTTCCAGCCGCCGTGTTTGTGTTTGTGCGCGGTGGTGTCGGCCTGTTATTTACACTGCTGCTGCTGCTGCTGCTGCTGCTAGCTTGCGCTGGTGAATGTGATGATGCTGGGTTTGTTGGTCCACCAACCGCCGGAGAAGGAGGAGATGTAGAAGAAGGGCCGTTAGTAGCCTGCTGCTGCTGCTGCTGCTGTGGGGGGCTGCTGCGCAGTCTAGGACCAGGAAAGCTCTCCTTCTTGTCGATGGCATCTACCAAGCGGCTAAACCGTCGAAAGAGAGCTTCCGCACGCATAAGCGTCGAATCTAAATCTATCGTGCACGACAGCTCGTTCACTATTACATACATGCCATTAGCAAAAACCTCCACAAGGTGAGGTAAAGGGGGGGACTAACCATATTTAAGAACCTCGTCAAAGTGCTTCAGATGCGTCATGATGACATCCCTGTGCTTCTCCATGATTGCCAGCGCCACGAACAGGTGGAAGCTGCTGGTGAGGTAATCCGTCCAGAGCACCTCCCACAGATGCAGCACGTCCATCCACTGAAACTCCCGTTTGTACCAGACGAGCAGCATGCGGAAGAAGAAGAAAAAGTTTGTGCTGTCGGCCGACTGCAGATGAGCGTAGAGTTTTGGATCCATGAACTGAACAAGGTGGTCCAGCGTGGTGAGTTGCATGCGCATGCCAGACTGGTCTCTCAAGAAATTGCGCTCCATGCGCTCCATGAACTTCTGGAACCCCCAAAACGCCATGGCGTCGTCTTGTAGCACCGCGTATATGGGGGCCAGGAGGTCCGACATGCCCTGTACATACCCCAAGTCTCGGTTGTACTCGTTATATGTCAGGAGCATATCCTTCATCTGCTCCATGTGGACGTTCGTGCCAACGCCCGCAAAGGGGGAATCCGGGTCCGGGTGAGGGATATCTTCGCCCGCAAATATGAGCACGTTCCGGTCTGTCCGGTGGACGTCCTTCTCAATCCGCCCCCTCTGCTCCCTCCACCATTCACCCTCCTCGCCCTCTCCGCCCTGATCAATCTGTCGTTCCCACCAGCTCCCCTTGAGCTTGATGTATTCGTCTCGAAGTGACGCAACCTGGGCTTTCCTCTCGTCAGCCGTGCTGTACCACTCATGCACTCCCAAGAGAAACAGCCAGGCCTCCTTGCGCACGCCGTCCTCAGCATCAAGACCACCGTGGAACACCCGCTCCTTGACCTCGTCTATCGTAACCGAGAGCCGTCCACTACGAGCATCAAAGAAGGTGCTCCATTCCTTAAGAGTCACAGGCTTCCGCATCTGCTCTAGCGTTAAGCTGCTCGTGCTGTCAAGCAGCTCGAACTCGCCGACGTCGGTGTCTTCCAACTCCATGACGTCCCTAGCCGTCCATATCCGCTGATTCCGGTCGCGCTCGCTCTGCTCAGCTATGCCCATGGCCCACCTCGCCAGGTATACGCGAGCGCTGTCGAACTCCTCTTGCAAGGTCTGGACCTCCGGGTTATGGAGTAGTCTCTTGACCTGCGGTGGCATGCGAGGATTGTCAATGACTAAATCCTGCGCGGCCTGCCGAGTGAACGTCGTGACCTTGCTGAACTTCTCCATTATGTTCCATCCAGTTTCCTTGACGAACTTCATGAACGGATCCATGCTGGCATCTCTACCACCACCAGCGCCACTACCAGATCCTTCGCCTCGCGGCACTCCCGACCCTATACCGCTATCTCGTCGTCCAAGAGCATTCGGGGTGCTGCTCGTCAACTTGCCGCTGAACGCGGCGCTATCCTCGGCAGTCGGCTCGACGAGGTAGATGTTGGGCTCCGCCCCGCTGCGCTCGATGTGCACATATCGCTTCAACCAGCGCAGCACCTCGTCACCGCCCCAGAACATCTCGCCATTCTCGCCGAACGGATCAAATGTGTCCCGAGCACGCTTCTTCTTTTGAAGTATCGTGCTCTGGCACTCGCTGTCATGGAAGAAGAGGGCCGGAAAACTGTCGCCGGCACGGCTGTTGATAATAACGCTGCCGAACCACCATCCTAGACTCGGGGGTCGCACCAGAAGGCTGTAGATGGCAGAGACCGGGACCGCAAAGGCATAGCTGCCGATTGAGCCGCGGTGTGTAGTAACGGTCGGCGGCGGCGGGACGAGGTATGTCTGCTTCGGTGGCGAGTCCCCATCTGCGCAGAGATCGACCTTGACATAGATGCTAGCCGCGTCGCCGAGCTGCGACTCTGGTATCCATGCCAGGAGCAGGTCGGACGACGACGGTGACTGAGAAGAGGAGGATGTCGGGCGGTCTCCAATTTGAGGTCTTTTCTGCTGCAAGAGGGCGATGTAGCCGCAGATGTTGTCTTTTGCGGAGGGCGTCGGGTGGATGTAGACCTAGACGACAATTGTCAGCTCACGGTGTCCGTTGGGAATGCATGCCGATAGAGATATCAGACGGACCTTGCTCTTGGAATAGAGAAGCTTCACCCCGCGCCCACTGGGTGTATGTGTGATTGTATCATAATCGCCTTCTTCGTCGTCGCTCATGGCGTAAAAGCTTCCCGCTGGTGATGATGGCCGTGGTGGTAAAGTTGGTTGAGAGGTTTCCGCTGATGGCGGCGACGTTGGCGGGGCATCACTCGACGTTATCTTATTTACCATGACTCTGGTCATGTCGATCTACCGCTAAACAAAGCGCTTTGTGTCTGGACCAGAAAGACAACGTTGGAATGCCAGTTCAGCAAGCTTTGTTGAAGGAGCTCTGAAGGTGAAGGCCTACAGAGCCTCGGGACCACTGGTGGCTATGTACCATGTGGGCTGACCGAAGGTGGTCGTGTGCTAGTAGTGTACATACATACGTCAATCATTCACTGCTTGGGAGAGCAGCAACCAACAGGCAGGCGCCCTGCGCTACGGGAATTGGAGGGGATGTATTTGTACTTTTGGTTCGCAGACAGCTTGCTGGTTGGCTTAAGTACAGGAACCTTGTTCTGAGGCGGGGCATTGTCACATTCGCCTCTGCCGCGCACTCATGCGGGCAGTGCTGTCGTCACCTATCACGAGCTGATGAAAGACATGTGCGAAGCGCCCACGAAACCTGCCATCCTGCGTCAGTCATAAGGAGCAAGAGCTAAAATATTTTCTGCATGTTCTAGGGTGCATCATCATTATTGCTCTGAATGTGCGGGGAGGGTGAGAAGAGAAACTTGCTTGGCAGGGACCTGTCAAATCACACAAGTGATCCACTGTCATGAAGCTTATTATAGTAGCGACGCCTATCACTATCTTCAGCCTTATTATTAGAAGCCTCACTGTATACGAATGCAACAACGTGCCAACGTAAGATCAAGTGAATCTGCACTATATATCGTACCCGTTTGTATGCACCCATAGCCGTCCTATAAGCTATCATTTCGCGGCCCGCGCGCATTAGCCTCCCCATCCACACGCTATGCATATGTTGACTGTAGACAAACCCCAAATCTTATACTGAGGAACTTATATAGCATTGCATATACAGCAACCGTGCTGCCCTCGTTTTGCCTCGCATATTCTGTTCCTCCACTCCTTAGCCACAACTGGACACCGACCGGTTCAATCATTCCTATCCGCCGTTTTCGAGTCGGCGCTGGTGATAGCCGGACGAGCCGTTGTTGTTGTGCCTTCTCCGATGTGATAATCCTTCCTCCCACATTCTTGTTGTATTTACCTCATCCGTGGTCCACTAGGTAATCCACCTCTCCTTGGTCCGCTTGGTAACCCTCCTCCCCCAGCTCTCCCTGGTCCTCCTCCCCCCATTGCCGAATACCCTCCGTAATCACCACCACCACCACCCGACCAAGGCGCGTTAGCCGACATCTGCGGTCTCCCTGCTCCTCCACCACCTCCAGCATCATACATACCACCCGGCGCGAACCTATCCTCATAATCCCCTCCCGCAGAACCCCATCTACTCCCCCCACCTCCCCCATTGCTCTGAGCGGATTGTGCTGGGGGCGGTTGAAAAGGCCCTTGCCCTCCTCCTCCACCAGTATTACTTGACACTGGACTGGCAGTTCGTGCCCCACCCCACAACCTCTGCCGCAGCTTTTCCTGCGCACTATTTCCCCCAGCCCCTGCTGCTGCTCCTCCTGAACTTCCCGGCGGCGTAGACGCACTTCCGCTATATTGCCCAGCCTGCTGGTAACTCCCTGCCCTCTGTGACGGCAACGGTCGAGCCTGTACCTCTTCCCGGCCACTCATGCCCCCGCCTCGATTCGCAAACGGGTTTCGGTTTTGCGTCTGCATCTGCGGCTGTTGCTGTTGTTGCATAGCTGGTTGTCCACGCCCTCCTTGGTTATCCCACAAACTGCTTAGACCCCCTCTTCCTGCCCCGACCTGCTGATTCTGCAATCCCCCACCATACCTACTCCCAATTTGCTGCTGGCTCGCATATACTGGCTGAACCGGCGGCGGTGCCTTTGGATCGGGCGGTAACCAACCCGGAAACGGCTGCCCTTTCTCCGTATAGTAGTTGCGTAAAACGCGACAGACATGGGTGTCGTCCTCCGTATCCCCGTCCGTCTCACCACCGAAATAGGTACGCTGGAGTTTGGAGATGTTGGTCGTCGCGTTCGTTAGGAGGGAGCTGTACCATGACATCTTGGCTGGCCCTCTATGAACCCCCTCCCGAAGAAGAGGCGCGCGCGCGGAGTAAGAATGGATGTGAGAGCGGTAAAAACGGTGAGTCGGTGTAGGTTTATGTAAGTTTTTACTACGGCCGACGAATGAAAAAGGGGATCGAGGAAGGACGACGGTGAATTGTCCAATACGCTCTGCGCGGGCGGCGGGCGGGCGACCGCTCAAAAGTTGGTGAGGGCAACTCGTGAGCTCGTGATTTGACTGTCGGGAGTTTTTAGTGATTGGTTGCGGGTTCTGATGTAATTCCTCGTCCTACGGTAGCGCAACCTTATTTGCTCGTGTGTATGTAAAATGCAGAATGTCGGAGAACGGGTGATTTTCGATTGTCGAGCGAGAAGTTGGCAAGTTGTGTCTCGGCGCTTTGTCTTTCCTTGAAGAGCACATGTTTCAAAATGACGGTCGGGGCCGATAGCAGCCAACTGCCCCGCCCCACCTCTACTGCATGTATGAAAAGTCACCTACCAGCAAGCAGGCAGAAAGGTCCTGTTCCAAATACTAAGCCACATGATAAATGGCGGTATTTGCTAGCATAGCTCAAGGAATAAACTAGTATGCTGACAAAGATAGAAGCCCGTTACATCTCGGCCTCTACGCTCATTGCAGAGCAACAGTTTTTTTTCGCAGTCCAACGCCGATTGCCCAAAGTACATGAACCCCCGCTCTCCCAGAGATATCCTTCAATGTTCCTACCACGCCAGCAACTTCTCTCTTGAGGACTCTGTTTCGATCTCCATCTCTTTCCTCTTCTTTGCATTCGCGCGCAGCGCCTTGCCTCTCTTCCGCTTGTCACCCGCCTTTGTCTTCTTCTTGGCTGTCTCCTCATCATCACTGTCCTCGTCATCGTCGTCGTCGTCATCTTGGTCATCCTCTTCGCTGCCCAGCCAGTCCTCAAGATCGTCGAGTCCTTCGTCGTCGCTCTCTTCGATGTCGGAGACGTACTCGACTGCGCCGTCTTCAATTTCGTCCTCTTCCTCGAGCTCCTCCTCAAGCTCCTCCTCGTCTTCATCCTCCTCAATGCCCTTGTCCATGTCCTTATCCCGCATACCCTCCCCCTCGTTCTCGAGAGCATTGAGTACCCTCTTCCAGATCTGTTCGCTGCAGTTTAATGGCTGATCTCCGTACGCTCCCTGCCGTAACCTCTCGAGCAGCTCCCTCTCGATTGTTCTCTCCAGCTTCGCGGCCACGAGCGCCTTGCGTTCTCTCGCCTCCTCGCGGTGCTTGATCTTGGGTGCCATCTTCGGTACCAACTTCTCGCCCAATCTTGCTTCCTCGGCGGCCAACTTGCGCATGCGGATCGCCACTTGGACGAGTTTGGTAAGACGTTGCTTGCATTTGTGTTGAAGGAACTTGGGCGCATATTGGAGCCTCTCCTCGATCTGTTTTAGGGCGGTCTGGTAGTTCTGCGAAAGCTTGATCTTTTCCCACCATTTTGAGGGCATGTGCGATCTCTCAATCTATTTGCCAAACCTGTCAGCCATATGTCCGGTAGCCTCCACAAACGCTGGTAGTTATACGTACGGTCTTGATGTAAAGGTATATAGTGCCCTTGGGCGACGACCGCACCGTAGCATAGAAGCTGTTGGCCAGAGGGCAACTCTGGCGGTTGCACTGTCCCGTCACCGAGTACTCATTTCGGCAGAAGTTGTTTCCCTTCGTCGTCCTAGGAAAACTATTAGAGGCGAAATCACGGTGAGCGAGTGGCGGTTTGAAACCTACTTGAGCTTGAAAGCGCAAAACTGCTGGTTCAGAATCTGCCAGACGATTTCGTCGGACATGGCTGTGTGTATTTTCTCTCCTATTGAAATCCGAATTGGTTGTGTCGAAGGAACGAAAGGCGGTTTGGACTGCTGGTCCAAAATGTTTGGAGGTGCAGAGGGGTCTTTTGGGCCATCCAAAATTTCCAAAGAATCTAGAAATTTTGCTCCACCGTTTGAAATCTGGCCCATGCGTGCTATCTTATCTCCTCCCGCTGCCTGCCGGTTAACGTTACAACTTACACCTGAACGACTCCAAATTCTCAAGCTACCCCAGAATTGTGCAGCATACAAGTGGGAACTTACAAGTGTTAATCGTGCGGAACTCTCGATTTCGAGGCTGCCGTCAATGTTTCGGCATGCGCTAAGACGAGCTGCACTCTCTCGGCTTCCGCTTTGCAGGAACAGCCCCATCTTGCAGCTCTATCAGACGTGCCTTAATCCTGCCGGCTCATGCGATCTTTGCAGTTCGGCCCCTTTGCTCAGGCAATTTTCTGGTAGTGTAACGGGGGCCAGGGGTCTCACAAAGTCAAGTCTACCATCCGGCAATGACACCATCTACGCGCTCTCGTCGGGGGCTGGCAGAGCTGGCATAGCTGTCATTCGAGTCTCTGGACGTGGCTGTGTTGATGTAAAATCTCCAATCTTCGTCTTAATCTTAATCTCATAGCTTACTAATTATGTATTATGTGAAGGTCTATAACGGACTATGTCCGACAAAACCTCTGCCCAAGGCCAGATATGCAGCTGTGCGGACCTTGATTGAGCCCGGCAGCGGCCGCGCAGATAGTAGTGGCAACATAGTGGACTCAGATGCCCTGGTTCTCTACTTCCCCGGCCCCAAGACGGTGACCGGTGAGGATGTGCTGGAGCTGCATGTCCACGGCGGGACAGCAACCGTCAAGGCCGTGCTAGCCGCCATTCCGCGATGCACCACCTCTCCATCAACCACCATCCGTTACGCTGAGCCCGGGGAGTTCACGCGCCGCGCCTTTCTGAATGACAGATTGGATCTAGCCCAGGTCGAGTCTCTGGGGGATACGCTCGCAGCCGAGACAGAACAGCAGCGACGAGCCGCCGTGCGTGGCAACTCCGGTATTCTAGGCAAGACGTACGAAGCCTGGCGTAGCCAGCTGTTGCTCGCCCGGGGGGAGATCGAGGCCTTGATTGACTTTTCCGAGGACCAGCATTTCGATGAATCCCCTCGGGAGCTGCTTACCAATGTGTCAAGGCTGGTGGATGGTATACTCCGCTCTATCCGTCTGCACGAGATGGGTAGCCAGAGGAGCGAGCTCTTGCGAAATGGAATCCGGATTGCATTGCTCGGCCCACCGAACGTTGGCAAGAGCTCATTGATGAACCAGATAGTCGGGCGCGAGGCGTCCATAGTCTCTTCCGAGGCCGGCACTACGCGAGATATAGTCGAAGCGAGCCTGGATATCAGGGGCTATCTATGTTCCTTTGCGGACACCGCCGGGATCCGAACACACTCACCCGCTCCCAGGGGGCGGTCTGGCGGTGAGAGTAGTAGTAGTAGTCTCGGAGATGCCGCTGCAGCTGCAGCTGCTTCACCCATCGGAGCGATCGAAGAGGAAGGCATCCGAAGGGCGCGGAAAAAGGCAGAAGATTCCGACATCATCATCGTACTCACATCAGTAGAACCCACAGACGCAGGGGGGTATCACATAAGCCATGACACAGAAACACTGCAGCTTGCAGCTAAAGCAGAGCAGTGTTTGGTTGTCGTTAACAAGTGCGATGTTATCACCGATACGCAGACACTACAAAGTTTGGTGCAGGACTTTAAGTCCGAACTAAAAAGGATAGGGATAAACTCACAGGGTGTGCAAGTTGAGGAGCCGCTTACTATATCCTGCTACGCAGCAGAGGCGGCTCAAGCTCAAGAAGAAGGAGAAGTAGGCGACGTGTCAGATAAAGACAACATGTCAGCGTCTGTAGGGCTGACACACATGAACGCCCCCACGCAAGGAAACACACAAAAACACGTGGGAGTGAGAATGGGAGGGGGAGATGTGTCAGGGGGCATCCAGACCCTGGTCGAGAAACTCGTCCAATCATTTTCAAGTCTGACGTCGCTGCCTGGCGGCGACTCGGATATGCAGTACCTGCTTGGTGTAACCGAGCGACAGAGGCAGCTACTCGTCCAGTGTCGTGGTCATCTTGAGGATTTTAGCGACGAGGTTACACAACAAACGGCGGAGACATCTGATTACAATGAAGAGGTAGTCGAGCCGGATATCGTATTGGCTGCGGAGCATCTCAGGCTAGCGGCGAACTGTCTGGCGATGATTACGGGTCGCGGAGAGGCGGGTGATGTGGAGGAGGTGCTGGGGGTTATCTTTGAGAAGTAAGTCCTTTACCGCTCTTTTCTTTCTTCTCCCTTCTTTTTCTGTCTTTTTCTTCCATTCTTTTCGTTTCTATCGTTTCAGTTTCGGTTTTTTGGTTCTGCTTCTACTTTTCGAGAGGGGTGTTGCTGACTCACGTTCTAGATTTTGCGTCGGAAAGTGATTGGTAATACCAATTTCCATACATGTATAATCGTAAAAGATGTGTGTGTATGATAATATATTGTTGGTGATATTGGGGAATGTTGTATAATGTATTCTAGTGGACAGTATAATGCTTCTGAATGTAACGATTTGAAATCCGCCACTTGCTACCTTTTCCTCCTCTTCCTCGCCATTGTATGCAATGCAATGTTCCCACCCCGTCTAAGAACGCCCCATGATATGCAATCTATTGATCTGACAAATGTCGAAAGGAAAGAAACGAGAGACAGAAAGAAAGAGAAAAGAAAAGAAGACAGTTGACCGCCAATGCACCACCACCCCGACCATCCTCCGTCCGTTCCCGCCTAGTTCTATGCTGTTATGCTGCCATGCCGTTTTTGTCTATCCTTGGTTGTCTTGGTATTGTACATGCTGAAAAATTGCAACGCTGGTCCGCCCGATGCAGGTGTAGTGAAAATGCTGGAAAATACTGAAAGTTGTCTTGAGTTGTACAAGGGTATTGAAACACAAGCGGTATTCCTCGAGTGGTATCATTAGGAGAGAGGAATGCCGCTGATGGAATGAAAGGCGAGAGTAGATGATTTACTCCTCGTCATCCTCCTTGTCGCCCTTGTTGTAGCCTGATCGGCCAAAGTTGCGAAACTTGGACTCTTCCTCATCATCACCGTCACTAGTAATGATTTGTTAGTGGTGTTTATAGGTCGAGGCTCTCAGGGGAACTCACTTGTTATAACCTGATCGGCCATAGTTGACAAACTTGTCATCCTTGTCATCATCCTTGCCGTCCTTGTTGTATCCGGAGCGGCCAAAGGCAACGGGGTTGCGGGTGGTGAAAGAAGTCATGGCAGCCATTTGGAATATTTGGGTGATGAAAGTTGTTGATGTGAGAGTTGGGATGTTGGGAGTTGAAGGCGAGTGGTGGGTGTTAAGTAGTTATGTTGTGTTGAGGCTCTAGCTGGCTTGTTAGGCTGTGTTGTTGAGGCTGATGATGAGAAGAAATAAAACAGTCCGGAGAGGAGATCTCAAGAGATTCTTATAGATGAACGGAGTAAGAGCCGCCTTCTGGTGTTGTGTCAAATAAGTTGACACTCCGATCCGCGCCGTCCGTCATCATCCAAAACCCTCTCTCCCTCTCCTCTCCGCGGTATCATCTCGGCGAAGGCGGCGCATCTCAGGGAGGCCCCCAAACCACAAAATGGAAGTGCGGATGACATGAGAAAAGCTACTTTCTGATGATTAGTACACTGGTACTAGCATTCTCAGCCTCCTTGTAGATCCACTGGGATCAGGGGTCTTCGATCTGTGGTTGGCTCGAGCCGCAAACTTTGGGCTTGGGGAAAGGTGAAGAAACACCCCTGGTGTAATTCTCAAAGCCACATTTACACTAACTCGGACTAAATGGGGTTACGAGACCGGTTCAATGGGACAAAGTGGGAAAGTAGAACCCAGACACGCTGGTGTGTGGGAATTTTGCGAGCGCGTGTGGCAGATGTGTGCTGTGCCTCCAAAAGCCGTGGATCCGAGCATTTGGCCCATGCATGGATTGGACGGAAATTCATGAGGCGGTCGAGCTGAGAACCGTTGAGACGAAAAAAACGTGAGCTTTGGGGGCTAAGTTTGGAACGACCGTCGAATCCGGAGCCAGTCATAGGGCTGAGCTGGTGTCACGTTAGTTGCCTATGCCTTACAAGTTACTACCCGTAAGCGCGACCCAAGATGGTTCCACACTTTACGGTAAGGCGGAGCTGTTTGGCATGCAGCACCTTACCTAAGGCAGGCAATTTGGGCGAGCGTTTTCTGTCACTCGTTCCTTCCATTCCAGGCTGCTGACATTGCAGCACCAGGCACTCGAATTCTTGTTCCTGCTTTTCCCACTGATTCTTCATCTGCTTCCTCCACTCGCATCTCACCCTTGCTGTCGTGATCTCATTTACACGTGCCAGAGTGACACTGCCCGTTTTAGATCCCTCTTTGCTGCAGGTGAGCCCAGTCACCGGCCCTTTGGTAACGGCTTGGCGCTGCCGGCCGATCCGCCGATCTGACACCTCTACCGCCACTTCGACCACGGCGTTCCGTTTCGGGGCCATCGTTTCTGCAGTTCATTGTAATCATCTTATCATCTCGACTCATTAGCGATATGCATCTCAGAACTAACAAACCAGTAACAGTATTCCGTCTTGTCCCGACTTTCTGTTGTCAGATCTGACGTATGCCGGATCAAATCGCATCAACGTCGCCAATTGGGCCAAAACGGTGATGGCTTTCTACATACAATGTTCGATGGCGAATCAGGGCAACGGGCTATGTTTGCTGTGGTAGGTTGTTCATATCGCAAGGTCGGGTGGCCGTTCCATACTGTCACGACAAAGGAAACGTTACTCAGCATATGGTCAAGAACTTGGCGGTAGGTAGCCAAAAGAAGTCCCCTACAGCATGCGGTAAGTAACCCGGATCCCTACAGTCACACAGTCCCGCCGGTTTGTTTCTGTCCCAGTTGATTGCAAAGTCCTGCCCCTGCCAATATTGTCTCGGGGACTGGCTCCCGGTGACGGGAACCTCAGAAGTCTGTTTCTATGCCACACCCCAGTGTTACATCGTTCTAGGGCAGATCTCAAGTGCCGCTTTGCAGGTACCAGGGCGGCGGGCGAGGTGCCCGGGCGGGCTCTCCCAGACCCCAAGCAAGGCTATCACGAGCGTACGCACAAAATTGCAGAAATGCCAAAATGCCGTTGGAGACGGGATCTTTTGTCGCGTCTATTTCCAGATTCCGGACGGCGACGTCGCATCGAGGCTCTCTTTCTGCCGCCAACTCTCGCCCGCTTTTGGGTTGAAATTGAGCTGCTGCCTTGAGATAACTTTCTGGGACACCGTTCTCTTACTAGTTTCGCATGCCACGCGACGAATCCGGCAGCCCTACCGACTCTCTTGTGAGAAGTTGACCTCCACTATGGACGTACCGCGGTGGATATTCCGTGTCTGTTCGGTGATAAAGGTGGCGAACTGGTAAAAATGGTCCGTGTCCTCCGGCGCCGAGCCAGGCACTGAATAAGGCGCTTCAGGCTGCCAAGTTCTAGGGCTGAAAATAGCCCCAATGACCACCGCTAAACTGTCAGCACTGCCACTCCGGTATCTCGTCTATGAACGAATCCGAACAACGACTCTCTGTTTCACCAGTCGGCTCTTTTCTTTCGTCTAGCCGGTGGGACTTGCTCAGAACCTCTCTTTGCTCCATACATGCATGGCTAAGCGATAGACACTCCTTTAGTCCTAGGGGGCTGAATGGCTGAATCAGACGACTTTGTCGTATCATAGACACGGAGCAACTATTGCGCAGTTACACTAGGAGATACCGAACAGTGTTCTTCTTAGCAGACCCTCCCATTCCCCGTTTCTTTCCTAGTCAGATTCTTACATGCTTTGCTTGTGTATACTTGTTCGTCTCCGTATGGCCTTCCGAGTCCTCATTGGCTCATACCCACTTCAGTGCGCTAGGGCCCGAGGCTGTGCAAGTAATCACAGGAAAGATGCTCCAGCCGTGGCCCTGACTAAGGATAATCTTCTTCTGTCAAGAAAGCAGCATGCTTCAGAATTATGGCGGACGCCAACTCGAGATCGGTGTGAAGTCATCACCGTCTCCTAGCATCGCTGCCTAGTGATTCCAATCGACGGGGAGAGGGTGTGTTAGCGCCGTCCGGAGTAATGGAACTGGAACTGCTGGGTCTGATGGATGGCGCCCTCCCATTTCCTCCCGGGAATCATCTCAGAGTACGCGAAGGATTCTGCCAAGCGAGAAGAAGAATCTTGACACTAGACCGGGCGATGAGGCATCCCACCCCTGAACTTGACCCTGAACTGGACCTGAACCTCGCCTGCTTTGCTTGGTTCTAGGACCTGATGCAAGTCGGCCGACTAGCTGATCACGTTGTCACGGTGGCACGGCGCGGGGGATCTGCATTCGGCGGAAGAGCCACCGGAGAGCCGCCGGCGCCGCCCGCATCTGCTATGGTCAGGTGCTGACCGCCGTTTACAGTTGCAGTTGCCTACGAAAATACCTACCGAAACAAGACACATCCCAAGTCAGGGACGAGAGCAAGATAGGGAAGAGCCTCACACCGCGACAGAATACGAGGCGCATTGATGCTGCGGTGACAGAAGGTGAGGATAGGCGGCACTTTGTCATTGTGCTACCGCCATGGCGGGAGTGGGACTTTAAGAGATCAGCATGAAACATCACCAAGGCAACTGGGGACCAAAACTAGGTATCAGCAGCATTCCGACGGTTCTGTGAGCCTTGAAATTGGTGGCCGGGCCACAGGGCCGGAGACATGTCGTGGACTATCTACCTTGGTCACATTAACCCCGTTGGAACGAAGAGCTCCGAATGAATCATATCTGCCTTGGAGCGAGATCATCATTTGAGGAATTTGAACAGACGCCGGTTGCACCTGAGCTGCGCCTACCGGATGTGCGACCCGAGTTCTGTCCTATTCTGGGAGCTGCGGGACAGGACAGCAGCTGATTCTCGGATTCTCGGATTCAGCGCACTGGACAATTCGGAGGATGAATGGGGGATCCGCTTGAGAGATGACATCACTATCATATCCATTGGGCTCTCACTGATCTTCCCTGCTCTGTAATTGAGAGTTCGTGTACATGACGTTGAAGTAAGGTTGCGGGGTGTGAAAGGATAACGCCGGCGTTGACTAAATCACCATCCAAACCCGATTGATGGCTACTTCTAAGGGATTACCAAGGAAGCCCTTTTCACACACTTTGAGACGGTAGAACTTGGTGTGTACTCTGCCTCGGGCACTTTGAGATTTGGAGACTCGGAGATTCTCTCACATTCAATGCCATTGCACGTTATAGAGTTGCTCACTTACATCAGTGCCATCTTTTCACGGTTACTCTAGCCTTACGGACCGACTTTCACACACTAGATCTTAGTTTGCTGGGGATAGTACTAACCTTGTCTAACACAAGATATTACAACAATCTACTAAAGTAAGACACAGGTGAGGATTCTCTTCTCAGAGATGTCTCTTAGAGGCATTGAGACTTAGTGATATAATGCATTGCAGGCAAGCCATAAGGACGACTGTTCTAAAGACGTCAAGTGAGAGGCGAACAACAACCGAAGCTTGACGAAGCTACTGAACCCCACTACCCCACCATAGCCCACTAGCCACACAAATCCAAGCCACAATCAGATGCAATAACCCAGACATTGCACAAGCCTCATGCGACTTGAGCTCAGTCCTCCTTTTCACACGAGCCTCGACTTTTTTAACACTTGGGGCCTCGATGGTGGCCTGCGTTTGTGGTTGACAAACTCCAAGTCGCTCTTTGACACTTCCTCTCTTCTTTTCTTCCCTTGTGTCTCGACTCGAACTCTGTGCATCCAGCAGTTGCGCCCTGCGAGAACTGCGAGCGTAAGGTCCACCCAGAAACCGACGGCCGGGAAAGGACCCCAAGCTTCTGGAGCTGTCACAATCGCAATTGTGGGACCCCACTCCCAGCATTCACGATGGCGCCGAGTAAGTCACACAGGTTGCCTTCCCTCCGCGCAGTGCGCCCACCTCTCCCCGCGCAGTCGCGAGTTCCAACCATCCCATGCCATAGTTGTTTGCTGTTTGGTTGCTCTTTCCTTCTGCCGATGCAATGACCCGCACACCGAGCTTTCCGTTCGGAGCGGAAGCGCTCCTCGACCTGCCTCTTCCCAACTCGAGCCCCGCAGCCTATTGTGCCAATCCCCAGCAAGTTACCTCTTCACAAGCACGGTATATCTTGCATTGTCTAGGATAGACCGCTATTGCGATCATTACAAGCTGAGCGGTTGCTGAGGCTCAGGTCGCGTGAGCGCACGACACTGCGAAACATGGCTCCATCATCGCCTTCCTTCTCGTCTTCTACCACTTTGGGTGGGATCCTTCGTACACCTGCCTCAACAACTTCTACAATGCTGCCTGAACCCGCTAATACCTGCTATGACATACCAGACTTCGAGGGGGACGCCTGGATCAATAGCCAGGTGGTGTAAGTCTTTCCCAGAGAACCCCCTTCGTGTGACAGGACGGTCAACTGACGATGATTCTGCAGGATGCATTCCGTTTCCGAGATCGAAGACTGCGCAATTGCCGTCGATGCGACATACTACCTTGAGCTCTGCCTCGATGTGCTGCCGGGAGTGGAGCCCCTCCTGCCGGCCCTCGGTGGCATGACGGCAATCAGATCGCGGCTTGGGAAGGACCTAGACGAGTGGTTGGCTCACCGCGTTACTCCCTTCTTCATATTCGATGGCCAGCCCCTGAAGGGCGAAGATGAGGTCAACGTGGTGCGAGGTCGACGGGCCAACGAGAAGACGGACTTCGCCTGGGAACTCTACTTCGGCGGCCGTGCTGACGAAGCTGTTCAGGCATTTGGCGCCAATACCGGTATGAGTTTCAACTCCCTTCGTACGTAGTCCGGGTGCTGACTTTGCGGAGGTGCCTTTCGCCTACAGACTCTATACCCTCTTCTTCAGTCCCTCCTGAAGGAGCGAGGGCTGCATTTCTTGGTTCCTCCATTCAATGCAGCAGCACAGGTGCAGTTTCTCCACCCTCCCAACGTCTGCTGTTCCGGGATTCTAACATGGATTAGATTGCGTATTTCGAGATGATCGACTCGGACCAGTGTGCAGGGGTCATGGGATCCTTGGAGCTCATGCTCTACCCCATTAAGGACAGCATCATCCGTATGATCGACTGGGACACGAAGACCATCTCCGCTGTCTCCAAGAAGCACATAACCAAGCAGCTGAACGTCAGCGAGTCTGTCTTCATTGACGCATTCCTGATGACGGGGACAAGATTCCTTCCCCAGTTCCCGCCCCTCCAGGATCCTTCAATCATCAAGAATCAGCCTGCCAATGTGTCGGACGCCGTCAACATGCTAAGGACGCAGGAAAAGTCGGTTATGTTTGCCTGCACAGCCTTCCTCGACATTCTGAAGGCCCATGACCCCAACTGGCTGGACAAATACCAGAAGGCGCGGATGGCTGTCGATCACTTCATCTACATTGCAGAGAATGGCGAGGTTAAGGTCCATAACTTTGAGCGCCTTACCAATGATCATCATGAATATCTGGGCTTCCAGCTCTCGTCTGAGCTCTACCACTATGTCAGCACGGGCTTGATCTCGCCACGGCTACTTAGCTGGATCTCTCATGGGCGGCTCTACATTCTGCCGACGCTGGATGGCGTGGCCTCGGAGGAGTACAAGACGCTTGTCTCGAAGCAGCTCGTCGCTGTTAAGCAGGCAGCACTGGCTCTGGTTGTTCCTCGGCTGCACCGTGCCCTTGGACTCAAGCAGATTTCAATGAAGGTGTGGTACGACCGCAACCCTACCCTTATCCTATGGGACCGCGACGTCAGAGAGGCCATGAAGGACGCCTTCCATCAGATTGAGACTTGGAATGTGAAGGAGGCAGCTCTCAAAGAGCATTTCCCTCAATTCGTCCCTGGCTCTATTGCTTCCGAGGTTCTCGCCCTCCAGAAGCCGGCGTTTGCAGACCTGACGGGGGTGAACACAAAGGAAATTCCCAAGGGAATAGAATCAGCAGACACCATCATATCTATCTGCCTTTGGAGATTCCTCCATATCCGAGGCTACGTGAATGACCAACACCGGCTCACCCGCTGGGGTTCGGCGTTGGCTACGGCCATGGCTGCCTTTGAGCCCACGGTTAAGAAGTACTCGGCTGTTCCCCACCTGTACGAGGGAGTTCTTGTCGCATTCGAAGTGCTCCGTTTTGGGCTTCTCAACCACCGAAACCGGCATGATGAGCTCAGAGGCTTGCCCATGAATGGGACCGAGGATGACCAAACCTGTCTACTCCTAATCAGCCGGTGTGCAACTCTGCTCAAACTGCGGCACCAGGAGGTCGGCTACACCGGTCCTCTCAGCAAGAATCTGCTGGCGTACCGCTCCCTCTGTTCCGAGATTCGGTCGGCGGATCGGGACCTGATAGAGGCGATTGTGGCTTCGCTGTTCATGTTTGGACAGGCGAAGAGAGAACGAGATGACGGCTGGCAGCTCAGCCACCGGTATGTTTTTACAAACGCTTTTGTTTGTTGTCTCATGTGACCTGCTAACCTTTTTTTTTTTTTTTTTTTTTTTCCCTACTAGACTACCATTCCTGCATGACCCAGATGTGGCCCTTGGAATCGCAGTCAAGACCTACCTCGATGGTGTCAACCCAGATGATAAGCCGGAAGAAAAGGCCGTGAAGCTCCAAGACTTCCCGAAAGAGTTCGTACCTTATGCGCTCAACTTTGCCGAGGATCTGGAGATTGCCTGCCACTTCTTCGACGCCCTGCATGCCGGTATCAAGACCCTGGACAACAAGGACATGCCGGCCGGAGATCGTGCCATGTGGGACAAGGCGGCCACGTATCTTGCACAGAGGCGGCAGTAGTGCTCAGTCCCTGTCGATATACAACCACAAAGAACGAGGGAGGAACCCGATGTCCCAATCCTCTACCTGCCGAAACGTCCCCCAATTGGTCCCGGTCTGCTACATCATCATAGATATGCAACGACGCAAAGTCTCAGACGCGAGTGGGCCCTTGATGCTGTGTGATGGGCAAGGAGAATAGTATAAGAATTAGCTGCCCGATGGTCTTTGCTTGTATCATCATACGTAGGGCAAGAACAGCTGTGCTCGTCGCATCTTTAGGTATTGGGAAGTGGTGGGAGCGGTGGTGGGCTGATCGTTTTTAGCATAGGTAGCGTTACTATCTACATAGCCCGGCCCAATTGAAGAAAATATTTGGAATTAGGCTTTAAAGTCTTGCAAATTCTTTAAAAATTAGAGCCTCTGTCAGGTATGGCCTGCATGTAGAAATCAAGTTTGAACTACTGAAAGTGTAGACCAAGATATATGACACAATAATCATACTTTCCAAAACGCCGGTCATGTATACCCTGTTATACCCTGTCCGATCCGAGTATTCCTTTCCAATCATGCTGCAAAGGGGTATATCTCGCATGAACGATCGCCGGAGCAGCCCATTTACCCAAACCCCATAACTGAGATGGAATATGACAAGAAGAGAGATATTTAGACGAGTAAGCGCCGTTTGATAGGCTGCGGTATCGCCTGCCCGTTTATCGTGGCAGCAGTTCCACCTTCTTTCTTAAGGAAGGTGTTCTTGCCTATTGCTTGGATCTTTTCTAGGAGATGACTAGTCACACACCAAAGTTAGCAACCGCATTTCTCCCTACCTTCCTTAATATATAATGAAGAGAAGAGAGAGGGGGGGGACGTACCTGATAGGCAACCGTCCACGACTAGCCTCCTTCATCGCCAGATTGACCTGTTCGTTTTGCGCCTCATGGTCCTTGAAGTGCTCCTGAATCAATTCCTGCCCTTCTTCCTCGTCTGCCGACCTGACCACGTACCCACACCCTTCTTGCTCGCACGTCCAGGTCCCGTTTGGTCCCGACGGCGACGTCGAGGGTAACCGTTCCGCGCGGACCACTATCCGGACGGCAGCACCACCACCACCACCCTCCTTCATCTCGTTTTCTAGTTCGTCATCGTCAATCTCAACCTCAACCTCAACCTCATTTTCATCCCCCGCTTCATCCTCATCGTTATCATCATCATAATCGTTCATTTCCAAATCTTGGGTGGTTTGATGATGTGATGTTTTGAGGGATTTGCGTCCACGTTTACTCCCCGTCCCTGAATCATCATCATCATCCAACTCGGACGCCAGTCGTTTTTTGGAAGATGTTGATGCCAACCGAAGGACGGCGCCTTTACCCGACTTTCGACGACCCTTCCCTACAAAACTAGACTGTGGTGGTGGTGGTGGTAAATCTTCGTCGTCTGCTGACTCGGGTGGCTCGTTCACGGGGTGACGGGTTCGGGGTAGCGGCTTGAGATTGATCCCGGGAGGCGCATTCATTCGGGCGCCTAACCGCGGGGCGTAATCCTTCTTCTTGCGAGGTACCAGTTGCGGGGCCATATCCTCGATCTTAGTGTGCTCGGGTGGTTTGTATGGTTGTTTAGATGCACTCTGCAAGTAAGTCCAGAACGGCGTGCCGCGCCATTCTGGCCCTAACTGCTGTAGGAGCTGCTTAGAGAAATGTGTGGTGATCTCGGCCGGTGCGTGATAGTTTCGCATCTTGTATTGGAAGAAGAGGGTAGAGTGTATTCTTGGCGCTTTGCACTTTTGGATGTCGATCTCTGCAGCCACGTCTTGCAAAGCCATTAACAACCTGTCGATTGGGGCCTCAGGTACGTCCATAGCTGCTGGGGAGCTTTCTTTGGTGGGTGCTGGTGATGACTTGGAGCCCATTGCCTGGAGATACTGGGCGGGAAGAGGCACTGGAGTCTCTATACGGCCCTCGGCTTTGGCCTTCCCTTTGGGACTGCGTGACTGCCTTATTGCTGCTGAATCAGTCGTGTTGGTATCCTCGTCATGAGTGCTGTATTGCCGGCTTGATCTAGTCGATCTGCTTCTTGGCCGCTCGGGTAAAGCTAATGTCTGAGGCTCCTCCACGGGAGGAGGTGATGGTTTGCGATACAGCCCTACCGCAGCATCGGCGATATTTTGCTTCAAGTCCTAGGCGCCCATTAGAAGAGAGAACATAATGGAGACTGAGGTTAGGAGACGTACTGGATGTGACTCGTGTAGCCAGTTGGCGAAGAGCGTGCCTTCCCACGTTACATCTGTCTCCTTGGGAAAATGTGCAATGAAGAATTGAGCCCATTTATGGCACCGAGCCTCGACTTCGTCGCGAACGCTACCGTCGCCGACGGTGACGGCATACTAGGACAACGTTAGCTCCTGAGGCCGGCATGGAAGGGCTGCAGGTGTTCCGGCTGACCTTGAAGAATATATCGTCTAGGGTTGGCGGAATTGGTGTTTTCTTGGACTTCTTCTGCTTCTTGCGACATGCTCTTAAATATTGGTCATAGACGTCTAAAACCCCATAGTATAGAGTGATCGCTTCTTGTATCTGGCTGTACATTGCCTCGTACTTTGGCGCCGGGATGATCTCAAACCAGCCAGCTGCGCCCGAGACCCAAAGTGTAACTGGGCCGTACCCGATTGAGTAGCGCTCTGATCGGGATATCTCGATGTATGCTGACTTCACATTAGGTCTGACAACTGTGAACCGTCAGCTTAAACTCCTCCCAAAGCATCGGACAGGCCGGCTCATGCTCACGATTTTGCACGACCCTCTCCTCGTCCACCTCAAGCTTGCCCCGGACCACCATAGGACCTTCGAGGTCGACATGTAATGGATTCGCTAATGTTTTGCCATCTTTCCGATATATAACGGCGTCTGTTAGAACGTAGCAGGGCCATTCACTGTCCGGCTCGTTGGCGGAAGTCGGTTTAAGGACCGAAGCTTCTCTTTGGTGTCGGATGTGCGTATCGTCGACAGTCGCGACTGTTGAGTTTGACGCCCTTCGCTTTCGTCCCGCCATTTTCGTAGTTGTCGCTGTTAATGGATAAGAACAGAGAAAGGATATATGCAGTTATTCGGATATGGGGTGAATCAACATCTGCGCCATGTGCAAACGGCTCGGTCGCAATGTTCACTGGAGGCAGCAGTGCGGGCGCCACGGGCAGATCACTCTACGCGCTTGGTCAAGGACGAACAGGCGCACACGCGAGCCAACGCGCGCAACCCGCATTGTCGAATGGATGAAGACGAGTGGGGTCCGCAAAGTCCAGATACGAGTCAGTCGGTCAACCCTCCGCTGAGTTTGCCTGCTTACCCCACATTCTCAAAGTCCAGATACTTACTACGGTAGCGGCCATTCTCCAACAGATAAGACCAGATAAAGTTTGAACTAAACTTTGCCCCCTCGGCGCTGCTGACAGGAAGTTGAAGAAAATCGCAAAGCCATCTGAATTGCCTTTGTCTCACCCTTGCTGCGTCCGACCTCGCTGCATCGTCCTCCTTTGGATACTTTTCTGCTCAATTGGCGGGGTGGCAGAGACGTGAGTGCAACCCATCGCGAAGCGTTGCTTTTCAGTCCACTGTCACTTTCGAAGTTCCGTGTTCTTTTCTTTCCCCTCTGCTGAAATTTAAAGAGATTAATCACGAATGAAGGTCGCCAAGTTGTTCAAGATGGCGCAAGGCAAAATCATGGAGGGCGTTTTCGGTACGTAACTTGTGGACTACCACCACACTTCGTTGTTCGCGCATTCCTAAACCCAGAGTTCTAATGCGCCGCAAGCCATCAACAAACCTGTCGGCATGAGCTCCGCTCAAGTGATTCGCGACTGCCAAAACTACCTCAACCCGTCCAACTTATTCAAACCTCTCCTTCAACATGAAAAGGAGCTGCGAGACAGGGAGTCAAAGGGACAGCAAAAGCGACGGGGCAGGGCCAAGCGAGACCTTCGGGTGAAAATGGGACACGGCGGCACTCTCGACCCCCTGGCCACCGGCGTTCTTATACTGGGTGTCGGCAAGGGAACCAAATCACTCCAAAACTTTTTGATGTGCACCAAGACCTACGAGACAATAGTCCTCTTCGGCGCTAGCACAGACACATATGATCGCGTAGGCCGGATTATCAAGAAAGGCCCATACGACGACCTCACCAGGCCAATGGTCGAGAAGGCTTTGGAAGGGTTCCGCGGGCGGTATAAGCAGATGCCGCCACTCTACTCCGCACTCAAAATGGAGGGTAAACCCCTATATGAGTACGCTCGTGAGGGCAAGCCGATTCCCAGGGAGATTCCCACACGAGAGGTCGACGTTACAGAGCTCGAGCTCGTAGAGTGGTATGAGCCGGGCACACACGAGCACCGGTGGTCGGCCGAAGAGGCAGATCAGACAGAAAAGAATCTGGTGGATTCAGTATGGCGTGTAGCCAAGAAGCAGGCCTCATCTGAAGAGGAGCCGAGAAAGTTGACCCCTGAGCAAGAAGAGGAGGAGACCAAAGCTCTAGCCGACTACCAGAGCAAGAAACGTGAGGCCGAGGAGAGAGTAGACAGCCTTGTGAAGGAGGAGAACCGGAAATCACCTAAACGGAGAAAGGTCGAAACCGAAGCAGCCACTAAGGCCACTGAGCAGCCCATGATGTCGGGCGCATTGGGTGACCTACCCCCTCCCCCTCCGGCCGGTCGCGGGTCAAATTTGATTCCCCCGCCACCGGCAGCGAATACCCCTCCGCCGTGGGAAGGAAAGGGGCCGCCGGCTGCCAAGATCCGGATGACGGTGACTTCTGGCTTCTACGTCCGCAGTCTGTGCCATGACCTGGGCGAGAAGCTGGGGTGTGGGGCCATGATGGCCGAGCTGGTCCGGTCGAGACAAGGTGACTTTGTGCTTGGCACCGCCAACTGCATGGAGTACACCGATCTGATCAAGGGGGAGAATGTCTGGGGGCCAAAGGTTGAGAAGGCGCTGGATCTCTGGAACGGGGTCAAGACAACAACAGACGGCAAGGCCGAGGCGCCAAAGGTAGAAGAGGACAAAGAGAAGCCGGTTCCGGCCGTTGAGACAAAGGCAGAGGAGGTAGAGGCTGCGGACGCCACAACATCCAAACCAGAGCCAGAGTCAGAGTCATCAGCAACTGTTCAAGAGACTGTCGAAAAGGACGATCAGCCAGCTACGGCAAAGCTGTAGTTAACTTTACGTAAACTAGGCAGTAATCTCCAAAGAAAGTCAAAAGTCTCTCTCCTCGCTTCAGTTGCTCGTTTCACGGGCTTTTGGTCTTATATGATCACCAGCGGAGATCTAGTTTATGCACTCAACCCCAACTTGGATATAGTAGGTCCGTAAGCCGGAATCAACGTGTGTTGCAAACACGTTCAGATGGAACTTATGAAAACCCATTTAGCTAGACTCAGAATCCGCACTCGGCGCAGGTGCTGGGAAAAGGAACTTCTCAACCGAACCGATATATATATCAATTTTGATGTGACCAAGAATATGCCAGGAACTACCGCACCATATCCACCATCCCATTTTTACTATATACCATCCCATATTTCCCTGTCCGTACCCCAATTATATACCAGATCCCCAACCCAGATATCCATCCGGCACCCATATAACAATAAAGAACTCATGATATCGTAAACCCCGGGACCCTCCTAATGTCGTGTCTTCATGACGTCGTGCTCGTGCTCGAGTGAAAGTATCCCACCCTACCCATCCTACCCATCCATCCCTAATGGCCGGTAGTAGTAGATGCGCTTCCACTTGCACTTGCACTTCCACCTTCACTCTTTTTTGTCTCCTCCTGTTTTCCCCCCTGTTTCTCCCCCTTTTTTTCTCCCTGTCCCACACTTGTATTGATCCCCTGTTTACTCCCCTGTTTATCATGCCCTCCTCCATTCCTATCCCCATTCCCGCCCCCATTCGCTCCCCCATTCCCACCCACCCCACCCACACCCTGTTGTTTCTGTGGTGGGGGTGCTTGGTCCTGATTTAATAACGCCCTCACACGCTCGATCCGTTCCATGGCCGACTCCAGCCGCTCCAGCCGTCTCTTCTTCTCCAGCTCCCGCCTCTCCAGCATCTCCACCCGCTCTTCCAACTTCGCGCGGGCGCGACGTTCAGTAGCAACCATCTCGTTGGCCTGCTCAAAGAGCGTCACGCTGAGCTCCTCCACCTCTCTGCTGGTCTCAGACAGCCGTCCCTCTGCTTCTAGGCGGAGTGCTTGCTCACGGGTAAGTGCTTCCATGAGGTCGTCGGTGCTCGGGGTGGGAGAGAGAGGGATGGCGGGCGAGAAGGGGTAGTAATGTCCCCACCCGCTCCCACTCCCACTCCCACTCCCATTATTAGAACCGGGCGAGCTGAGGGAGGTACTTTGGGAGAGGGGTGGTGGTAATGATGCAGACGCTCCATGTCTAGCCCCCGCATATTGGGTGGATTGGGATTGGGGTTGTGGTGGTAAGGGTTTTAGGAGACTACTGCTACTGCTCGGGGTCGTCGGGGGCGGCGCTGATTTTCGAGGGGATAGCAAAAGGGCCGACAGACGGCCTGCTGCGCCGCCGGCACTTAGGAAGGAGGAGCGCGCCGGTGAAGAAGCACTTTGCGCGGTTGTCGACTGGACCGACGCTGGAGGGGTGGGGATCTGATGTTGTCGGGCCCGTTGATTGGGTGGAGGAGGTGTGCCTGGGTGTGGTTGTGGTTGTGAGGGGGGTCGATGAGAGAGTTCAGAGCGCAGCTTGGCGAGCTCATCTTCATAATCTGCCCATCTATCCACCGCTGCTGATGCCTTTTGGTTCAACAGGCGCACCTGCGCCTGCAAATCTGCTATCTGCTTCTGAGCATCCAAGTGCGCGGATTGTGTTTGCGAGAAGGCAGGGAGGTGCAGGTCGAAGCCGCAGCGCGGACAGCAGGCTGTTGTTGATGACCCCGGAGGAAGGGGAGGGGCAGATGCGACGGACATTGTCGCGCTGGTTGTTCTCGTCATTTCTTCGCGTCAGTGTGTCCACCCTGCGCTAAACTGTAATGTATACCTTGGACTGATTCAAAAGAATGGTGAATGGAAAGTCGGTCGAGAACAATTCGGACGGCCGACGGCTTCGCGGATTGTTTGTATATAATGCAAAGTGGAGGGGACGGCTGAGGAGGGGTGTGGTGCCCGGGCGCTGGTGCGCTGAACAAGGTCCAAGTTCGGAGGTGGTAGCGGGGTTTGATTTGCTGTCGTGTGCGCCCACCAGCTGCGCCCCCCACGGTAGGTACAGTACCATTTATCGGGCTTAAAGCGTACAGTAGTCTTTTATGCGTGCAAGTAGCATCAGAAATGGCAACTGCAGGAACGCATACGAGCTTCTGGAAGATGTAGATCGACTTAGAATTCATGCGGTATAAAACCCGGATCTATTTTGATCTGCATTGTTTCTTCGGCATGCGAAGATGTATGTTGCCCGGTGGTTGTTGGGTATTACCCTCTGAAAAATCCAGGAGCACCCCAGCAAGATATAAAACATTTGACGTATTCCTCCCTGATCTGAACGCGTATCCTCGTTTGAGTGACAGCCGATAGTACAGACTGCCTGAATATATGCACCCACCCTTAGGCTTCTTCTGAGCATGACTGATGTGATTTCTCTACCGTGGTAGACCCTTACTCTTTCGGGGACAGCAGTGTGATTCTCTGCCATCGCCATCAGGCCGACTGTTATGGCATGACTTGCTCTCAGCGATCTAAGTTGTGATTCAGAGCCGTACGGACACGAAATAGGTGTGTCAACGACGGAGCTCGGTAGCGGGTCGGTCCCTCGCCGATATTGTGACGTCGGCATACGGGCCTTCGGCGTGCGATTTATCGATAGGCCTCCGTCGCTCAGTACGGCTTCGCAACCTTTCTGAGCTCGCTGATGCCTGTCTCGGGATCTCTATATTCCTTCCAGCTAATAGGAATCATAGTGTTGCCCGCCTCGCTCGTCGCCATTATGACTCCTAGCTCGTTCTTCGCTGTCGAGAGGTAATAATTCGCCTGATCTCCGAGAGAAATCTGTACAAAATATGGTCAGTAAAGCCAGACGTTGGTGCTGCACCATCCCGTGCTCAGTTAGAGAGAGAGAGGGTCACTTACGACCTCAGCCCGCACTATGTCGCCTGGTCTAAAACTCTCGTAGATCTTGACTCTGTCCTTCTCCGTCGCCCGAACATCCTGAACTCTGATAAGTCCCTGCCACTCCGCCTCGAGGACGGTCTCGCCGCAGATGAGGATCGCAACGACGGCTTGTCGGGGCGTGATGCGGAGCACCCGACACAAGACGATGTTGTTAACCTCGGGCAGCACCTCCCGCTTCGATTTGGCAGAGAACGAGACAGAAATCGTAGGTAGCTCGGCGGGTGTAGGAGCGGCAACGGGCACGATCTTGTTCAGACGCTTGACTGGTGCAGGAGCTTTCGGTGGTTGTGTGACGTTTACAGTGCCGAGCAATGACGAGTATAGGTTCGCCTCGTGAATGTGTGTGCCTGGGCCAGGCTGGTATTTCGAGGCCGGGCCTAAGAGCTGGCCTGGTATGGCCATCGTGGGTTGGGCCATGTTATCGCAGTCTCGGCGCAATGCGAAATGCGATGTGCAGACATGCAAGAATGGAAATTTTGGCTTCCCTGGCTCAGAGGGGCAGAAATGGCCCTTGCTCCTTGCAGATCCCTTTGGGCGTGAACAAGCTCAATTTCTTGGCATGACCCACAATACAACCAGTCTACTTCCAAGCCACCCGCAACCGTGCGTCACTCACAAAAAGGCCATCATTTCGATACTGCTTTTATGACCTAAAACAGGGTCTAAGAAATCAGAGAAAAATCAAGATATTAAAGAATGCTTGAAAACATGTCTTGCATAGCTGTATTCATTTTTATAGCGCTTCAGGCTTAATGGGCATCTATCTGTATTTGCGGCTGTAGTGTGAAAGCGTTGTAAGGCTGGTTTGTGAGAGCGCTCTTTTTTTCAAGTGACTGCATGTATTGAAAAGCGGGGCTTCTGAGTTTTGCGTAAACCGATTGGCTGTGAAGCCCTGTTGCCAAGAAATTGAGCTTGTTCACGCCCAAAGGGATGCACAGCGAGTGGGGGCTGAAGCTAGCGGACACGGGCGGATTGAGCGGATGGATTAGGGGTCCGTCAGCCTGGAATGCTCACACCGCCTTACTTGAACCCTTGCTAGACACTAGCGGCCGACGCGTAGCGAAACGGCAGTAAAAGTACCTAATAAAACTGTAGGTACAGAATTTGCGTGCTGGGAACTGTTTACTTATTCCTTTTCTACCGGTCTTCTCAAGCTTATAACTCGGTCCTCTAGGTGGTTGTTATCTGTGGTTCATCAGTTCTTTGCTCAATCATGCCGTCTTCAAGGTCCTCGTCCGGAATCGGCGGCTGGCTCAAGTTCTTTGCCATTCTTATCGGAATCTTGACCCCTATCGTCTACATCCTCGAGCAGAATCTCGAGAAGTTCTACATCTTCTCGCCAGACCAGCTCCATGATGTAGCAAAGAGAGCTATCTCAGTACACGGCAATGACACCCGAGCGATAGTCAAGCACATCGTCGATGAGCTGGGTGCCCAGGTCGGCACCAAAAGCCACATCAACCACGACGAGGAGTGGATCTTCAACAACGCCGGTGGTGCGATGGGCGCCATGTACATCATCCATGCCAGTACGTTACCCGTTATACTCCAGTCAATGGGTAGTCTCAGGTGCTAATGAATGATAGGTGTCACTGAATACTTGATCATCTTCGGTTCGTCTGTTGTGATTTAATAATGCAGTAGTACAAACTCTGACGTTAATATAGGTACTGCCATTGGCACCGAGGGTCACACAGGCCGTCACACTGCCGACGACTACTTCCACATCCTGACAGGTGTCCAGATGGCCTATGTCCCGGGAGAGTACGAGCCCGAGATCTACCCGCCAGGCAGCGTGCACCACCTGCACCGCGGCGATGCCAAGCAGTACAAGATGCCCGAGAGCTGCTTCGCGCTCGAGTACGCCCGTGGTTGGATCCCGCCCATGCTGTTCTTCGGCTTTGCCGACGGTCTTTCCAGCACTCTCGACCTCCCGACACTCTGGCGGACTACCTTTGTGACGGGCCGGGAAATGATCGCCAACTTGTTGAAGGGCAAGTTCTAAACGAACTCGTCGATCATATAGTTGCACACCGAGCCGGCACTGTTTGGAAGCAATTACGGCATCAGTACCTGACTCGCATGTCAACAGAGTCATGATGTAAAAGCCTGTATTAATGCCCGATGTGAATAAAGCCGCGTATGTATGTATATAGAGTATTCATGTCGGTAATGAATGTCAATGGCTGGCATCACTGTCGCGAGGTTCACGGAAGAAACCACGAGCGCTTTCATTGTATCATCACATCTGTGAAGCTTAAACCAGCTGGAGTCTTACAGGAGACTAGCCAGCAACTGTAGGTGATTGGATACAAATCGAAACGCATTCCTGGACGCTCAATAAGAGTCTAGATACCTTAACAGTGCCATCTAGAGGCACATAGCCTGCTCTCCCCTGTCAGATGGTTCGGTCGCTAAATTATCACGAGCTCTAGCCTCCAACCGGTCGGCAAGGCAGCGGAAGATGTCGCTTCCACTCCGTATCAGATAACCCAATAGATAAGATACCCGCCTCAGCCGCTGAAGCTTGTTGTCAATCAAAGCCCCGCCATCCGTTCAACTGATCGATCCGCCTTGCGCTAGCTGAAGCCTGAAGGACAAAAAGTCGCTGGAAGCCTTCCGGGAAAAGGCCCCTCGCAACGTGCTCCAAAACGTGGGGTAACGCTACCCCAAACTTCAGCAGGTCAGCCTGCCATGATTGGCCCGCTTCAGTCGGTTCACCTGGCCTCGGAACGTCAAGCTTAGTTCCTGCAGTGGGCGCATGATCACATCCATTGGCCGAGATCTTGTGGAGAACCCCTGTCAGTCGGGCAAGAGCCGTGGAAGAAGGCACGAGGACGGGGTCAAACTTGCTGTGATCATCTCACCATGCTTCCTTCTTCTTCCCCAGCCCTTCCGCTCTTCATTGTTTTGATTTTCTTGCTTAATTGCTGCCTGGCGTCGCACGATTCCTTCCCAGCGTTCTCTTCAACATCTGTACAGTACTCCTGCTGGCGCAGATAAACTCAGCTTGGTAATTAGACCTCAGCCTTCCGTTTCTGTGATCGTCGTGTTGCGCGGCGCTGCGGGGGCACGAGACAACCTGTGCCTCTTTGAAACCCTGCCTGCTCGAGCACAACAACTTCTCTTCCGGGTTCGGGTGATTTGCGAGCTTTAACGCTTCGGTTTCTTCTGTTTTTCTTTTCTACTTCATGCATTTCTAGATATCGCTTGAGTCTGTCACCTCGCACAAGATGCGCTTTAACCTCCTTACGCTGGCGTTCACGCTGGCGTTGGCCGCTCTGGCGAGCGCCTCCACACTTACACCTCCGGTTCTACCGCTGATCGTTCGCAATCCGTATCTCAGCACATGGCTAGGCAACGCGCGCAATGCGCCGTGGGAAGACTGGCCCATGTTCTGGACGGGCGCGCATGTAAGCACTCTAGCAGTCCTCTCTTGAAAGGCCCACCGTGGGTTACTGGGAGCGGGCTCTAATACAATGGCTGGCTACCAGGTTGGCTTCTCACTACTAGCATCAGTCCCAGGCACCGGCAAGGTCTACCCTCTGCTAGGACGGCCGCACGACTCGCTCCCACGAAACAGTCACATTTACAGCGTCGCCTTTCCAGAGTACCTCGGTGCGACCTTCGATGCGTCAACCACAAACCTCTCATACTTGATTCGAGATGGGAAGAAGGATGACGGCGGGTTCGTGCGTCTGACGCTCTCCTTCCTCTCCCCGATAACGCCGTCCTCGACCCTGCGACAGTCGATACCTGCTGCGTATTTGACCGTCTTTGCCGAGGGCTGTCTGGACGTCGACGTGTACGTTGACACGAACGGGGAATGGGTCAGCGGGAACAGAGGGAACGAGATCAAGTGGGAGCTGTTCGAGCCCAAGTCACGGTCCTTTGGGCCGAACAGCAAGGTAGCCGGCACAGCCATCAAGACGTGGAAAGTGGCACGGGTCAACGAGGAGCTCTTGACCGAGTGGGCTGATCGCGCCGAATGGGGGACGTTCCACTTTTCAGGTCCTGCCGGCGGCGTTTATCACCAGGCCGGTACTTCTGCGATCCTTCGGCGGCGCTTTGCCGAAAAGGGGTCGCTGAACAATCAAATCGACAAAAAGTTCAGGCACATCATGGAGGAAGAGCCGGTGTTTGCCTTCTCCAAGTCGTTCAAACTGG
Organism: Diplogelasinospora grovesii; assembly: GCA_033297225.1. Taxonomy (NCBI): domain Eukaryota; kingdom Fungi; phylum Ascomycota; class Sordariomycetes; order Sordariales; family Diplogelasinosporaceae; genus Diplogelasinospora; species Diplogelasinospora grovesii. Next base: position 472,941 of record MU853761.1, read on the forward strand.
GCAAGGACACAAAGGAGACAAAGGATAAATCCTGTAAGAATGTAAATGCAGACAGCGTCACGTTTACATTCGCCCTGGTCCAAGACCCGGTGGTTCAGTTCGCCTCAGCTAGGGGACTGACGCTGATGAAGCCGTTCTGGGCGTCTTTTTTCCCATCGGCCGACGAGCTTGTTGCGTACCATTACGACGACTTCAAGGTGGCAAACGCCCTAGCTAGAAACTACTCTGACACGCTAGCCAAAGATGCGTTTGAATCTGGGTCAGAGACGTATCAGGACATCGCCGCGCTGTCAGCCCGTCAGGTTCTCGGGGCTACGCAGTTTTCAGGAACGCCGGATAACCCGATCCTCTTTCTCAAGGAGATTTCATCGAATGGAAACTTTCAGACGGTAGACGTCATTTTCCCAGCCTTCCCGTTCTTTTTGTACACGAACCCGCAGTGGCTGGCGTACCTGTTGGAACCGCTCCTGGAGCATCAGTTGAGCGGGCAGTATCCGAATGATTACAGCATGCACGATCTGGGCGCTCATTTTCCCAATGCGACCGGCCACCCGGATGGTAGGGACGAGTACATGCCGGTCGAAGAGTGCGGCAACATGTTGATCATGGGGCTGGCTTTGGCGAATGCTCTAAAGTATGACACCTCTCCGGCGTTAGTTGATCAAGATACCAGAGGGATGATGACCAGCCCGAAAGCTGCGGAAAAGTGGCTGGCGAGGTCGTATAAGCTGTGGAAGCAATGGACTGGATACCTCGTCAGGGAGTCCTTAATTCCGCACAATCAGTTATGTACCGATGACTTTGCAGGGTGGTTGGCGAACGCCACGAACCTCGCACTCAAGGGCATTATCGGCATACGCGCGATGAGCGAGATTGCGGACATCATTGGCGAGACGGAGGACGCGAAATACTACAGGAATATCAGCGAGACGTACATCGAAAAGTGGGAGGAGTATGGCATAAGCAGAGACAAGACGCATGCGAAATTGGCGTATACCTGGTACGGGTCGTGGACGACGATATACAATCTGTATGCGGACTCGCTGCTGTGCTTTCACGTTCCGGAAGAGCAGGGGGCGGTGGGTGGTGGGTTGGTCAGTGAGGGCGAGGGTGGGCAGAAGCCGATTGGGGACACCCCGGACACAGAGAAAGGAAAAGGGGTGTTTATTCCGGACAGGATATACCAGATGCAGAGCGACTGGTACCATGCCGTCTTGCAAAGGTACGGGCTGCCGCTGGATAGCAGACATTTATACACGAAGAGCGACTGGGAGTTTTTTGCGGCGGCGGTAACCAGCACGAAAACACGGACCGAGATACTCAACGTCATTGCGAGCTGGGTGAATGAGACGTCTACCGGTAAGTCCCCCCCCCCCTGTTTTGTTGGGTGGTCTCCGGCTTTGTTTGGGTGGGTGGCTAACATATGGTTGGTGTAGATCGCCCCCTGACAGATCTCTACGACACCGAAGGCAACGGCGGGTACCCGGGGTTTTACTTTATGGCGCGGCCAGTGGTGGGTGGTCATTTTGCGTTCCTTGCCCTCGAGCGAGCATGCGGTGGGAAAGCGATGGAATCCCTGAAATTCCTTGACGAGATGTCACCACCGGCAAAGGTGAATGTGGAGCTGGCATTGTCCAGAGACAAACCATCAGAGGGTTTCAACTTTGGGGATGCTGAGCTTTAGTAAAGGAAGTAAGTAAAGTAAATGGGAGTGGGGTTGACATTGACACACACACACGGGAAGGGGGGTGGTGCATGGTGCATTATTTGGGTAACAAGTACAAGTACCTGGATTGGATTCACTTTTGTTTGGTTGGTTGCAGCATACGTAGGTAGACTAAGCTCAGGTCATTGTCATTGGATACATCATTTTTATGCAAGACACCACGACTGTTACGTACTTGGTTACCTGGTCTGTTGTGTTAGGTCTTGTTAGTATCCACACTTGGTAACACTTCGGAACAGTATTTTCCCAAAAAAAAGTTTTCATTGAATTGTTCATTCTGCTTGACAAACCGAAAATCCCTGGATGTGCGTATCATGTACCTGCCATACCCATTCCCATTCCCATTCCCATTTAAGGGTTAAGCAAAACATTTGCCGGGGCTAACGCTAAGCAAACGCAATATAACTCGCCCCCGCAGAATACAGAATAGTGTCGTACCACGAGTCGGCATGCCAGTTGAACCCGTCCTTGCTCACGCTGTCCGCGCTCAATCTCAGCCTCAGATTCTTGCCCTGGTCGATGTCCATGCTGTTGAACGCCAGCAGCACGGCCTTGGGCGTCCCCTGGAACACCCCCGCCGGGAAGTTCACCCGCCCGCTGTTTGCGAGTTGCGGCTTGTCCCACGGCCTGACGTCCTGGGTGTTGTACGTCCCCGAGGTCACGCCGGGCTTGCCCGCGGGATACGCGATCCACGCGGCGCTGGCGACGTAGAGGACCGTGTCCGCCCACGTGTCCAGATGGATCGTGAACCCCGTCGCCGTCACGTCCGTCGCCGTGGCGTTGATGCGCCAGTTCTTGCCCGCCTGCATGTCCAGCACGTTCAGCCAGATCACCACCTTGGGCGGGGCGGCAGCACCACCAGCAGCAAACGGCCTGTCAAACTTGATCGCCCGGGACGTCTTCATCTGCGGGTTCTGCCAGGGGTGGTCGTCCTGGGTGCTGAACTGCCCCGTCTGAAAGTCCGGATCGTCCGCCGCGATCCTCATCCACGTGCACCCGGCCGAGTACAGCGTGGTGTCCGCCCAGGTGTCGATGTGCATGTCGGCCGCCGTCTTGGTGATGTTGTCCGCGTAGGCCTTGACGCGGATGTTGGTGGCGTGGTCAATGTCCAACCAGTTCAGGCCCACGGCGAATTTCGGAGGGGTGTTGTATGGAGCGGGGTAGGTCTGGCGTTTCATGGCCTCCTTGGTCGGCTGGTCCCACGGCCGGATCTCCATCGTGTTGAAGCTGGCAATGTCCATGCCCTCGGGGGGGTAGGTCTTGGCGATGAAGGCCTTGTCGGTCTCGGACAGCTGCCTGTTCCACCCCGTGCTGAACCCGTTGGTGGTCAGGCTGGCGGGGATGGCATAGAGCATGATGCTGCCCGCGTCCCAGGCACTGAATTGGGTGGTGCTCCTGTCGTACAGCTGAAAGATGTTGACGTCGACCTGAGCGCGAGACCAGCCCTGGGTCACTTGGTAGTAGTTGTAGACGGCCTCCCTGTTCCAGGGGATATTGGCGGCGGGAGACTGGTGCTCGTGGATGCAGCCCAGAGCATGGCCGAATTCGTGAATGATGACCCGGGAAAACTCGTCCTCGGCGGTGTTGTCGGTAAGCCAACCGAAGTTCATGGTCGGTTGGTTCTGGGCGATGACGAGATTGCCGGTGCCGACATACGACCAGCTGCCGCCAGAGGCGTCGACGTTGACGCGGATATCGGCATTTCCGGAGTCCACGAACTCCATCCTCAGGTTGGCGAACTGCGTCCAGAGACTGCCGTACTGCCTGATCTTTCCCTTGATCTTGTCTGACCCGTTCAGGATCTTGACGCGCAGGGTACGGCCGTTCTTCCACAGGCTGCCGATGGGGAGAGCAAGGGAAGTAGGCGGGCCGCCGCCCTGGACGGGAGCACCTGTGGTGATCTGGTGACCGTTCAGGGGGTTCTCCTGAATGGACTTCATGTCCGCATCCGCCTGGAGCTCAGGCGGGATGGGCATTTGAGTGCACAGATGGGGTAGGGAAGCCATGGTGGTGAGGGCTAGGGGTGGGGCTGTCTCTGTGTGTAGTTGAACTTGTTGTCTTGTTGATAGTTGTAGAGGCTCAGGAAGGTCTTTGAAGTGTGCTCTGTCGACTCAAGAGATTCCTTTTCCTCAAGACAGCGGCGACGAGCCGTTATATAGACGATCCGGACTCCCCTTGCCTCATACCCTCGACCCCCTCCCCGCCGAGATGAGAGCCACATGAAGGCCTCCAGTTCTCGCATGTCGACCGTCAGTCGTCATCTTCACTGAGGCGACATGTCCGTAAGGAATCTACTCAATCATCGTCAATCTCGACCCCTCCTCGGCGACCTACCCACGCACCTCTTCGGGGAAAAGCAGTGAACCACACGATATCAGCTCATGATAGAGCGCCTCGGATGTAGCCGTCGTCGATACCAAGTGAATCGAGTAAATTGTCATTGGCTCGAACCTCCGAGACAAGACGGCTGGTCACTCAGCCCCGCAGGGCCCACCCCACCCCGCCCCACCGGTTTTCTGTTGCTCTCCCGCGTCCGCTGCGGGGAGCCCGTCATAAGCCTGCAGATGGGCTGTGTTTGCCTGTGATTTCGTAGTCTAATGACATGCCTTTTGGGAGCATTGCATTGAGCTTAACGCCTCTTTTCCAAGCATCGCGCGTAGATCGGCAAGGAGAGGCCGCTGTTGGGGACGGAAGGCCATAGCTCCAAGAGCGGAACAACTTCCAAGCTTCCGAGCTTCCTCAAGCTCTCACGTCACCGGCATAGCGCGCGGAGAAGAGCGATCTGGGCAGCGCCATATATGCACGAGACGAGCTGAAAGAGCTGTGATCAGAACCTAAAAGGGACGGGATGAGACATTGGTGATGTATGGAAGCATCTGGGCAACGAAAACTGAGACCATCATACGAGCCAAGGCCGATGATACGCATGACAACAGCCCTATCGGGAGTCGAACGTGAGACTTGAACTCCTCAAGGCCTCGACTGTGACTTCAGACGTGATTTTGACTCGTCACACTATAGCGGGGTCAGGTTGCGAACGGGCAGCAGCACAGAAAAGCGTGCAGCACAGAAAAGCGTGCAGCTCGGATTAGCGTGGCTGAACCACCTGTCGTGTCTCTTCGTAAGACAAAGTAAGGGAGAAGGTGATCCCTAGCTTGGCACTGTTCTGTCCATTGATTCGGACATGTGCGAGGGGCCTGAGGGTTAGGTGGTGCAAAGCTGAGCTGCTGATCTCTTCCTGGCTCCCTTCATTCGGCGTCCGACGAGGAATACGAGAGAAGTGACGCTCCTGCTGTTGCGAAAACTGAACAGAGCTGGAACTGGGCCTTTTTGTGGCATCTGGAAGCTGCGCATTTACTCCGTCAGATATTACAACGTTTCGAACAGACCTTCCAAAGACAACGTCAACCCAGAACAAGAAACCTCCCAAAAAGACTCCGACTGAGAACCATTCACCCAATGCAGGGATATACCCCAGGGCCGTGCGAGACACTCGTCTCGTCCGTACACGGCAACGGCGGCTTCTCGGACGCAGAGAACCCCATCAACATCTCGCATCACAGCCGAGGGGCTGTCCTAACTCCAGCGTCAACCAAGGAGGCAGAGGACGGGGATGTAGTTGAGGGAAAAGTTCATTATGTGCTCCCAACCCTGCGCGCTCCCGAAGAAGAGACGACGCGCGGCCAGCTGAAGGGCATCGCCATCGTCTCGAATGCTCTCGAGATATGCGTCGAGCCGTACTTCTGCGATCGGGACGGGAAGGCGCCGTTGCCCTTACATGGGCGCTCCAAGATCACACAAGTCGAGCTCTTTGCTGGCCGGGACCTGCTCGGATGTTGGGGAGCGGATCAGGCCGGAGGTGATGAGCAGCAGCCGTTGCCGGCGGATAGGGACTTTCGCATTCATATAGGGAGCGATATCCATGGTCACGGCGACACAAGCATGTTCAACGAGAACCCCAAGGGTTTGGGGGTGACGCTGACGGTCGAGTTCTGTGATGGGAATAAGGGGAACGGCCTGATGGTTTGCTCTGTGGCCTTGGTGCAATCGGTTGGGGGCAGAGGGTACGACATGTCACAGGGCTGATGGCTCGAGGGCATGCTGTTGTAGTTAGCAAAGTATCTGTACTCTTTAAAACGCGAAGATATATACCTTGCGTTTGTTCCCGGTTGGCTGCTGGGAGGCTGTTTTATCGTGGACATTCAGCACTGGTCGCTCACATGATCGTGGAATCTCAATACGTTCGCTTTCCCCTACAAGACTTTTCTGGTCCTCAACTGGCCACGAAGCGCTCGAAGTGAGGATCCAAGATCCCAAACATGCATGTTTGACGTTAGGAACCGAACTTGCAAAGCCAGGCCTCTCTTCCTTTAGTGGGTGAGTCCAGACGAAATCTAATAAAAGTGGGGGCGGGCACGAGTAAGCTTCCGTAGCGGGCACCTTCCCAAGTTGATCTATCAAGACTATACTAGGTCTGTTGCAGAACGTCGACGATCCATCGAAATACGGTTACCCATCCACGGCAATGAGATGGGCTTGCCGCCTTGAACGCGCCACCCCTTCGGCGCTTCGCGTCACAGCCAGAACCTAAATCTACTACAGCTTAGGGACACGAGTTGACGGAGCATCATTTCCACCACAAACGGCAGATTTTACCAATGGAGTATGGGTGAAGAGGCACAGGTCTAACTCAGGACATCCAGCTCGGTCATCGTCTGACTTGCAGGCTGGGCGCTGAACCTGCACGTCGTGATTCGGCCGATTAGTGCGACTTATCCAGGCAGCCATGACCAACCAGTCCCCTGGCCTGTATCTGCCAATCGATATTCGCATAGTAGGCGCTTACGCGGGGAGATGGCTCCTTCCGTAGAATGCGGCAATGCCTTACACATACGTGCAGTAACCCCTCAAGACGAGGCTGGGAACAGAAAGCCGTCCTCACCACACGGCCTCGGCAGGTGCAGAAGTCTGCGATCTATGGTGCAATTGTCTTTTCACCTCGACGACGCGTCGCTGAACTCTGACAGCGAAACCCACGCGAGATGGCCAAGTCCGTTCCCGCCCGCGACTTTACCGTCGGCTGGGTCTGTGCCCTGCCGATCGAGCTGGCAGCCGCGGCCGAGATGATGGACGAGGAGTTCGCCGACCTCCCCTCCCACCCGACCGATTCTAATCTCTACTCTTTCGGCCGGATCGGCGTCCACAAGGTCGTGGTTGCCTGTCTGCCCGCCGGCCAGAAGGGAGCGAATCAAGCAGCCACAGTCGCCGGCCAGATGCAGTTAAGCTTCCCTTCGCTATGGTTGCGTGTCCTTGTCGGCATCGGTGGTGGGGTTCCGAGTCTCAACGACGATATCCGGCTCGGTGACGTCGTGATCAGCCAGCCGGCAGGGCAGTATGGCGGAGTGATCCAGTACGATTTCGGGAAGACCGGGGTCGACGGTCGCATTGCTCGCACGGGCAGCCTCAATGCGCCACCAGATATCCTCCTCAAAGCCTTAGCTAGGCTCCGCGCTAATGATCACCGGGGCAAGCTGCAAGTTCCCACGCATCTATCTAAGCTCTCGGGTATACTACCAAAATTCGCGTCGCCGGGCCCTGACCAAGACACCCTCTATGATGCATCATCGCCGCATATCGGCGGAGCTACGTGCGCAAAATGCCGTCCAGAAGACGCAGTGGACAGGGACGCACGTACGACGACCGACCCGGTCCTCTTTTTCGGCAACATCGCGTCCGGAAACCAAGTGATGAAGGATGGACCGACGCGCGACAGATACAGTCAGGAGCTGGGAGGTGTTTTGTGCTTTGAGATGGAGGCAGCCGGCCTGATGAACAACTTCCCCTGTATCGTCATTCGTGGCATCTGCGACTATACAGACGCGTATAAGAACAAGCAGTGGCAACCATACGCAGCAGCGACGGCGGCGGCGTATGCAAAAGAGCTGCTATGCATCGTCCCACCGTTGATATCAGGCAATCTGGATAGGCAAGAGGATTGTAAGTAGAGCACACAGATTCACAGCTCAGAGTTTAATAGCTATTAGCTCGTCCGAAACTCCACTTCATCGTCCCGTTTAGGCGGAATGAAGGCTTCGTCGGCAGAGACGAAATCCTGACGCAGCTTCTCGAGAGGATCCTGCCGAGTGCTAATAGAGACGCCTGCCAGAGGACTGCTATCGTGGGTCTCGGGGGGATCGGTAAGACTCAGGTCGCGATCGAAGCGGCCTACCGCGTTCGCAAAGCACACCTAAACTGCTCCGTGTTTTAGGTCCCGGCTGTGAACATGGTCATGTTCGAGAACGCGTACAGGGAGATCGGCCGAGCGCTTAATATCCAAGGCATCGAGGACGATAAGGCGGACGTTAAAAGCTTGGTTAAGACTGCCTTAAACCAAGACGACGGCAGTAGCTGGCTTCTTATCGTTAACAACGCCGACGACATGGAGTTGCTATTCACTAGCTCTAAGCTAATGTCGCATCTCCCTTTTAACCGGAAGGGCTTTATCCTGCTCACAACCCGCAACCACCAGGCCGCGGTCAGATTCTATACCCGTAAGGGCGTGATTAAACTAGGTGAACTGGACGACTTTGAAGCCGGTCAGCTATTACGTTAAGGCTTAAAGGAGACTCAGGTTAGCGACACTTAAGGTACGACACAGTTGCTCGAACACCTCGCTTACTTACCGTTAGCCATACGACAGGCATCTGCTTACATGGCTTTTAACACGAACGTAACGGTATCTAAATACCTTAGATACTGCAAGTCTAGTAACGACCAGCTGGTCAAGCTACTGAGCAAGGACTTCGACGACCAGGATCGGTACGAGGCTATTCGGAACCCAGTCGCCACGACGTGGCTAATCTCCTTTAAGCACATCTTACGGGACAAGCCGCTAGCGGCGAAGTACCTCGGGTTCATCTGTTACCTGGCAGACAAGGATATCCCAACGGCGGTTTTACCCCCAGGAGAGGAGGAAATGGATAGAGATGAAGCAATTGGTACCTTGATAGCTTATGCATTCATTCTGCGGCGTGAGGCACTGGACAGGTTCGATGTCCATCGGCTCGTGCGCTTAGTCATGCGCAACTGGCTAAGAGAGCAAGAAAAGGAAGAGGGGCAGGTTACAGAGACGATACGCGGGATGTCGAAAGTATTTCCTTAGCCAGAACACGAGAATCGAGAGGTTTGGATGGCCTACTTACCGCATGCCCAAGCGGCTCTGGAAGTTCGGGGTAGGTGCACAGACGAGGAGGCGTTATGGGATCTGCTATCTTGTACGGGAGAAGGTAATAGTCTGCTTGGGAAGTATAGCGAGGCGGAGCAGATGCTTCGGCAGACACTGGAGCTGAAAGAGAAGCTAGGTCCAGAGAATCCCTTAACACTTGGCAGCATGAACAACCTAGCAGGAGTGCTTAATAGCCAAGGGAAGTATGATAATAGCCAGGGGAAGTACGAGGAGGCGGAGCAGATGTATCGGCAGACATTGGAGCTGAGAGAGAAGGTGCTGGGACCAGAGCATCCGTCTACCCTCAGGACTCGGGATAACCTTCAGGCTTTAAAAGCCTGGATAGACTCTAGTTCAGTGGCTTCTACAGACTAGGTTCTGCTATTAAATAACTTTTGATAGATGGCTCATGTAGTTCGACTTTCGCCTTCCTGCTGTCAGGCACCCTGACGAACAGAGCCCCATCATCTAATCGTACTGTGACACGCATATCTGGCAATGTTCGCTGTTGGCGCATCCCGACGCGGTTTTTGCGTGTCACGTGGGTTGCGTGTCACGTGGGGTTGCGCGGTACATGGCAGGCACTGAATTAAGCGTAGTTCGTGGCGCTGGTGATACTCCACTTCTCGGCGCGCTAAAGTACGCTTATGAGTTCCGTTCATGAGAATTTAGTTACAGCAATCAGGTTCCGTGTTGTGTTAGTGAGGATAACACCAAGTCTGTTTGCTCACATTGGCACGTAGCATTACAAACCAGGTTCCGGAGCACCCCACTGGATATTGCTTCATTGCAAGTGCGGGCTGAATAGTTGCTACTAGCCATGGTCTCATAGGTGGGTGGCTGCACTATCGTGCGATTTATACTAATTGAGATTATTGTTTGTGGTGTTGCATCTTGCAATGCGGTCCGCCGATTTGACTGCGCACTACCCTAGACAGTTGAAAAAGCAATACACAGATTAACCTCAATTACTACGGTTCAAGTAGTGTGCAAGTAAAGCCGTGACTTCCAACAGGTGACTCTTTAACAACCCTGCTCGCAAGCAAAAAGGTCCTCGTTCAAGCCACACATTGTCGTTGAAATTGTGACTTCAGCCCGTCGCGCTAAGACGCTGGATCTCCATTCCAAGCGCCCGCTTTGCCTAAATCAGTTAGCCTCTCTCCGCTCAAGCAGGAAGGCTGGACGTGTGCGAAAAAAACACGACTGTGCTCCCTTGCCGGAAACCGTAAAGGCAAAACCTCGCCGAACATATCATCGCCTGCTCCCTCCCTCCTAAAAATTCGCCTCTTGCCTTGTTGACAACTCTCCACCCTATCCAAGTCGAGCTCTTTGTTTGCCTTTCATCGGTCCGCATTACCTCGCAGAGTAAGACCGCTCTTCCTTTTCATTGTTCGCCCTGCGGATTGTATCCCCACGTCTTCGATTTCTTTTTTTCGCCCTCGCTGCGACCAGTCACCCTCTTGCCCTGCTTGAGATTGACTTCTCCATCCGCGTGGCCAGTCCTAACCTTCGCAACCACTTAGTTCAGCTTGCCATCAACCGCTCCCGTCTACTCGAACTTTCACAATGGCAACTACAGCTATGGACTACGAGAACGCCAATGGCGATCGCTTCGAGGGTAAGTTTCCTCTGTGACCTCGCAGTTTAGATTGCTTGACCACGCCGTCACCTCCTGCAGGCAACGGTATCAATCAATCGCCGGCACAGGCAGCGCTGACATTGTCCAAGAAGACGCACCACGCTATGACCGCGACCGTAGTGCGTCGCCGCGTCGCGATGATGGCCACGATTCCTCGCGCCGTCGCTCGATGTCGCCAAATGGCCATGATCGGTGAGTTGCCTAATATCTGCAATGCCAGCCTTGATCAGCTTGGTTTTGGACATGGTCTAATCAGGCTTCCCAGTGCTCCCAAAGGCGACAGCGGCTCAAGAGACGAGGAAGGTGGTGCTATCAACCCTGGCTCCAACCTCTTTGTCACGGGCATCCATCCCCGCCTCGAGGAGGCAGAAGTCACCCGGCTTTTCGAGAAGTACGGCGAAGTAGAGAAGTGCCAGATCATGAAAGATCCTCACACAGGAGAGTCGCGTGGCTTCGGCTTCGTGAAGATGGTGACGTCGGACATGGCGGATGCCGCAAAGGAGGGTCTGCAGGGTGAGGTTATCGAGGGCCGCACTCTCAGCATCGAGAAGGCCCGTCGATCTCGTCCTCGGACTCCGACTCCCGGCAAGTACTTCGGTCCTCCGAAGCGAGGTAAGCATATTACTGCCCAGCTTGTTGTTTGTGGCTGATCACATATTTAGAGGGTGGTGGACGTCCAGAAGGCGGCCGTTTCGGCGGTGACCGACGTCGTGGCGGATTCGGCGGCGGCGGCGGTGGTGGCTACGGTCGGGAGGACTCGTACCGCGGCGGATACCGTGGTGACAGAAACTACGACCGCAGCTATGACCGGAGCCACGACCGTGGCTACGACCGTGGCAGCTACAGAGAAGACCGGGGTTACGACCGTTCCTACCGAGAGGATCGCGGCTATGATCGCCGTGGTGGTGGTGACCGCGGCGGCGATGACTCGTACGCAGGCAGCCGCATTGATCGTTACGCTGGCGGTCGCGACGACCGTGGTGAACGCTCTGGCTACGCAGGCGGAGGTCGTGGTGCCCCTGATGACCGCCGTGCCCCTGGCTATGACCGCGAGCGCTACGATCGTCCTAGTGATCGTGACGCTCGCCCACCACGCGATGCTGCTGCTGGCGCGGGTGGCTACGCCGACTCGGCTCCCCGTGGCGAGGCTCGCGATGCATATGGTACAAAATCCCACCCCCCTCCTCAATGCGACTTAGACTAATGTCCACAGGCGCCCGCTAGTAGCAAAGTCGGTCGCGTCATCCTCACATCTGTTAATCGCCTTGGTGGGTCATTCTCGTCTGATCTTATAGCGGCTCGGATTTCCTTGTCTTGTCTTGGCTTTCTTATCTTCCTCTCGAATACGCTCTCTATCTTGGCATGGAACGAAAATCGGACATCACAAAATTGCGTCGTCGGCTGGAGTTTCGGCAGTTATTGGAAGGTAGTGGGCTTTGTTCCAGCAAAATCGCCTGGGGCCAGAAAAAAACAGCCTAGATCGAGGGTTACGACAACTCGACAGTCTATGGCATGGAGCGCTGGTTCAGTCTGCGGCATAAAGTCGACATTGTCTGGACCGTCGTCTCCCCCATCCCCTTGGATCAGAAACACACGGAGTGGATTGAAGCAGCGCCTGTACGATTATCTTTTTTCTTTCGCCTATTTTACGGCCAGCGGCATTACCGTGACGACTCTGCGCGAGCCTATTCGACGGGTGGTTCTCTTACGTAGTCGGCAAGCATGATACGAAAACATCAGCATCCAGCATTAGTCGTGAACAACAATGCCTCGTAACGGGGCCAGAACATCATTCCTAGGGTGCACCACTTTGAGGGCTCGCCTTGCGACCTGTAAATGCCTTCAACAGCACCACGCTCCGCCTTGATATTGTTACGCCATTGCTTCCAGCATGCGACTTGAATCGTGCATGACCCCTGACCAAAGGAACGCCATGGCCCATGAATGCAGACACTTTATTTCCGTCCTGTGACTGGCGAGACACGGCGTTTGCCTAGGTTTGCTGAGACCTAGGACGGCATCCGGAAAAGGTAACTCTCCTTTATTGACAAGGCCATATATCTAACATTTTGGGTTGCCAGATTTATCTTTTCCAGGATCGCACACTGCCGCTGTCAACAGGTCGTGTTGCGTCACGTCTTTGACAGCCCTTGGCAGTCAGTCACCTGATCTCGCCCATTGTGATTCATTCTACCAGCCCGGGCTTCAGGGACGGAAAGAGCGAGCAACTCCCTGCGAATCTAACTAATTTCGTCTTGGTTGAACCTTGTTTACTACCCTTGGACCGGGCCCTTTACTGGTGGCCAAGACATTACCACCCTGGATCATACACCGGACAATGAAAGGACAAGGCTGGCCACTTCCACTGAGGATTGCGAACAAGAAGACATTCTATGTTGAACCTTTGTCTGGGTCACAATCTCTCAAGATATTACAGGTTCGAGCCACACTCTGATATCCGACGACAGACATCCAGCACACAGAATTTCTACCAGGCTCGACATGTTCTTTGTCTCTCTTTTCAGGACCCACGCTATTATTATTGATCCTGTCCTTGGTTCAATATTTCTTTCATCGGAGCTGCCGGGTGGGACATTTGTCCTTTACCCAAGTTCTAGACAGGGATGGCACATTGACAGACAACTGCTGGAAGGCTTTTGGGTTGACCAAGTGGTTCATCTGTCTCTCAAGTATTTGCTATCTTTAGTTTGCTGGTTCCCAGAACCGGCGTTTTGCTTCCGTTCCGGAACACGTCTTTTCCTCACCTAGAGTTTTCTCTAGCCTTGAAGCTGTCCTCTAATGCGACCTGGAATGTATTGTTCTGACCGAGTGATTGGCAGGCTTTCTTTGGCATTTCGCTCGCCAGGTTCTTGCTTGCCCTGAGCTTCACAACTAAGAACAGTCGGCGTCCAGTATCCTGGCTGGGTCCGTCTGTCTGCCTTAAATAGAAGTGGAAGCACACTGTTGCTCATATAGCAATTAATATATTTTGATCTTCAGTATACCTATGTGTGTGTGCATGACGTTGTCTAGGCACGTGTGTGTAATCTTTACCATATGGATCTCTTATTGTACTTTGGCAATACAGTTCTAACCTTCAGCGCGCTTTGTTACATCGACAGGATTCTACATACGTACATACATACATACATACAATTCATGGGAAATAAAGGAGACCATACTAATTACCCCGGTGGGAAACTGAACCAAAAGACACGCTTTACCATACCTAAGTTTATATCAGAGGTAGGGTCTGGAAAATAAATAAGGGCTTTGCTATCAGTTGTTAAGCTGGGTACAACGAGGGACCAGTCATTTGACAACTCATTATGTAGTAAGTGAGTAGTATAATAAAGGGAACTTTGCAGTCGAGATTTCACACATCGAACTTTCTGTAGATTATTACGAGACCAAAAAAAAGGTGCGCAAGAGCCAGCCCTTTTGTCTCAGGTAGGAAACTGTATATATAAAACACATACAAGCTCGGTGCGCATCGTATGTCCAGGCAAGGTAATCAAGTCTTAGCACGCGCGCGAGATAAATGCACGATGCGATGTTGTAGAAGCTTTTCTTCCCTCTCTCTGAAACCTACAAGTCACCCATTTGGCGGTGCCAACAACTAACCAGGACGAAGCTTGTAAAATAATAATTGGTAATGATACTACGCTGAATGTAAATGTAAAGTACGTACAGGTCAAGGGGCTAAACTCCCGTGTACTATGTAGAACCGAGCCAGGAGTAGGTAGGTGGGTGGGTGGCAGCCTTAACTCCGGTCGGTTCTCAAGTGTTTATGAGTTCAGATTGGGGACACACAACCCCAAAAGATTTCTGACCAAGGTTTCTTTTCGATGAAAGAGACAAGACAAGTTGTTGGCCATGCAATGATTGGTGAAAATGTTCGTGAGGATTAATTACTGCAATACATAGTTCTAAGGTATGTACTAACCTCTTTTTTACAACCTCATTGGCTTGATGTTAGACACGATTCATATTGTGAGAGAGGTGTGTCGGTTCCCACAATCGTCAAAACACAGTTGCAAAATAACTAGCATAACACACGTATTGAACATATTTTGCCCCTTGGTATATCATGGGGCTACGTCAGATCTGGGCTACGTTGAAGAGAGAGGGTGTCGATGCCGGTGCCGCACCGGTCCCGAGCCGCGACGCCTGTTCGGTTGGCAAACCTACCGCGGCTACCGGCACGGTTCAGTCAGACCTTAAGGCTCAGGTAGGTAGGTGTGTGTGTGTGTGTATGTGTGCCAAATGCCGAAGGCTTGGTCTGTTCACCGCGTGTTGAGTCCCGAGAGACTCACACATTAAAGTCTGGGATGCCAATAAGTTACGTAGGCCTATCCTGATATTTGTAAGCTGGGTCTGGTTATTGGTGCCAGTGGAGATGCCAGTGTTGGACCAAGACTAATGCCAAGAGAAATAACAGCTTGTCAGAGCGCACGGCTCCGGATACGGGGTTTTGTCCGTATCCGTATAAATATGGAGTGTTACTGTCGAACATAGTACGGTGGAAGGAGTTAGAAGAGATATCCGTCGAAATCTCCGCCCTTCAAAGTTAGCCCTAGCAGTAACTAATAACTTGCAATGGAGTCCTACAAGTTAATTTGTTTGCCGGACACCCTTGCGGTAGGGGAAGGTGCCCAACTTGTGCAATGCATGCAATGTGATGCTGCTCTGCGATGCACCGCAACCCGGCTGGCAGGCAGGGCAGGCAACAAGGCGTCGTCGACACGGCCCGGCATTTGACTCATCGGCTTGTCATTGGAACGTTGCGCGCATTGGCTGAACGACAAGTCCCCGGCATTAAGCTCGTTGGTAAGTCCCTTGTCCGCACTTCCTGGTTGTGAAGAAGTCTGAAGTGCTGAAGTGGAAGGACTGAAGTGGTGGGGACAAAAGCAATAAAGGACCATGCTGTGCCGGGCATGGGCGTCGGTGCCGATCCGGGTGCCGATTCCGAAATCCTCTTGCTGACCGCTCATCAAGTTCCTCGTTGATGACCGGCAGGTGGGACAAATAGGCCAGGTCTGGGCCACACTGTCGGTAATTAGTAATTCACTAGACTTTACAAATAAAAAACCCAGTCGGAGAGTTCTGTGTCCCGGCCCCGCGGGCCCCAACACGTTTTTGTTCTGTCCAATGGATGTGTGTACCCGCGAGCGTGCCGCTTTTCCGGGCTCCCACACGATTGACCAGAGTTGGAGCGAAACGAATAGAGTTGTGTTTAGCATTTTTAGCCAATGAAGGCAGGTGCGGTAGACAGTTGGGACGGTTTGAAGTGAAAATAGACCTAACGGTAGGATTCGTTCGTCTTTGCCTCAACACCACAGTAGGGCGTCTGCTGATCTTCAAATGACGCTCAGATCTGAGATAAACTCCGGATCCGCAATCCGCCTGAAGTGAGTTGCGTGCATACGGCACAGCCAATTAACATGGCGCGCCAGAGTGCTTGCTGCTAAGCCAACGAAGGATTATCCGATAATAAGGGGAAGAAAGGATTGATGACGTCTTCATTAATACTGCATTGAGGCTCTCCTCCCAGAAACCGGGGAGGACTCATTGGTGGGAGGTGAAACCAATTTGAAGAGAAAGAGCCGCGACGAAGCGTAACGGTACCAGTAACCGAGTTGACAACCCATCCGATATGAACACCGCAGACTGGCGTACTGATGCTGCCCAGCGGAGTTTCAACGTCTGAAAGTTCTGCTCACCGGGACAGTTACACTGTGAAATTCCATCAACAGTAACAAGGCTACCGTCATTGGAAGGAACACGGTGTGTAAGGTGGGTGTGCCTTCCGCGCCAAGCAGACGGTTGTGAGCAAGGTTGCCATCGGTCGGTGGTTGTTCTTGCCGTTTCCCGACCTTCTCTGCATGCCGAACCCTGGCTAGCTGCCTTGAACCGTGGTTCCCTGGTTCAGGACTTTCCTTCCCGAGCAAAGTTCGCCCTCGATAGTGAGAGGAAGCGGGCGGAACTTTGTGTTGGATCGGGTAGGAATTCCTATTTCTGCAACTGTACACGCCCCTTCCACTTACGCCCTTGACTTCTCGCTTCCATCCTCCTATTAGTAAACTTTCTATCGCTGTTAAGATGAATGTCTCCTATCACCGGGGACCATTGACTATTTAATTCACCAGAGCAGGACCATACATCCCGCTCAAGCTCTCTTCCGTCATTGCCCAAAAACGGTACACCCGAAACCTCGGCTCCACTCCTTGGCTTTTCCCAAGCTTCCTGTTGTGTTCTTTTGAGCTTCCACTTCTCGGGCCGCTAGTATCGTTAGCGTCGGCGGTGCTTTGCCTGCCCAGCATTACCTTTATTAATACTATACGTACGGGTAGGCACTTGGGGTGACCACGCCTGCCGGGCGTCCATAATTAATACACCGCGAGTCTTTGTTTTGCTGTGTCCCCCACAGTCTCACTCATCACGTCATCAACAGACGAAAAGAGCATTCGTGATTTGAAAGTCACGTAGCCTGCCCTATTATGGCAGGCGCTTCGTCTGAGAAGGAGACGGATGTACCGGACCCGGTCGCTCGCTATTCACAATCATCTCTCCAGGATGAGCTTGTCGAGGAGGAGGAGAAGATAGCGGCGGCTCAGCTGAGAAAAGACAACGACGATGAGATAAGACCGGTCGATGACGGGGCCGAGTCTGGTGAGGATGGAGAGAAGAGGAGAAGACCGCAGCTGAACCTCGTCAAGAGTTATGCGACTGGAACCAGCGCCGTCAGCGCAGCAAGCGAACGGGAGAAGCCCGAACAGAAACCATGGTACAAACAACCAAACCCGTTGCGATGGGGCAAGATACCACCAGTGCCGGAAGAGAGGAAGGTGTCCCCGGAGTACAAGGCCGGTTTCTTCAACTTACTATTCTTTCAATGGATGGGCCCCTTGATGCAGGTTAGTAAGCGGACAATGAGCCTCAAGTCCCCTTTTCAGACGATTAAGTAAACAGAACTACTGCTAACATGTGGTCAGACCGGATACAAACGGCCGCTTGAGTTTAACGATATTTATAGCGTCAACCCCAACCGTGCCGTGGACCCACTGACTGAGAAGATGAAGGAGTCGTTTCAACGGCGAGTCGCAAATGGCGACAAGTACCCGCTGCTCTGGGCGATGCACGAAACCTTCTTCAAGGAGTTCTGGCTCGGCGGACTTTTTCAGCTCAGCTCTTCCATCTTGCAGGTCATGTCGCCGTTCACACTCCGTTACCTGATCCAGTTCTCCACGGATGCGTATATCGCCAGCTCTGAGGGGCTACCAGCCCCACACATCGGAGCCGGAATAGGACTGGTATTAGGCGTGACAGCCATGCAGATCCTGCAGAGTTTGGGCACCAACCACTTCATTTACCGTGGCATGTTGATTGGTGGCATGAACAGAGCTTCACTTATTAGTCTGATCTATGAGAAGTCCATGGTGATCTCTGGACGAGCCAAGGCCGGAGGCGCAGAACTACCTGACATCCCGGCGGCCAAGGTAGTGGAAAAGGAGAGTGAGAAGAAGGGCAAAGGCAAAGGGGGGGAGAAGGGAGCCCCTGAGGGCCAGGCAGGTGTTGCTGGTGATGGCACCGGCTGGGGCAACGGACGAGTTGTACGTTTCCTCCGAATCGAAAGAATGCAAAAGAGGTCTCAGTGCACTGCTAACATACTCATACCAGGTCAACCTGATGAGCGTCGATACGTACAGAGTAGACCAGGCCTGTGGTCTCTTCCACATCATTTGGACAGCGCCCATCGCCTGCATCATCACTCTTGCCATGCTGCTCATCAACTTGACGTATAGCGCCTTGGCGGGTTTTGCTCTCCTTGTCATCGGCATGCCCGTTCTCACGAGAGCCATCAAGAGCCTGTTCGCTCGGAGAAAGGGGATCAACAAGATCACGGATCAGAGAGTGAGTCTGACGCAGGAAATCCTGCAATCAGTCCGCTTTGTCAAGTTCTTTGGCTGGGAGAGCTCGTTTATCAAGCGTCTGGACGAGTTTCGCGCCCGCGAGATCTCGGCCATTCAAGTGCTGCTGGCCATCAGAAACGCCATCATGGCCGTCAGTCTGTCGCTGCCCATTTTCGCCTCCATGCTTTCCTTCATCACGTACTCGCTGTCGAACCACAACCTCGCTCCAGCCCAAGTCTTTTCGTCTTTGGCCCTCTTCAACGGCCTGAGAATGCCGCTGAACATGCTGCCCTTGGTCATCGGCCAAGTGACGGATGCGTGGTCGTCCATCTCTCGTATCCAGGAGTTCTTGTTGGCCGAGGAGAGAGAGGACGAGGCGGTTCTCAAGCCTGATGCTCCCAACGCTGTTGAGATGCACAACGCGTCGTTCACATGGGAGAGAACCCCTACGCAAGATAGCGAGGCCACGGTGGGCAACGTCGGTCCCAAGCCCAAATCGGCTTCAGGGACTAAGGAGAAGAAGCGGCCTTCATCACCAGCCGACAGCGCAGGGGAGTCAAGCACTCTGGTCGAAGAGCGAGAGCCCTTCAAGCTCCAAGATCTCAACCTTGAGATCGGCAGAAACGAGCTCGTAGCCGTCATCGGCACGGTCGGTAGCGGCAAGAGCTCGCTGCTGGCTGCTCTGGCTGGGGACATGCGAAAGACCAGCGGCGAGGTCATATTGGGCGCTTCACGTGCCTTTTGTCCTCAGTATGCGTGGATCCAGAACACGACAGTCAAGGAAAACATCATGTTCGGAAAAGAAATGAACAAGGAGTGGTATTCCGACGTCATCAAAGCGTAAGTCTGCTCTTGCCCCTTTCTCGTCTGGGAATCTGCAGCATGACTAACGCACACATTTAGCTGTGCATTGCAACCGGATCTCGATATGCTGCCGAACCACGACCTGACTGAAATCGGCGAAAGGGGTATCACCATTTCGGGTGGCCAGAAGCAGAGACTGAACATTGCGCGTGCTATTTACTTCGATGCTGACATTGTGCTTATGGACGATCCGCTCAGCGCTGTCGATGCCCATGTCGGTCGTCATATCTTCGACAACGCCATTCTCGGATTACTCAAGGACAAGTGCCGAATTCTAGCCACTCATCAGCTGTGGGTCCTGAGTCGCTGCGACAGGATTATCTGGATGGAGGGAGGCAAGATCCAGGCCATTGATACCTTTGACAACCTCATGAAGAACTCGGAGGGCTTTCAACAACTCATGGAGACTACCGCCGTCGAGGAGAAGAAGGACTCAGCGGCCGTCACTCAGGTGCCAGGCGATGAGGAACCGGCCAAGAAGAAGAAAAAGGGCAAGGGTCTGATGCAGTCGGAAGAGCGGGCTGTTGCAAGTGTCCCGTGGTCCGTCTATACGTCCTATGTCAGGGCTTCTGGCACTATCCTCAATGCACCCATCGTTCTCGGCCTCCTCGTTCTCTCGCAGGGATCCAACATCATGACGAGTCTGTGGCTGTCATACTGGACGTCTGACAAATTCGGATTCAACATGGGGACGTATATCGGTGTCTATGCTGGTCTTGGCGCGGTCCAGGCACTGCTCATGTTCGCCTTCATGGTATCTCTCTCCATCTTCGGCACCAGGGCTAGCAAGGCCATGCTGCGGCATGCTGTCTCACGGGTGTTGCGCGCGCCAATGTCCTTCTTCGACACCACCCCGCTTGGTCGCATCACGAACCGCTTCAGTCGCGATGTCGATGTCATGGACAACAACTTGACGGATGCCATGCGCATGTACTTCTTCAGCATTGGTTCTATCATTGCTGTCTTTGCTCTGATCATTGCCTTCTTCCACTACTTTGCCATCGCTCTGGTGCCGCTCTTCCTCCTGTTTCTCTTCGCTACGAGCTACTACCGTTCGTCGGCACGCGAGGTCAAGCGGTTCGAGGCGGTGCTGCGGTCAAATGTGTTTGCCAAGTTTGGCGAGGGTCTGTCTGGCGTCGCCTGCATCCGCGCCTACGACCTGAAGGACCGGTTCATTGCGGACCTTAGGAAATCAATTGACGAGATGGACTCGGCTTACTACCTGACCTACTCGAACCAGAGATGGCTCTCGGTGCGCCTGGACATGATTGGAAATGCCCTCGTCTTCACGACGGGTATTCTGGTCGTGACGTCGCGGTTCTCGGTGTCACCTTCGATCGGTGGGTTGGTGCTGTCGTACATCTTGTCCATCGTGCAGATGATCCAGTTCACGGTGCGCCAGCTGGCCGAGGTGGAGAACGGCATGAACGCTGTCGAGCGTCTGCAGTACTACGGGACGAAGCTGGAGGAGGAAGCACCGCTAAAGACGATTGAGGTCCGCAAGAGCTGGCCAGAAAAGGGCGAGATCATCTTTGACAATGTCGAGATGCGGTACCGCGCCGGCTTGCCTCTTGTTCTGCAGGGGCTGAGCATGCATGTCCGGGGCGGCGAGCGGATAGGTATCGTTGGCCGTACGGGTGCGGGTAAGAGCTCTATCATGTCGACCTTGTTCCGACTTGTGGAACTGTCAGGAGGACATATCACTATTGACGGACTGAATATCTCGACTATTGGTCTGCAAGACCTACGATCTCGGCTGGCAATCATCCCGCAGGACCCTACTCTCTTCCGAGGTACGGTGAGGAGCAATCTGGATCCATTTGGCGAGCATACGGATCTGGAGCTGTGGTCGGCGCTACGACAGGCAGATTTAGTACCTTCGGACGCGAGCCCACAAACTGCTGCCGCGCCGTCGTCCAGCAGTGGTGATGAGATTACCCCCGTCAACAACACAGCAGTAGCAACGCGCGACCCGGGCAGGATTCATCTGGATTCGATAGTCGAGGAGGACGGTCTCAACTTTTCGTTGGGTCAGCGGCAGCTCATGGCGCTTGCACGTGCACTTGTCAGGGGATCACAGATTATCGTCTGTGACGAGGCTACGTCGAGTGTGGATATGGAGACAGATGACAAGATCCAGGCTACCATTGCCAATGGGTTCCGGGGCAAGACTTTGTTGTGTATCGCGCATCGTCTGAGGACGATCATTGGGTACGATCGTATTTGTGTCATGGACAAGGGAAGAATCGCCGAGATGGACACCCCGCTGAACCTGTGGAAGATGGAGGGGGGGATATTCAGGGGCATGTGCGATCGCAGCGGTATCCGGATGGAGGATATCCGTGGTGCCCGGGAGGAGATGGAGATGAGGGATGATGGGCGACGGGAACTTGAATGAAATATTTATCAGGGGTGGTTTGCTATGGTGTGGCCAGTTTGAGCGTACAACTTGGATTAATCTGATGTTTCTGCATGTTTTAGTCTGGAAAAAAAAGTTGGGAGTTGGGGAGTTGGACGTTGCATGAGATATCACATACATAGAAGGATGCGGGGAAAATAATACAGAGAGAACCATTGGTTTTTTTCCCTTTTTATCAGGGATTTTTTTTAAGGTTACGGTTGAGTTATTTACTCTCTTTGTGCTCTGTACTACAACCAGGAGATAATCCTCCGAACCAAGTCTCGCCTTACTCTGATATTAATGATAATGATAATGCATGAATGGTCTCACAAAACATCTGCGCCCTGTGTTTTAATAACATATGTAATATATAAACGCACAGAAATGATGGACATATGTATGTGCGTGTGCGCGCAGATCCTGTCTAGAACCGCTGCCGATTAATAACGAGAGCTAGAACATGCAGTGTAAGGTACAGAACGAACAGCTTATGTGCATATCCGTATATAACTACTGTCGTGCACCATGTATGTATGTATGTATGTATGTACATGTAAAGTAAAGTAAAAAAACGGTGAGCTAATGCATCCTCTTGCATGTAGGTCGTGTATATACTAAATTTCACACAAGCTTTACTTTCTTTACCTCTCCGTACGATGATAATCATCACTTGTCAGCAACAAGTTGCAGTTGCAGTTGCCGTGGGGGTTAGACGTTACCAGTGGAAGTACATAAACAACTGAGGGGGGGTTGGGACAGATAACGCGTAAATACCTAAAAGGGATATATGACTAACAACAAAACAAACAAACATCTGAACGAACGAACGGGATAATACAACGACAACACGAAACAACACACTAAAAAAGGTTGGATTGAGGCGCGCGAACAGGAAGCAAAGTATTGGATGATGACGTATATGTGTATATTTTCACTCAGGGGGTAGTTATATCTCAACTACAGGCGCGCGGACACACACACACACACACACACAAAAAGAGAGCAATTGTTCAACGTATTTACCTTGTAACCGGTAGATGGGGGGGTAATGATGTACCAAAAAGAGTACATGTATGTGACCGCACAACAAGTAATCAGACGAACGTGACAGACGCAACAACATACAACATACACCAGACGGGGAAATTATTAACCAGGGCGCGAGGCACACAGTATGAAAAGCATCTGAACGAACGTGACAGATAAAGAAGAAGCTATGTTGAATTTGGAAAACCTATATATATATAAAAGAAAAGCCAGCAAAGCAGTATAGTAAAGAATGCCAGTTGACAAAACGACCAAAGTTAGCCCCCCTCCCGAACCGCAAAGAACCGTTGCGATGTAACTAACGCCTTGATCTAATGCCCCCCCAAAAAAACAAAGTTTGCACTACCGCCCCTTACAGGCTTCCCCCTCAATTATACACCCTCAACCCCTCTTTATAAAACGACAGCAAGAAAAACCGGATTTTTGTTTTCCGCAAATGCTTACTTCTTTTTCCGTTACCGCGGCAAAAACTCCAGAAAACGACATCCCCAAGCACACAAGCACCCGGGGTTTTAATACCGTCCTTGTTGTTGTTGCGGCGACGGACTTTGACCCTGCGGGTAATAATGCCCGCCGCCAGGCGGTGGCGGCGCAGGAGGCCATTGTCCACCTTGTTCATCCAGCAAGTCATCTAGATACGCGCTGGGCGCTCTTCCTGACGGTGGCCTGTTGAGGTTCACACTGCTAGTGCTGAAATTCCTGCTTCCTGGGGTTCCCCGTCCAATCGCCGGTCCGACATTCGGAGACTCTGGCGGCGTCCTGTCCATTGTTCCCCCTCCTCCTGCGCCAGGCAGAAGCGGGCCTCGGGATGATGCTGGTCTTAGGTTGGACATGTTGATCGACTGGCCGTGGCTGCTGCTATGCCCATGTCCACGAAGACCACCGTCTCCGCCGGGCATGGGGGATACCGAGGAACTCGCGTAGAAGCCTGACGGCAGGAACCGGGAGTCACGGTTAGAACCACCACCCATACCACCAGAAGCGCCACCTGCCGCAGTCGGGGAGAAGAAGAGGTTTGTCTGGCTCGGGGTTGCAGAGGGTGTTGGTCCACGGGTCGTCCTCCTTTGGCCGCGGCCTGCTACCGCAGCGCCTAGCGGAAGAGAGTGTGAGGAGTTGTGGTCGGTGTACTTGTAGAATGGCGCCGGCGGGGCCGGGAAACTGGCCATCTTGTCGTTTGCCACGGCCTGGGCCATTGCTGCGCGTTCCACGGAACGGTGCAGGAGGCAGGCCAGGATGCCCCGCCATGCTAGAATCGCTACGCCAAAAGCACCCAGAATTGCGCCCACGGCGATAAAGACGGTGCCGTCGGGGAGGGTTGAGTGGTTCATGAACGGCGCGTTTTGGGTTGGTGGTGGGCTCGGCGGGGGGTATGTCGGGACGACATTGTTCAGCGTTTTACTGAGCGTTGGTAAGCCCGTCAACTTCCCTGTGTCGGTCGACGGTGCGGCTGTTCCGGTGATAGTCGGAAGCGGCGCAGAGGAACTGGGAGTGTTGTTGTTGTCGGTGTTGGTGTTTGTTATAACTGCCGTCGTCTGCCCTACGGTCGTGGGGGAGGTCGTCGTGCCCTCCGCTGTCGTCGACGTGGTCGCGCCGTTTGCCGTTGTAGAGGTGTCCTTGTTATTCTGCGCGAGCGCAACCCCAGAAAATACTGTCGCGGCGAACACTGCGGACAGAAGCAGCGACCGCTTTACTGACTTTCGTGAACCCATCTTTACAGGTCTCCGTCCCGTGTCGCGACCCGAACGAGGTTGAGAGGCGAGAGGGCCAAGATGAGGGGGCGTTGCTGAGAAAACCCTCGGGCCGCTTCTTTTCTTGTCTTCTTTCGCAGCCTGACGTATCGTGACACGAGGCTCAATATATTGTTCCCCGTTAGCCGGCGCTGCTGCAGCCACCGGAAGTCTCGGCGGGCTGACAATGCCTGGCGCTGGGCAGTGCGACTTAGCGGCGGAGCTGACGTGCGTCGATGCGTCGAAAGGGTATCACAACGGCGGGACGCTGCTTTTGTATGCTGTGCTATTACTGGATTGGACAGTAGTCCTGTGTTGCCGCGGGAGAATAGTGTAAAAACGAAACGAGAGAATGCGCCCAGACGAACGATGAACCGAAAATGAATCCTAAGAATGAAGAAAACACGCGCGGAGAGAGTGACGAGCGACAAGAATACAAATGGGAGCCTTTGAGTGTATGGCGTTTGTCGCTACTTCATGGTCGGTTCGGTCGGGCTGTGACGATGGAATGGAAAGAACGAGTTGTCTTGGTGATGATCAAGCGCACCTGACGTCCAAAAGGGAAAAGAACGAAAGGAGAGGTTCTGTCAATCTCTCACTCCGCGCCGCGCAGCGGACCCTCCCTTTCGCTCGTATTGGGAATGACCCTTCCTGCGTCTCAGCGCCCACTCTCCATTATTACCCCTGCAGGGCAAACCAACAGCAGACAGGGCCAGCCCAATCAGCTCTGGGGCGCAGGAATTCCAGAAACGTTGCAACCCCGACGGTCCGCGCCAAGACCTTTTGACACTGTCAAAGCGCTTTCCGTTTCAATGCTACTGCCATCTCTATCCTGCTTGACATGATGATATCATCATTGGTATATTCATCCATGAGGCTCTGCATGTTGTTTTCTGCCAATGTTGTTCCTGCGCGATTTGATCAGACGACATCCAGTCTCCTAGGTGATCACTGGCGGAGACCCCTCATGCAGGTTGAACGCGCGTGTGGTGGGTGAACTCTTCGTCTTATCCGTACTTGATTGGCAATCGCCGTTGTTAAGAGTTCGCGCTACCTTAGCCTACAGCTTCTGTTCGCCACAGTCTAAAAGTGTCAAAATCGTATCGCACGGTGCGGAATTGTTGCTCTTAACCTGCAACGTCAACCAAATTTAGCCTGTCCCTCAGAAAAGCTGGAACCGCGGCAGTGGCACAACAGTTCGCCGCTGTAAGTTCGCCAGCTGTCTTGCACTGCTAAACCTTAACACAGCCAAAATTTTCTTGCCCAGCCTTACCACCTTGATTGAAGCACCTTGCTTCCAAACTCATACAGTACTACCTCGAAACGAGTAAACTGCACGGCTGAGGCTTGTCGGGTTTTGGACATCAGCCGCTTCACATCTCGGCATATTTCACACATCGACAGAACGAAGGCGACCCGGTTAAGCTGTCAAAATGGGTGTCGCCAAACGGACGAGGAAATTTGCAACGGCACGTGACTGCCCTTCAGCTTTTGCCTGCATAAAAAATGGTGTGGCTAATGCCCGTATAGGTCAAGCGAATGATTGGCAAGAGGGATGAGAGAAGGAAAGGCGAAGCTGAAAAGAAGCTCGAGCTCGAAGCCCAGAAGAAGAAGGAGGCTGCTGTGCGGGAAATGCAAGTAATCGTCCGCTCTTACGGGAGGTATTCTTCAGGGGATGGGACTGACGACGACGTGTAGACCCCAAATGCCATCATCTATGTTCTGGGAGCACAACACAGCCTTGGTTCCGGTACGTTTGTCTTCTGCCCCACTTGATTTTTACAGAAGATGCTGACTCGCTGTACAGCCCTATCAAGTTCTTGTCGATACCAACTTTCTGTCGAGGACAGTTGGAGGCAAGCTGCCCCTTATGGAGACGGTATGTTTCCACAACGTCCTGTGTCAGAGGACATGAGCTAACGCTGCTTCGTAGGCTATGGACTGTCTATACGCATCCGTAAACATCATCATCACATCTTGCGTCATGGCGTAAGTTCTGCTCGTACCCTCGTTGGAAGACTTGGGAGCTGATTTTGGCGACACAGCGAACTGGAGAAGTTGGGCCCCAAGTACCGCCTGGCACTGATGAGTGAGTTTTCTTCCTTGTGCAGATCAGCAAAGGTTGAAGACTAACGGTGCATATAGTCGCTCGCGATGAGAGGTGGACGCGTTTGACGTGCGATCACAAGGGCACATATGCCGATGACGTAGGTTGATCCTGAGACGGTGTTGTTGGAAACAGGAAACTAACGCCGTGATAGTGCATCGTTGAACGGATACAAAAGCACCGCATTTACATCGTTGCCAGTACGTTTTCCCTGCGCCTCTCAATTTGGATTCTAAGCTGACTCTTGGTAAAGCAAACGATCGTGACTTGAAAAGAAGAATTCGCAAGGTTCCCGGTGTGCCCATTATGTCTGTGGCCAAGGGCAAGTACCTCATTGAGAGACTGCCCGGGGCTCCTAAGACTTAATCTGTGCTGCTTTCACTATTTATGTCAACTGCGGGTCAACGAGAAGGAGCATGGAAGTCGAAGCTCGGGGATCTTCTGGGAACGTCAAGTCCGCATAGGACGTGGCATATATCATCGACTCACGAGCAGAAGTGGATGTCTCGGTCCCAAATACTGGCGAATGGCGTTATTGGCGCTCTGGGCATGTAGACAAAAATGGGGCGGACAGGGTATACGAGTTAACTTGTGAAGGTTTACATGGCTTTCAAACTTCCGAAGGACATCTGACTTAAGAAACAACTACAAACCCTTTCTCGGAGTGAACGTTGGGGACGTGCCTGTGCTTGACCATATACACAGCACAGACGCAAAATGTGTACGTACGCTTTCTCAAGCCGTGATTAACTCACGCATAACTTTTACCTTGCACCTGCGATTCCACAGCGGCATGGGCTGCCCTATGCAAGGGGGAATAGACAAATAATTGCTGGTTAACCCGGAGTGAAAAACGCAAGCCTTCGATTAGTCAAATCACAAAAGTGCAAATAGGAAGGGGCTGGCTGCATGCCGTGCTTCGTGTTTCGCGAGGCGGAAAAAGGGGCAAACATTGAAGAAGAGAATGAGAAAAATGAGGAGATATGAGAGAGGGGAATGAAGAAGGGAAGGAAGTCTGGGAGGGGGTTAGGGCGTCCCTGTTCCTTCCCTCTTAAACTGTCAAGATATTGTATCGCACCTTCCTTCGCTGTATGTGTGTCGGGTGTGCAGGAAGTTTGCTGTCATGCTTCTAGGTTTTCTGCAAAGACCCGACATTTCACGTCCGCCGCACAGCCAACCCTCGCAAGAACCTGGACATCTTCTGCACCATAACGACAAACGGCCCGCGCACAACCCGACTAGTCACTGTCGACAGTACGTGGGGCAAATTCTTGCACACGTCCTCTGCACGGGCTGAAGAATGAGAGCTGCAGGGCGCGGCAAATTCTTCACCGTGACAGCAATCCTGTGCGCCTGCCCGAGGCACGCCGCTTGCCCACAAAAAGCATGACTTCTAGCTCGCCATTCTAATAACCAACCACTCGACTTCACACCTCACACCTCGAATTGGGCATTGGATTACATGGAATGAGACAGCGACCGGGCGGGACAACAATAACGACATTACATTTCTTCTACCCATGTCGTCTGGTAGGCGGAGTTCTTATCAACGTCGCCTCGTACCCCTCCAACCGGCTCTCTGGACCCACCTTCAGCTACGAGCTGAATCCCTTCGTATCTGGGAGGGTAACCACGAAGTTGGATTTTTAACAGCCCACTTTCGGGGCGAACGCAGCGCAGATCGCCAAGCCGAGACCCGAGATCCGTCCACATAGGTTCTAAGGGCCACTTTGTGATTGATCATAATGCGGATGGCTTCACTCGGCCCGGACGCTACCGGGTCCTCTCAAGGTCCTCCATCCGTCACCGGTGCATCCGGCCCGAGCCTGATGACGGGTACGAGCGGAGACTCGAACAACTCACTGCTGGATACTCCTGAGTCAACGCACTCAACACAAGCCCTTTCACAACACCCGTCGGGTCCGCCCAAGCGCACGCGAGTGCTGCTGTCATGTGCACCTTGCCGAGTTAGCAAGCTGAAATGTGAGTGCGACAAGGCCCCTCAACCCAACCGTTACTTCATGCATTGAGATTACTGACGCTCCTTCCAGGCGACAGACAGCAGCCCTGCGGACACTGCACCAGAAGGGGTCGCATCGATGGCTGCGCATATGCGCCGCGTCCCCAGAAGTCGCGGCCGGCTCGCAGCATGGCCGCCCGGCTTAAGCGCCTCGAGGGCATGGTCCGGGAGATGATGGACCCTGATGAATCACCGCAACGGCAGTATCAAAGTGAGCAGCAGGAGCAGCAGCCTGGTGCCGAGGGCGGCGATTTCCAGCGCGGAAGAGCTCGAGTGGTAATGGGCAAGGGCGCAACTACATATGTCGGCGCCACGCATTTTATGGCCATGTTGGATGATGTAGGCTTCAGCACATTTACACATTTGTGTTCCGATAAACCTGACGTCGTCCACAGATTGAAGACCTCAAGAGTTACTTCGATGACGAGGAGGATCCCGGAGAGCAGTCTCCCAACTCCCAAGAGTCGCAGTCCCCTGAGATCATGCTTCTTCCGAGAGGTGGACGCATGGACAGGCAGGACATTCTTGACGTGCTTCCCCAGCGGCACATCGTTGACCGTCTAGTCCAGCGGTATTTCACCGCCAACAGCCCCTCGCAGCGTAAGGACCCTTCCTCACGCCGCACTACTTCCCTCTCTTCAGTATCTTTTCTCCCCTGTTCCCTTTTCATTCCCTTTTTCCGGCTCAATGTTTTCCTTTTTCTTCTTGATGCTCCTCTCCCCTTTTACTTTTCTCTCGCCTCTCTCGCTCCTTTCTTCCCCTTTATTATATAAAACTTTATTGTTACCTCTTCTCTATCTATGCGCCCCTGCTCCCCTTCTTTTCGGTCTCAACTATGATCCCGCACTAAGGGGACACAGACACCGTGCATCGTCCAACATTTGTAAGACAGGTGAGATTCCCTCTTTGACCCTTTCACTTATCCTCACAGACGAAGCCAGGGGCTTACTCTAAATTAAGTACAACGAGTTCTGGCTAGATCCCGACAAGACACCGCTGGACTGGGTGGCGCTGCTTCTCTTGGTCTTGGCCCTCGGTACCTTCTTTTCTACCTTCCAGGCTCCGCACGAACTCGAGAATGACTCGGACGTCCCGCCCATGGAACGATTCCGGCGATACCGCGCTGCGGCCGGCTGGGCTCTCGTCCACTCCAAATACACATGCCCAGGCCCTATGACACTGCAGCCATTGTTGTTGTACGTCGAGGGAGAGTTCTTGGTCAATAGAGCCTATCAGACAACTTGTTATCTACTAAGCTCCGTCTGTATCAGGCTGATGCTGAAGATGGGCCTACATCGAGATCCCAGCAAGCTACCCAACATCTCGCCCTTTGACGGAGAGATGCGACGGAGATGGTGGAATTTGGCCATTCAAATTGACCTCATCGTCTCGTTTCACATGGGCCTGCCCAGCATGATCCACGGCATCGAGAGCGACACCAACCTGCCGAGGAATCTAATGGACGAAGACCTGAGCGAAGACTGCGCCGAGTTACCGCCCTCAAGGCCGAGTTCAGAATACACATCCCTAACCTACCCCATCTGGAAGAGCACCATATGTAGGATCTTTGGGCTCGTTGCTCGCCAGGCACATTCATTGACACTTCCCACATACAACGAAGTCATGAAGCTCGATTGGATCCTAGAAGACAAGTGGAAGCAAGTCCCTCCGTTTATGGTCATCAAACCCCTAGAAGATTCCATCACGGACCCGCCGTCTTTAATAAATCAGCGATTCGGTCTGGGGGCTTTATACCAGAAGAGTCGATGTGTACTACACCGCCGCTATTTGGTTGAGGCGGCCCCAAAGAAAGAGCATGCTTACTCGCGGCGCACCTGTCTCGAAGCTGCGCTGGCCTTGCTAGACTATCAGAGCATAATTTACCAAGCGACCCTACCTGGCGGGATGCTACGACAAAACGGCTGGTTCATCACGGCCCTGGCCATTCACGACTTCCTGATTGCCGCAATGATTATATATATCATCTGCCAGAACGACAACTACTCAGAGGTTGGCGAGAACAACGGCTGGGTGGAACCGGGCACACCGCTCCCAAACAAGGAAGAGCTTCGCAACAAGCTAAGGAGGTCTCACCGGATCTGGAAAACAGTAGCTCAGGACACGCCTGTAGTGAGAAAGGCCGCTGAAATACTAGAGACAATGTTGCGGAAGACCCAGGTTACGAATAACCTACAAAACAGGCAGGACGTAGGGCGCAACATAGATGCCACTGCCTTTAATAACACGCGCCTCGAGCCTATTACCACACCCAGACTCTCGATGGGTTCTTCGTCGGTCATAGCAGGCCCTGCTGAGCAGCCTCAGGCGGCGTTTTCACGAAACGATCTGGTGCCACAGCCCATGCCTGGGCCTGTCGTCGATACACCGTGGTTAGAGCTAGGGACTGATCTATGCGAGATGGACTGGGTAAGATTGCAACGTGCTCAGAAAGCCTTGAACTCGTCACTAATACGAAATGACTGCAGACCACTTTCGACACCGCAATCCGGGGAGATAATAACGGGGGTCCAGAAACGGGAGATGACTGGATGCAACAGGAACCAGCTGCTATGAATGACCTTGACTTCATGGCTCCCGGCTTCTGGGGATCATCTAAGTAACTGCCAAGCAGCTTGAGCAGCCACCTGTGGTGCAAGCCTTGGCCAACCTGTGATTTTGCGGTGTGCAAAGGAATGGCTGAATGCAATGCCGCTGGGACCTCGAGGAGTCGAGACCATAGAACCTCGCTAGTTGCCCAAGGTGCTGGGACTTCTTTAGGCAAGTGGCTGATTGTTGGACGAATCAAAGCTCAAATGTGTTCAACGTCAGCGACGGATGGGTATGCGTTATGGGGCGGGCGACGCTAGCCGAGCCCATCCTGACCGGTCGACGATGTCGCTTCAAGGCTTGCTGCATGCACATTTTCTAGCCAAACAGGGGACTCAGGCGTTGTGACACCGCGGCATCTAGCTCGGTCTTCCAGAATCGAAGAAAGACCTGTGGATCCAACAGCGGCTGAAAGAGTCAACCACGATCACAAATCCTCCTGGTCGTGTAGCCAAGTACTATTTGCTGTCTGCAGTGAAAGCCCACAAGCAAGGGAGACTTATCCGATCCCCCCTCTCAGTCCCCCCCTTCCCCGCAATTAAGTGCCTTGACATGGCACACGCATATGAAAGAGGCGGGGAAAGAGGGAAAAAGCTGGTTTAATTCCTAGTAGTGGGCAAGCCATGTACGTAGATAAGACCCATCACGAACAAGACGTCCGACGGTCGGTTATTAACGAAGTGATTAGTTTGTCCGGCAGAGTAGCTCGTTGCCTCGGACCGTGTCTGGCGGCCGGGTACTAAAAAAATAATGATGAAGACGAATCCAACCGCCGCTACACAGCATACTACAACAGCGCACTACAACAGCGCACTGCCACCACTACTCGTACCACGGGACCCTTTTTCAATACTGTCCGCGGAGATGCCTCTCGCCAGAAAGAGGGGATTGCACTCTGGCACGTCCCGGTCTCCATTTTGCGCAACCTGAAAATGACGGAATCGTGAGACTACCCAGAAGGGTATAGTGGGCTGGTTTGTACGTAATTGAAAAGAGGACCTGAACGGACCGCTAGCGGCCGGCCACTGGCTCGCTCGAGAGCACAGAGAGAGCGAACGGAAAGAACGAGTGTCAGACTAGAGTAGGGCTTGCAATTCCGCTCGATTCAACTTGCCCTATCGGGAGGTTGTCAGCAGGTGATCGGGATGGAGCGGAGGGATTACGCGAATCTCGCATGTCTGGACTGGCCATGATAACTACCAAACTTACACAGTGCAAGAAGAAACTGGTACAATAAGTGGTAGCCTTGCACCAGGCTACCTAACCTTAACCCAGGACGGCGGGTCGGTACAGAGCCAGAGAGGCACCTCGGGCTGTTCTCTCAGGGCAGTTGCTGACTGACCGCGCAGGACAAGCATAACTTCAAGCGATTTGTGCGCCGCTAGCGTTTAATTCGCCAAGTTTCATTGGTAAGAATTCGTTCGTCGGGGCTCAATAGGGCAGGTGACGGACGAAGACCAAACACTCCA
Organism: Diplogelasinospora grovesii; assembly: GCA_033297225.1. Classification (NCBI taxonomy): domain Eukaryota; kingdom Fungi; phylum Ascomycota; class Sordariomycetes; order Sordariales; family Diplogelasinosporaceae; genus Diplogelasinospora; species Diplogelasinospora grovesii. The sequence goes on from MU853761.1 coordinate 505,686, forward strand.
GCCTCACAATAGCTGCATATCAGAGACTTTTAGACACGGGCCCGACAGAGCACTTAAAAATGCTTGTATTCCATTGGACGATCCACCGGTCTCTGAACGTCGCATTCCGCTCTTCTTGCGGTCAAGACGGCCCTGAAGAGAAAGTTCTTGACTGCAACAAGTCGCGAACGCGCCGGATGCGACATCAGAAGAAACGTGGTAGACAGATGGTCACTACGGGCTAGATATCTTTACATACTCGGCGGAACATATTTCCAGCACCACCTGCACAAACGCAACTAAAACCACTCCGATGATCTGCATTAAAGAGCCGCGCTTAACTTACGTACACGGTACAGGGTTGCTCGTCACAACGACATCATCCAATATGGCATCGTCTCGGATATTGAATGCCAGAACAAGATCGCTGCCCATCGAGGTGCTGTACCACTCGTGGAAATTGCCAGAAGAGACGGGATCGAGGAGAATTGAAACAGAAGAGGGAGAATGACCAGCAGAAATTTACAGTGCCCCATACCAGACACCATTGTGCTGGCTGAACCACAGCCCACTGAAACTTTTACCTAATTCGAACCCACTGGACGTCGCTTTGATGCAGCAAATTCGAACCACGATGGGCCGCAAAGCCAGCACGTTTAACGGATAATCACTATCGTCATCTCTTCCAAGTCCTCCGCCATCCATTTTTTACGTGTTTATTATGGGGACGCAGGAGCAAAAATGAGAAATGGCCCAGGGGTGACCTTCAAAGACCGGTCAAAAGCGTCATTGCATCTGGACCGTTCTGTCCCAGGCCATTCCCATCGGTCGGTCGATGGCGAGGCAAGCGCAGTTCTTGCCTGTTTTGGCTCTGCTAAGAGCGTGAAGTTTTTCTCATTGGGAAGGAGCCGCGTGCGAACATGTGTGTCAAGAACGAACGAGATATTTGTATGGCTGTTCAACGTGCCAACCAGAACGGCCAATCTCTTGCCGGGGCGGTTCACGCTTTCCTTAATTGACTCACCTGGCTTCCGTTCTAGATCCCACGCCACTCTCGATACAAAAAAGTATCGTATCCAACATCCGGCGCCGGCACGTTTCCTGCTTATTAAGGCAACAGGAGAGACAAGTCCACACTGAGGAGCCTACCGCCGTAAGATACCCACGAGGTCCTTCTTTTCCCGCTTTTTACCTGCATCCCCGCAATCTCGTAGGTCTGCCCTGCAGCCCAGATGCCCTGTCCGAGTGCTCAAGCATTGTAGTGGCCAGTCATCCACACCGCTTCAACAGGGACTTGCAAGCCCCCTTCCCGGAGGCTGATCCCGCATTGGCTGGCTGGATCGGTCAAAAAGGTTCGGGTGGTTGGCAGCGGCCGAGTTGCCCCCGGATATCGGACTGGGCCAAATGCACATTCAATCACCGACTGCACCCCTGGGATTTTCTGACCAACTGCAGGTGGCATACATCCCTTATCTCAGGCGGTTCTTCTGCCTGCACATCTGCCAGCAAACACACACTCGCGAAGCTCTGATACGGATCACTGAGCAGGCCACCAACCACTCAGCTGCCTGGATTCTTGCTCACTACATCTTTGCAACACGGCCACGCCAGATTCGTCCCGATTGGGCCGGGGCGAAACAAAAACCTGGAGACTTGGCTTTGGCTCCCGTGAGACAAGTACCCTAACGGTGGATACAACATACGGTATGTACATACATTCATAGTATCAGTTCCTGTAAAAATTCTATCCTCCACCATAGCAAACGCACAGCCAAGGTAGTGGGTATCCCGGACACTCTCTGGTTGGCCAGAGCCCATTTCTATTTGTACCTCTTTGTTTCTTGCCTCGTCTCCCCAGCAGGATGCTGCATCCTGCCAATCACTCCTTTCACTTGTATTAAAATGCCACTGGCTTCCCGTCCTGGCCACTTGCTGCTGCCTATGCTGGTTACTTCTAGCATCGCCGTCGTCATGCCGACACTCGGACTGGTATATTCATCCGTTTCTGCTCGCCTGCCCGTGCGCCTATCACCAAACCGAGCTTAATTCTCCCCTCCATCACTGCTATCTTTTATCAAGTTCCCTGTCCCGTCCTGCAAGCTGCCCCGCAATTCAGCTCATTCAACCCCACTAACAAATAAACGGGCAACAGAATAATACGCCATCTACGCACCACTGTACTGCCATTCCGTGATACGCGGCCCCGGCCATCCTTCAGGGTTCACACGAGTAAAAATTCTGGTCTGCAAAAGTGCGGCATCGCCAGTAGAGGGATACCCGATTTGCACAATCCGGTTGACAACAGTTTCCCATACAAGGTGCTGCGACTTGGCACCGCGTGCACTCGTCAACGCGTTCCCCAGGGACAAAATCCAGCGATTGGGACTGATCTGATCTTTGCTTGGCTACGTACTTAGCTATCGCACCCAGGCCTTCCAGCGAGAACAGGGCCCTTCAGGCTTAACTGCCGGCCGCAAACAGAAGCCGAGGAATCGGCGAAACCCTTCGAATACAACACCCGCATACTGGGAAAATCCAGACAATCCAGACGGTTTAACTTGGGGGGATCAGGAACTCAGGGCAATTGGGTCGAGTGCTTCGATGCCAGCCGAAATATACTCGGAGCTCGCCATCCGGCCGGCACCGAGGGACATCAAGAGTGTCAACAACATCAACAACGAAGAGAAGAGACACAAGCACTCGAGGTCGTCTTACTCGGAAGCCTCGCCGCTGGCCTCGAGGAATAACTCGCTGACTTTTCGCCCTGCGAAACGGCCGATGCCGTCTCCGGACAAGACTATCGCCGTTATCAACGCCAGTGGTCGGCAAGCCGCGTCGCTCATACGGGTAGCGACCGCAGTTGGGTACCATGTCCGAGCGCAGTTGAGGAATCTCGAGGGCGTCGTGGCGACTGAGGTAGCGACAAATCCAAACGTAACAATACTTCAGGGGGAGCTCTACACGAAAGAGCGGCCGGCCGAGAGAACAAATATTGACGTGACGAAGAACGGCCCTATCTCCGGCATCGGAGTAAACCACGCCCTTATCTCTGAGCTCTTCCGCGGAGCTCAACTTGCCTTCATCAACACCACATTTTATGGAGACGAGATAAAGATCGGCGAGGCGCTTGCTGACGCTGCCAAGAGAGCGGGGATTCAGCATTATGTCTACTCGTCGATGCCGGACCACCATGCCTACAACAAGGACTGGCCATCGCTGCCGCTATGGGCGTCCAAGCACAAGGTGGAGGACTACGTAAGGAAGGTCGGCCTGCCTGCGACTTTCGTCTATACAGGCATCTACAACAACAACTTTACGTCGCTGCCGTACCCGCTGTTCTGCACCGAGATGCAACCGGATGGCTCCTGGATCTGGCAAGCCCCCTTCCACCCGGATGCCAAGCTTCCCTGGCTGGATGCCGAGCACGATGTCGGACCGGCGATCCTTCAGATCTTCAAGGATGGCATCAAGAAATGGGGAGGTGGTAAGCGCATCGCCCTAGCCTACGAGATGCTCACACCCCGCGAGGCATGTCGCGTCTTTTCCAGGGGAGTCGGAAGGCCGGTGCGCTACGTCCGGGGGCCGATCGAAGTCAAGGTTAAGATCCCCGAGGGATACCGGATTCAATTAGAGGCTCTGGAAGAGCTCTACGCCCTTGGAAAGGACGACCCCAAGAAACAACCCCCGTATTTCGGCGACATAACATTGGAGGAAAACGTTCCCCGAGACGCGCTGGAACTGTGGGAAGGACCGAGAGGATTGGAGGAGTATGCAAGAGAGGTGTTCCCGCTTGAGGAGCAGGCGAACGGCCTAACATGGATGTTGGAGGAGGATGATGGTGGAGGGGGCGATCATGACCACAACCATCACAACGGGAACGGGAACGGTGGGAGCCATAACGGTGGAGGCGAGCATCCCGATTCGGAGACCGAGGACGACGACGACGACGGCTTGGTCATGAGGGGCCTCAAGCGTGACGACGAGGAATGGCTTGCATGATTATATGTTTTTAACGACAGTTTTCAACAACATTCTTACGGGAAACGCATTTTGCTACGCGGCAAAGTTGGAAATTACACACAAAATTAAAGTTCAGCGTTCAAGGGGGCAGCTCGGGGGACTCTGGAAGGCAAGGCGGCGGTCGGCGGGGCGGCTCTGATTGTGTATCTCGCCATGTTGTTTATTCTGCGTTCTTCTTTTTAACTAACTGGGATGAGAGGTATCTGTGCATCGCAATGTTTTTTCTTCTTCTCAACGAATGTACTGGGCGTTACCGGGTTGGAGGTTTTGGGGGGGGGGGGGGGGGGGTCTAACAAAAATATCATGAAAAAGTTCAAAAACGGTGATGAGTGGTGGCATGGATAACGAAAGAGATATATAACACCGCAACGCGTGTATACACAGCGTTTGGGATGGGAATAATACAAATCACATAACTCCTCTTCAACGGACATTACTTTGTTTCCAGGTGTGTTTAATCATCTATCTACAAGGTACTCACGGTACTTTAGTGTTTTCAAGCCACTTCTCTCACAAGCTCTCTCTTCATACATGGATGTGTACTAATTAACTCGTCAATAATGATGGGGCTTTTATCGCCTCTATCTATTACCTACCTACCTACCTACCTTTAATACGAACACTTTGTCGGATGAAAACGGGCTCGGGGTAGATAAGGGCACAATCGTAAGCAACACAACATTGGCAACAGTCAGACTAATTAATATAGAGAGAGGTGAGGTGAGGTGGCTGACGACGGGGGCTTACACAGTAACCGACGGACGGGCGGACGATAAGGATAAGAACAGGCTGACTGCCTGAACATGAACAACTGAAAGAGATAACTAAATAAGGCAGGCGTAGGGTCGATGATAAGGTATGTACATAGCCTTGGCAAAAGTGTGTGTACTGTGTAAATTACATGGGCTGATAAGAGACTTTTTTACCACGATAATGGAAGTAGCCTACTACCGTGCTTTGAGGTATGTATGTATATATGTATGTATGTATGTATGTATGTATGCATAAAGTGTCCTGAAAAACTAGTTAAAAACTAACATTAACAGGGGGGTCTTGTGTTGTGTCGTCATATTATTAATGGGCCGTTTAGACTAACAGCTCGATAACTATAACTACCTACCTAGATCACCTGGTCCTAATGTAAATAAATACCAAGGTACCTAGGTAATGCAGACATCACTGCTAACGCAACGACAGTGCTGCGAGGTAACGTCTCACTTGCAACGAACAGGTCGAGGACGCCATTTATTCAGCCCAAGTTCAACTCAAGTCCACCCTAGCTTGCATGAGGAATGTAAAAGTATTCCATGAATGATAAACTCCTCCTCCTCCTCCTCCTCCATCCTACAGAAAAAAAAAAAAAAAGAAAAAGTGTGGAAGCCGCAGCTCAGCTACTAACTAAAGCTGAAAATAAAGAACGCCCCCCCACCCCCTAAAATTCCAAGGTCTAATATAACCTACCTCCCTCTCCCCCTTTTCCATCATACACACAAACCATAAAAAAGTCATCCATACCCTCCCCCCCACCCTTACCCCTTGTTACATGTAAGCCTTCCAACCAATTTTTGTAACGTCGTTTCCTCCCAATCTCAAATGTCAAGCACCCCTGCCAATAAAGTAAAACAACCCTCCTTCCTTCCATCAGAACATGATCGTCCGAACATTATCATAAGTGAGCGTACAAGAAGAAAGGAGATAAGTGAGTGTTACAAAAAGAAAGAGAAACGCGACGTTGAACACTATATACGTATTTTGGTATTGGTAGGTTTAGTTACCCCTAAACAGGAACTGCAAGTCCTCCGGAGACAGCGAATCCATAGCCGCATCATCCGAGTTGATCGTGGAATTGATCATGTTCGTCTTTTTCTCCTGCAGGAGCACCATACGACTCTCGACCGAGTCCTCGATGCACAGTCGCGTAATGGTACACGGCCGCGTCTGCCCGATCCGATGGCATCTGTCCGCAGACTGCCACTCCGCCGCTGGATTCCACCACCTAATTACATCATCACATTAGCAACATACTTCTTTACATCTACACCCGAGGAAGACTTACGGATCAACAATAAACACCCTCGACGCCTCCGTCAGGTTGAGCGCCACACCACCCGCCTTGAGCGACACCAAGAAACACTCGACGTTAGCATTCTTCATGAAGTGCTCAATCGACGCCTGCCTCTGCGCCGGGGTCATGCTACCATCCAGCATGACCGTCGTGATGCCCGCTCTGCGCAGCCGCCACTCGATAAGCTGCAGCATCGTGGTAAACTGCGAAAAGATGATCGACTTGTGCGAAGCGTTATCCGACCGCAACTTGTGCAGCTCATGGACCAGCAACTCAATCTTTGAGGAAGACGTCCAGTTCTCCATCTTGATCCGGTTGATAATAGACGACTTCTTGACGAGCGCCTCGTCCTGCTCGATTTCCGGCTGTTCCAGGTCGATAGACAGCGAGATGTGGCACTGCGGGCAGTTCAGCTCCGCCTCTGGATTATTGAGGTAGCTCTTTGCGCAAGTCCTGCAGAAATCGTGCTTGCACCTGGACCTGATCGCATCCTCGGCGGGTTCGTCGCAGATCGCACAGACGAGCACGTTCTGCCCACCCTCGCTGTTCTTTTTCAGAATCAGGTCCGGATGGTCAGCGACCTGTCGCATCTGCATGATCAGACCAAAGATATTGGCGTAGTTGTTCAAGAGCACACCGCTGGCAACGTAGGTGTCGAACCTTCGCTGACCGTTCGTCATGATGGAGTTAGCAAAGTCGTTTTCCTCTTCGCCAAAGAACTGGCGCTCAACGTTAATCTCCTTGACTGGCAACTCCATGGCGTTTGTGTGATCCTTCTTCAACCGGCGGAGCATGATACGGTCCGTCAGGATGCGAAGCTTCTTAAACGCCTCGGCGCCCGGTCCCTTGTTGCCGTACTTCTGGATCGGGTTCAGCAGCTCCTGGTTAAAGACCGAGACGTGCTGCATGCCGCCATGCTTGCAATGTTTGCAGTGGTTCTGCTCGTCCATGCTCCATTCCAGCTGGGTGCAGGTGCATTGCTTGCAGAGGTAGCTCGCAAAAGGCTGGATATTCAGGAAGCGAATGAGAGAAAAGAACTCGCCGATGCGGTTCTGGAGGGGAGTGCCGCTCAGACACCAGCGGTATTCCACCTTGAGAGTGAAGCATGCCTTGGCTGTCATCGTCGACCGGGTCTTGATGCTGTGCGCCTCGTCGAGGATGACGCGATGAAATTCGGTCCGATGAATGATGGATTCCTCCTTGAACAGGCCATCCTTGCGCTTGAAGCCCTTCTCTTGCTTGCGATACATCGACTCCAGGCTGTTGTATGACATGATGATGACATTGTACTGCTTGATGTCCTTGACAGTGAGGTTCTTCGACTTCGCGTTCGTCCCATGGTAGACAAGGGTCTTCAGGGTGCCATCGGTGTACGCCTCAATCTCAGTCATCCACTGCATCAAGGCAACCGGGGGCACGAGCACCAGCGAGGGCTTCTCGGCAGGAAAATCGGACATGATCAGCGATACCGCCTGAATGGTCTTGCCAAGACCCATTTCATCGCCAAGGAGTCCACCCTTCCACTCGGTCTTTTCCATCCCCTTCATCCAAGCGAGTCCTTCCAGCTGGAAGGGTTTCAGCTGACGCGAGATAGATTGGGGTTGATCCGCTTTGCCAGCCTTGAGAATGGGCATGTTCTCGAGGTCACACCACATGGTCCTCAGTTCGGGATGAAAGCTCTCCAGGCGATACCTAGCTTTCGTCATGCGGCGACTGCTGGCATATGATCGATACGCCCGTCGATTGTTGGTTGCAGCGCGCAAAGCCCTAGCGTACGCGGTTGCATCCTCGTCGGACGATACGGAGGCATCGTCGTCAGACAACGCAGATGAGACAAGACCGCTAGACGCGTCACTATCCTCGTCTGGCAGCGAAATGCCTTCATCAACTAGCGGAGCGGGAGGATTCCTCGCCTTCCCTTGCTGGATGAGCGCTGAGGCCGAAACAAAACTGCGCTTGGCAGCACTCCTAGTGCTAACCCTGCGTTTCTTGCTTAGCGGCTGATCGGAATCATCGACATCGTCCTCGGCCGGCGATCCCGGGTACATGTCGTCGTCTTCGTCCTCGGAGTCTGCAATAGTAATAGTTGCCTGTTTCGACCTTGAACTCATTGTGCGAGAGGCTGACTTCTGTACAGCCGCCCTGGCAGATCGACTGGCGGGGGTGACCGTGTAGGATGGTTCCTCCACGACATGGTCTTGACTATACAAAACAGGGGCAGCCGGAGCAAGAGCGCGCATACTACGCCGCACTCCAGGTTGAGGCTGTGGCCCTGCAAAGCCCTCAAGCGTTCTCGCCGCGAATTCATCCTCTTCTGCCTGGAGTTTCCGCGCTAGTCTCTCATCTGGTGAAGTGTCCAAGAAGTCATCTTCACTATCATCGATGACGTCCCGCTTGCGCTTGGCATCCATGGAGTAGATGCTGCGGCGGGCCATGTGACCCGCAGGACGAGGCTTGGCTGAAGGGAGGACCACCTCAATGCGATTGAGGCGCCTCGTAGAAGAGGTGCTTGGGGGATCGACAGACACAGATGGCGTTGGTGTGCCGAGATAGCTGGTAAGTGGTGTGGCATATCCATCGCCCGCACTAGAGCTTCTTGACGAAGTTGAGGCGGATGAAGCCGACTGAGCTGCATCGGCTGCGGCTTTGCTCAAGCGGCTACTAGGCTGACCGCTAGGCATGGCTGCGATCGGTGTACAAGACGAGGCTGGAACAACGGATATGTTAGAATTCATCATCTGAGAGCGCGTTGTTGTTGAAGGTGAAGAGCGTAAGGCGGGGCGCGCGATCCCATTCAAATCGGGCGCAAGGCGGCATTGGTCTTAGGCAGCGACTGCAGAAGTAATGCACTTACCGTGTACATCTTCAGCCGGCAGGCCTGAACTCCTAGTTCGAACCATGCTTGAAGACTTTGCTGTCGCCTTGCAATCTGAAGAAGCCGAGATGGAGACAATGAGTGAACAGACCACCAAAGGCCGTTTTGGTGGGATGGCAGCGCTCGAAATGAAAGAGAGGAATAATAATACTAGTGGGTACAGAACTTGCAATTGACACAAGTTTATGTACAAGCACCAGCAAAAGTGAACGGACTGTGAAAGCCGCCCCGTTGAAGTTCGCCTCGCTGTTGAAGTGGAGGCCACTTGAAGTCTCTGTGACTGACAAATACCACTAAAGAGCGCGAGGAAACAGCAGCGTTGTGACGAGAACGTTGGGTTTGCCACCTCCTGGATGATCAAAGGAAGTCGCGTCTTTTCAAACGCGAGGGCACGTGATTGAAAGGGCCACTTAAGCCAGGCAGAAGCGCCGCAAAAAGGAAAGAGGTTCTGTTGGCATGACAAGGGCGTAGCTGCAAGCTCTTTAGGTGTTGTATGTATACAGGAGAGGATTTGTCTGTTGTTAGTGTGTTTGCAAACAGTGTTTTTATCGACGCTTCACTGCAACTGATACTTGGAGCAGTCTTTAATCCAATGATGGATAGGACGAGTTCTCGCCAGACCATCTAGATGCACCAGATTTTCGTTGGCGCATTTACACTCTAGAAAATGTCTTCGTGGGCAAGTGGCAAGAAGAAAGTACCTAGTATTTAAAGGCTGCTATTCTTGCTATTGTTCATCAACCTACTTCGTACTAACGAACTTTGCTGGCCGAAGCGTAGCTTAGCTGACGCACGGTCCCTAGCACGAACTCAGCTGTTTTGGCGTAAATTGAATTCGCCCCTCCTCGCGTCCCATTGTGTCTCGACTTCAAGGCTGCTTCCCAACTTCACAGCGGCTACAAATTGTCAACCAATTGTTCGCCGTCAACAATCTCATTGGTCTCAAGCGCGCAAGATGTGAGTCGCTATTTTCATTAGGAATGCAGCAGAATTTTGCTGACAATAGATGCAGGTCTCGACAGAACCAGCCAGCCCGGCGCATACAGGGCCCGTATGTGCTCCACGCCTCAGATTCCAGTCACTTACGCGATGAGTGCTTGCTAACATTCCGTCCAGACAATCCGCACTTACGGACTTTCTTGCTGTGAGTAATACCAACATCTCAACTTTTTCACATCTAGAGATACTAATTCGGGCGAATAGTCGCATAACATTTCCGCAAACCAAATTCGCCTAGATGCCGATGCGCGACGTAGAGCGGCGCAACAAGGTCAAGATGGCCAGCAAAATGGCGCGGATGCTGGGACGTCAACAGCACCGATAACTCTGGATTTACCTAGCCCTGAGACCGCAAGACTCGACGAAACCGAGGCAAGAACACGTGGCGGCAAACGAAGGAAGGCAGAGCAAACGGCGATTGACAAGATTAAGGCGAGCAAGAAATTTCAGCGACGCAAGCGGCAGGTCGATGATTCAGAGGATGACGATGACCTCGCTCGTGCGATATTCCAAGAGCGCTCGGCTCCGCTGCCAGGTCAAATGGAGAATTGCGCAATCTGCGGTAAGCGATTCACCGTCACTCCATATTCCCGCGCAGCGCCCGATGGCGGAGGTTTGCTCTGCACCCCTTGCGGTAAGGAGCTGCAGCAAGAAGGCGGACCTCCCAAGAAGAAGCCCAAGCGCGCCACCGGCGGTGCGGTCGGCAGACGACGGCAGCAACAGAGCGATATCCTGGACGGTACCTATCATCGCGGTGCCAAGCCTCTCATGACCCTCTGTATCGAGAAGCTTACCAAGCACATTGACCTTGCCGACGAATTGGGCGATCTTCCACCCATGATTATCGACAAGATCGCGCGCAACTTGTCGAAGCATCGACTCTTGGACTCTCGCACTCTCGGCCTCTTTCTCACACCGACAGCTGAGGACGTGCACGTCTACGACGGGGCGAAGCTGAGCTCTGAGGATCTTATTAGGATCTTTCAGACCGTGCCTGCCCTGAAGAACCTCAAAATTCGCAACGGCATTCAGTTCAAGGACGAAGTGATGGACTACCTTCTGTCCCGAGACATTGAGCTGGAGTCGTTCTACCTACACGGCGCGAATCTCTTGTCCGAGGAGAAGTGGATTCAATACTTGCAAGAGAAGGGCCGCTCACTTCAGTCACTCAGGGTGTATTTCACGGATAAGCACTTCGGAGACGGCGTGCTCGCGACACTTTCCACAGCCTGCCCGAGCCTCAAACGGCTCAAGGTGACGCACAACCAGGCGGTCAGTGCAGAGGGTATTAAGAACATTGGCCAGATCAAGACCCTCCGGCATTTGAGTCTGGACCTGCATAAAAAGGTGCACCCGGATATCTACGTCAGCCTGCTGAGCGAGATTGGTTACGACCTGCAGACGTTCTCGCTCACACGAGTGCCAGACATTGATAACACGGTGCTAGACGCGCTCCACAACAATTGCAAGTCTCTGCAGAAGCTGAGAATTACGGACAGTGAAGTCATGACAGACGAGGGGTTTGCGCGACTCTTCAACGGCTGGGAAAACAAGCCGCTGAGGTTCATCGACTTCCAAAAGTGTCGACAGTTGGACGCTGGCCAGCCAAGGGAGAACCCGGACAATACCGGTCTGTGTTCAAACGGGTTCAAAGCAATGATGGCGCATTCCGGCAGATATTTGGTGGATGTGAACGTCCATGCGTGCAGGCACATCTCTGCCGCTGCGTTCGAGGAGGTATTCGCTGCTGACAAGGTCTATCCAGACCTGAAAAACCTGGAGATCAGCTTCTGCGAGGAGGTCACCGACTTTATCGTGGGGAGCATATTCAGGAGCTGTCCGAACCTGCACGAGCTGAATGTGTTCGGGTGCATGAAGGTCAAGGACGTGAGGGTGCCGATGGGCAAGATCCTCGTGGGTGTGCCGAATGCGTTGGGGATGGTTATTGAGGGCGACGACGACTGAACAGTCATAACCTACATACAACCTACGGTCTGGGGATGTACTGTATAATTACTGTGTACATCATATATGGTTTTGGGACTGCGTGTCAATACGGCTGGCTTGAAGAGGGTTGGGGGTGGCGGTGGCGGAGTACGATAAAGGTAAAGGTGTTACGAAGGATGGCTGGGGTCTTGAACCTTACGGATTATGAGAACATGACTTATTATTTCGACTACAGGCTACATTATTAGATAGATTGCTACTTTCCAACAAATTATAATTCTCATGGTAGTTTGTTTGGGGCATTTGGGCGTAATACATTCATTCTGTCTTCTCTCTTTCTCCCTGCTACTTTAATTAACCCTGCGGATCTAGAGCAGTTATATTTCTTGACCAGCACTCTGTGTGTGTGTGTGTGTGTTCACGAGTCACCAAATCCGGGACAGCCAGTCAGTCAAGCTACGTACGATTTGCATGGTTCACGCTGGTAAGATGTTGCCGCTAATAAAGACACGTTAGAAATCCACCATGTGGAAAAAGGAGTAAAAGGGTCACGGTTGAAACGAGCCGATGGTACGAAATTCCATTTCAGGTTTTTTTTTTTTTTTTGCACACACATTCGCCACTTGAGCAGCAATGAAATAAATGATCCAGAAACAAAAGGTACATTACGACCAAGCAAGCACACACGATAACTATTATATTTTATTTTGGAACCCAAAATTGATGATCCAAGTGTGCGAACAAAACCGAAAAATGTTTGTCTATTCACCACATCTACCAAATCTCGTTATCTATCCTCCACTTTGTTGGAGACACGAGATGAAGTCTATCTCTTCGCAAGGGGAATCATGAAATGAAAGCCAAAGGTAGTAAGTAGTAGTAGTAGTAAATCTCCAAAATGGTGAAAGCAATGAAAAGAAAAAGGAGGTTGTTAAACCAAAGTGTAATTATCCCTCCACCCAAACGCCCAAATGTGCACCACCCCACCCTTTCCACCGCATTTACCCATACGCTTCATATCCCATCTCTTCTTCTTCTTCACACCTCTCATATATAAGGATTTCGCCCTGAAGTAAGGGAGCCTCCGCGTCCCCCACGCTCAAAGCTGGGGATCATAAATCCGCGCCTTAATGTACTTCTCGAGAGCCGGGTCGCCCCACTCCTCCCACTCAATCCACTGCTCTTCGGGCAACATGCTGACGCCGTCTCTGCGCGCAGCCTTCATCACCTCCCGGGCAACAATAATGCTCGCGTCCCGAACACGGTCGATGCGCGGGTAGATGAGCCCCTTGTGGATCTCATCGGCGTTCAGGCTCCCCGCCAGGGCAGCCGCCGACGTGTAGATCATGTTGTCCGTCACCCTGCTGGCCTTGGCCAGGATCGCACCGAGACCGATGCCGGGGAACACGTAGACATTGTTACCCTGGTTGGGGTAGTACGTCACGACGTGGCCGTCGCTGGACTTGACGCTGAAGTTTGCGAACGGGCTGCCGGAGGCGAAGATGACGGTGCCGTCGGTCCAGCTGACAGCCTGCTCGAACGTGCACTCTGCCTTGCTGAGGGGGTTGCTCAGCGGGAAGAGGATGGGACGTCTGCCCAGACCGCCGGCATCGACGGATGCCTTCAGAGCGCGCACGACGCTCTCGGTGAAGACGCCAAATGTGGCTGTGAGACCCACGAGGGCAGTGGGCTTGACATACTCAATCACCTCCTCGAGCGTGCGGAACTGGTGGCCGTTGTTGTCTGTCCGGGCAAAGTACTTCTTGTGCTCGGCCAGCTTGTCGCCGCGGTCTTTGGTCACCAAACCCTTGGTGTCGACCAGCCAGAACTTGTCACGAGCGGCCGCTTCTGACAGGCCGCGCTTGGTGTAGTATTCGACAAGCTGCTTGGCGACCCCGACACCGGCTGAGCCGGCGCCCATGAAGACCAGGCGTTGTTCTTCAACGGGCACGCCGGAGAGGTTCACTGCGCCGATGTACCTACACACATACACATTAACAGGATGTTCATTGACAGACAGAGAGAGAGGGAACGAAAAGCTTACCCGGCGAGAACGACAGCACCAGTTCCCTGGATGTCATCGTTGAAGCACTTGTGGCTATTCCTGTAGCGGTCGAGGTAGTTGAACGCCTTTTCAGACTCGAAATCCTCGAATTGCACCACCATGTTCGGGTACACATCCACCACGGCCTCCATGAACTCGTCCATGAAGGCCTGCTGCTCCGCGACGCTGACGCGCTTCTGGCGCAGGCCGAGGTACAGCGGGTCCTTGAGGTTGCCCTCATTGGCGGTGCCGCAGTCCAGCACGATGGGGAGCGTCTTCTCCGGGTGGATACCGGCGGCTGCGGTGTACAGCGCTAGCTTGCCGATCTAATGCACGTCAAATTCATTAGCCCTGGCCCCCCCGATCCATAGCTTTGGGGAAACCCCCACCACCCGACCTTGAGATACAGTGCAACATTGAATGGGTCTGCGGGAAAACAAAAAAAAAAGCACAAAAGACAAAAGAACAAAACAAAAGCCGTGGGGGATAGGAATTGGGAATTGGAGAACTTACCGGAATGCCAACACCATTGACACCGAGATCGCCCAGACCCAGAATTCGAGACCCGTCCGTCACGACACAGATCTCGGGGTTCGGGTAGGGCCAATTCCGGAGCATGGTCCGGATTGACTTGCGCTGCTTGATGGAGATGTAGAGCGCCTCCGGGCGGGTGTAGAGGGTTGAGTACTGCAGGCAGACGTCGCCAATGGTGGGTGTGTACACCAAAGGCATCATCTCCTTGGCGTTGTCCATGAGCAGACGGTAGAAGAGGTCGACGTTCTGGTCTTTGAGGTTTGACAGATACAGGTACTTGTCGATGCCGGTCTGCCGCGTCCGGATCATCTTGAGCGCGCGCTCGCACTGCCTCTCGGCGCCCTCCATGACGTGCGGGATCAGGCCCGTCAGGTTCTTCGAGGCGCGCTGCTCGGGCGTGAAGGACAGGCCTTGACAGTGATGCATTAGCAATTGGAGACGGCGGGCAGAGACGGAAGTCATGATTGCGGACGGGTAGTGAAGACACAACAACAAAGAGACAAAGCTAAAGCCAACAATGTATGTGTTGAAGCTGTTGAGAGAAAGAAGTGGGGAGATGGGAGTTAAAGTAAAAAGAGCGGTAATGTGTGGCCGGAAACTTAGTTGGGATCGCGCCAACAAAAAAAAAAGAACGGTCAACATACCCTTATTCCATAGCGGCTCACGCAGCACCTGGTACCCGAGGGCCTGGTTTTGCGAGACGTACTCGGTGTTGGTGTACTGGTGCACCTCGCCGTAGTGGTCTTGGGCGTAGCCCCGGAGCGTGTCGAGGTTCGCCATCTTCATGGCCTCCTCAATGGTAGCGATGTCGACGGATGACATTGGGTTCGATGCCGAGATCCTCCGGCTGGACGAGATGGACATGCGCTTGTTAGATATAGAAGACTGTGAGGAACGACCCGACGCTACTGACGACGAGGGGGACATGGACCGAGGTGTTGAGATGTCGGAACTGGTAGATGATGTGCTGAAGGCAGGCGACGCCATTGCATGTGTGAGCGGTGACAACGGGAGTGGGAACAGCAGGTGTAAGTAGTAGTCAGCGACGAGGAGGGAAGACAACCTGGACGAGACGTGGGCGTGGATCTGATGGGTAATCGACAACGGGGCGCGGTCGTCAAAGTGCGACTGGACGTCCTCCTCCGTCAGCGGCTTGTGCTTAATATTAGGATTACGACTGGGGCCAAAGGGTCTAGTTGCAGTTGCAGCGGCAGCGGCAGCACGGGATCGATGGGCCACAAGAAGAGCTCTCGCAAACAATATTGACAGATCGATTGTCGTCCCGGTCACCCTTTTAGTGAGGGCTAGCCGGTTTATGAGCTTCTGGACGCCTGGTGACGCCGAAGGGAGCGCCATCCAGGTAGAGGAACTTCCTCGACTTTTACCCATGCGAAATTAGCAGAAACGGAGCCCAACGCCGCTAGAAGCTGTCACAGAGGCCTGTCTGACAGTTTCGGCGAGCGTTTCAACCTGGAAAGGCCGCCTGCGTGCTGACCCTCTGTTGCTGCTCTTGCGCAGGTCGCGGATAATAAAAAGCTCTGGGTGTCTTATCAGGAGACCCGAGTTGACCCGGTCCAAATGGCCGCGTACCGGTACCAACGAAAACTAACAAGAAACCAGATAATTTTGGAACGGAATCTAGGGGCGGACGAAGGAAATGTGGATTGCGTAGTAAAGATGTAATCCTGAACCTTACCAGGCCGAAATTGCGCCCTTCGAGAATCCATCTCTGGTGCTTCTCTTGTTCTTCTCACCTGTTGGCTGTTGCTCTGAAATTTTTGTTGGGCGTTTGTTTTGGTTGGGTCAATTGAATTTGAGCTTGTGTGTGATTCGGGGTACGGGGGTGGTACGTCACGGTCTCCGGGAGGTGAGCTGCGGCAGCCTGTGGTGTCAGACCCGACATTTCATGTGTTAAGGTACCTGCAGCTAGCACTAGCCAATTCATGGCCATGTCCGGGGACGGGGACGCCACTCGTTGGCCGTCGCCGAGACCTACCTGGACACACGCTCACAGAGCGAACGGACATGACGGACATCCGCTGATGTGAGAGTGGAATCTGCTCTGTCTGCATTCCATTGTGAATACGGTATTGTCGTAAAATACGGCCAAATGGTCACAGTCGGGACAACTTCACGACAAAACATTTTTCCTGAAGCAGAAAGAACACTCCACCCAATGAGGAGCAGGGTAAATGCTTTTGCATTCCTCTTCTGGCTTAGCTGGTTCGTCCCGGTCCGCTGGGTGGGCAGCTAAAGCAGTTTGGGGGGTTGATTTGCAATCGGCAGGCAGGTCGGGTCGGTTGTCGGAAGTGCAGCCCAAGCTCGGGGCTTGCCAAGTCTGGCCAAGCGGCCAAGCTTCCCAAGTTGTTAGCCTCGCCCACTTCCAGACTCACCTCGTCACGCGCACGCCCAGTAACGTAATTTTCGGGGCCTCCTCCACTTCAGACGATCCGGGGATCGAGTTGGAGAAGCTCGCGACTTCTTCATGATGGGGAGGCGACTGCAGAGTTCTCGACGGCTTGTTTCTCGATGTCTCCGGACTTCAATTGACGGATCAGCGCGCTCTATCACGATCAGCAGTGAAAAACTCGTTATCTTGTTCTATCCAAATGCAATTTGTTGCGTGTTATACCACTTGGAACCTGAGATGACTTCGGAAGGCTCTCTCATGTTGCGTGCGGGTACCTAACCGTCCGTTCACTTCGGGTCCGCAAAAAAAAAAGCCAACGCTAAGTTAGAGGGAAAAGCGGGTACCGATGCGCTGCGGGTGAGCCCTATCGAATCACAGAGCTGAGAATTCAGGGGAAAGCTCAGGAAGCACGAGCCGAGTGCATGGATATCGCAAAACTTTCGTCACGCTTGTCTCCGATTTTGCCCGATAATAATGGACATGGATGCAACGCCTTCTGCAAGAAAGGATCGGATTCTTCCCTGTTCAGGCGTGGACTCCTTTCTCGTCCGAAGCCTAACGCAAGGGCATGGTAAGTTGGGTTTTGCGGAAAGACGTGGGTAAAGCGGGTCAGGCGGGAAGGGGAGTTAGGGAGAAAGAAGAATTCGATGCAGATGCAACTTGAAACGAAGACAAGGTCGTGTCAGAAATGCGTCCTCGGCCTCCACCACCCTCAAACACACCTCCAGCCTCAGATTCACAGACGGCTGCGATTGATAGGTGCTTCTCTCATCTGAAATAGCACTTTTTCACATTGGACGAAACGAAAGCAAGGACTTGTCGACCGTCCGGACGGCAGGTCACCGAGCTTCCAAGATGCTCCCCGTTGCATCGTCGGTGTCTTGCCGCCTTGTGACTAATAAGAACATTGGCACATTCCATTCTTGGAAATGTTAGTGTCAGCTCAGCCAGCCTTCCAATGAGAGCTTCTCGAAGACGCCGATGTTCTTGCGTGTTAGGTAACCCGTGTCTTGACCAGGTTGACACGGAACTTGCCTTCTAGCAGGGAAAGGTGCAAGAGGTGCAAGAAATGTGACTCGGAATGAAAAGTCTGTTGCTCAATTCCGATGGACGATTGTCTGATCGCCCTCATTCCCGTCTGCGGGCCTAAGCTGGGACTTTTCTGCTTTCGTTTTGAGCAAACGTTGCATGAAGAGCTCACAGGGATAGGGTCGAAGATCGTCGTTTGTCTTTCACGGTTTTTTCTCTCCAGCTAGTACTTCTACTGTTCGGGCCGTTGAACTATCTGACCCACTACTATTATGTACTCAGAAGGCACGGTTCAAAGAACGGTATTAGGCACGGCAATCACGGCAAGTACGGAGAGAACGATCAACGAACAAAGAATGTTCGACGGCCAAGCCGTTCGTCTCTCTTCTGTCTGTCAACGTCGAATGACGATTCTGACACGATTCAGTCTTGGCTAAAGCTTGTGAACCTAAGATAAGAAGCCAGGAAGAGTTGTGATGGCACATGTCAGAACGCCACTATCAATTGGCACGCCAATTGCCCAATCTGGCATGTGAATGCCGACGGGGAGAATCTAAACTCAATGAACAGTCACCGTTGTCTGACGCAGCTGTCATCGGTTAGGGCTGGAGTTGGGGTTCTGACAACAGCCTGCATACGTAGCCAAGAATCCCAGCCGGCAGCCGCATGGTAACTTGCGGGGGATATCGGATGCACACAATGCAGCCTGCTGTTGCAGCTTGCATCACAATGCGCCGACCTTGCACCGTGCATTTTCTTCCATCACAGGCTAACAAAGAAGCTATCTGCATCCGCAAAATTGTTGAGAATGAACGTGAACGTGAACCCGGGATCGGCGTTGAGGCTCTCTCTTATCTTCCTTACTACAAGCTTGATGAAGCTTGAGCTTGAGCTAATAAACCCCGCATTCAACAATCCCGCTAGGTGTTCGTTCCACGATTAACGACTCGAGTTCAAGTCTGGGCATCCGGGATGACATTTTGCCAAGACAACGTGTTGGAGGACGGGAGGAGCCCCAACCAACGGATAAAAGGTCTGAGCATATCCCTAAAGATCCCCACAGAATCCACACCTGCAGCTCGACACGAAGCAGGAAGTTCACCGCTCCGATCAACCGCTCCGACCGCGGGTGAAAAAGGAAGCAAAACGGCGCTCCGGAACATGCACCACTGGCAACTGCTTCTTCCCCCGCAAGACCCCGGATTCCGCTAGTCCTGCTTTGTAGATAACCGTGGCAAGCGTGGTAATTACTGTGTAAGGTTCCTCTTCCAGATTTGAGAGTCATTGCTGCTTTTTTTTTTTTCCCTGTGATGGATCACGTACTGTATGTACGGGAATATGGGGAAACCCTGAACAGCCAGCCAGCCACCTGCGCTACACTAGCCTGGTCAAGAAACGGTAGTTGCTCGCGTGCTCTCTTCTCTTTCCACTCTCTACTCTATAATTATTATATATATACTTGCATCCATAGCGCCGGCTCCTCAAATGCAAAGCATTGACCGTCGTTTACCGACGGTAGGTAGTTCATGTGTGAAGTACATGTACCTGTACCGCTTGCTCAAGAACTTGATACCAAGTCCACGCCGCTAGGCTTGTGTGTCGTTCAGAGTTCAACATATGCATGCCGTTCCGGGTTCTGGCGATGCGGTAGATTAATCGTGCTGTCCCCCCCCCCCTTTTTCAGCCCGGTCGGAGAAAGGAGTGAAAGAGGATGGGATCGACTGCGGAGCCGAGGAGACTTTTTTGGCTTTACCGATGGTGGTTGCACCGCCCGTACAGTACCCGTACCCGCGATGAGTTCGACCTCCTCCCCCCCCCCCCCCAAAAAAAAAAAATCCGTGTGCCGTGTAAAACACATGCCTCCCGGCATCAGCCCGGCTATCTTAAAAAGTCGACCGGGCATGCACGTGAGAGCCGCATCTCATGTTACAGATTGAGTTCGGATGCTTCTGCCCTATCACATCAAACGGATTGTGAATATATGCGTTTGCTGCTCCGACTTCTGGCGATGCGATCCAGCGAGAACCGACCGGTTAACTAAGTGATTTAAGGTACGGAGCAAAGATCTTATTACTAGTGCAATATCTGTAGGAGTAATACACCAGATAAGCATGCTTCTTCCCCGTGGGGTGCGCTTGCATGCTGTGAGTAGGTAGCACTAGGGTATTAGATCCTAGATAAAGCCTCCACCAAGTAGACTTTAGTTTTAGTTGCTCTTTCAATCTCAAAGCCAGGAATATTTCTACCTATGTCTAAATGCCGAGGGGACTGCGGCGCGACTTTACAACATCTCGTGTCCTAGCTAGCACGTTGTAGCAAGATCACGGGAATTGGCGGGGGGGGGATGTTTCTTATTATATTGTGTTCCAGCGTCAATCATGCTCCGTACAACACAGCTCAGCAACATCTCTAGATAAAGGGAGGGGCAGCACCGTATCTCCAGGGCTCCTCTGTGCTCGTGAGCAAAACAACCCGATGTATGGAGTGTGACATCTTTTTGTCTCTCCCCTGTGATTGCTTCCCCCTCTCCTTACGACAGGAGTCACACAGGAAAGCCTTTGCTAGGCCGTTGTGTTTAAGCTCCTTTTGGTGTAAACACATGTCTAATTAAGTCTTTGGACCTACCGTGAGTCACCGGAAGGCAGTCAGTGCATGTGAGCGACGACCACTGCTCTAAAGCTAGCCAGCAAAGGCTCGCTTCAGTTGCCCGTTGGTGTTTTGAGGCGTGCACATATCGGTTCCGAGTTCTGGCGAAAGCTATACTGCTGCCGAGCCGAGCGTCCACTACCGAGCTCTGTTAATCTAAGGTTATCTAAAGTTACCCAAACGCCTATGCAGGATCTTACAGTAGCGGCTGACTACGGATCTGGATAGATCTCATTCGCTGATAATCGCGGTACTGTGCCTCGTTTAAACATTGAGGTTGTTGCTCTAAGGGGTTTGGTCTTAAGACCTCGGTAAACCTTCGCAAAGTGACTCACTTAGATATATACGGAAGCAGATATGGGCTGTCCAAGACAATACACCCACGCCTGTACTTAGTTATCGCGTATGGAACAGGCAATAAGTGATGTGAGATGCTGAACATGACGTCAAGTGTCCGGCCAGCAGTTATCTTGTCTGTTGTCGAACTCAATGTTGACACTCCTTTTACAATGGGGCCGCGGTGGAACCCAGACAAAGCATTGCACTGCGGTTAGATCCGAGTCTGTAAACTGTGGTGCATTACCGACGGCAGTGCGTGTAAAATACTGCTACTCTACCTAAATCCCACTATCTAGATCTAACCGAGCCCCATGCTTCCGACCTGCGTGTTGGTTCCGGGTCCTGGCGATACGATAATCTCCGCCGAACCGCCCGTTCTCCCCTCAGCTCAACGTGAACGGTGCGAACGTTGAGACTTCGCTACGGAGTATCTCCCCTACCTACGGTTCTACACCGTCCCCGGAGTGGGTCAACTTCTTCGGCCGTGTGCACATGTCTGCCGCCTTCACTCCGAGCACAATGCCTCATGTGCACCTGCACCCGCGCATGTGAAGCCCCGGGTAAGAGCTTGTTCGGATGGTCTGTCCTATCGCAACCAACCCATTGAACCCGTAACTCGTCGGTTATGCGTAGTGTGAATGTATGCTGATGTTCCGAGTTCTGGCGAATGGATGCAAAAAAGCCGGTCGTAGCTAATTACCTGCCCGAGTCCACCCGCCGTCAAAGGAATTAAGGTTCTGAAACGGGGTAAGGTTGCGAGTGCTGCAGTTGCAGGAATGCATGCGTCAACCAATACGGATTGGCCGTTGGTTGCTAACGGTAGTTACTGGAGTGAACACAAGAGCTGTCCTTATGGAATGCCCCATTGCAAAGCCAAACCTTCACAAGTAAGAGTCACTAGGCAGTATAACGGCAGCACCCTACTGACGTGAACCGAGAGAGACTACGGTGCTCCATGCACCTGGCTTCCCATGCACCTGGCTTCCCATGCTCTGCACCTTCCATAAGGTACCTACGGGAACATTGCGAAATGAAAAGAAGAGAAAGGAGAACTTCATGAACGTTATACCTCGATGTAATCAAGGTAGTTGAAACCCTTCTTCAGCGGACTTCGTCCCTGCTCCTTGCTAATCAGCCCATGTTGCTAAAAGTGCCGTCATCGTCTGAAACACCGGCCAGTAAAGCTCTCATCACGAACCCAGGAACAACAGAGAAACCTACATGTCCAATCTTGCGGTCGTTCCTCGTGGACTGCCGTATCGTAGTCTTTCCTCCGTCGTGTCGTGGGTCTCATAACCATATATCATGAACCAAAAACGTTAAATGCATATATGGCAAAAACAAAAGAAATTTCATCAGAAGAGAACACCCAACGTGTACGTGGTATTATCAGGCCACAAATCGCCCATAATCCCCCTCCACCTTCGGCCCCATTGTTCCCATTTCCCTTTCCCCTTTCCCCCCGTCTCACCTGTGTCCCTTTCCCCTCCCCCCCTTTACCCCTTTCCATTCTATATAGCCTTACATCGTGGCAATACTATTCAACCTCATAGAAAACGAATTCCCATACAACCTCCTCAAGTCCCGTCCCTCAAGATCGTCCAGTATGAACAAGTGCAGCAGCTGTATATCCGGCATGGCCGCCTTTTCCGCTACTATCCACGGGTGCGTGGGGTCGAGTATGGTCCTCTCTTCAACATCTACCAGGTTCGCGAGGGGTACCGTGCAGGGTGTGCGCCTGTACTTGACGGCCACCCAGGCGACCGTCAATTCCTCGTCTCCCAGACCGAAAAAGTTGCAGAGCCGGGACTGCCACCCCGCATCCGCAACAACCGCAACCACATCCCCTCCGTTATCGTCATCATCGGTTGGGTCGGGGTCGGGGTCGTCGGAATCTGAGGTAGTAGTGGCGCGGTGTTGTTGACGTAAGCGTAGAAACCGCGCGTGATCCTCCCACGCCTCTGCCGTTTTATTGTTATGATTCACCTCTCCTGTTGTACCGGGGTCATGATGACGACTGGAATTATAGGCGGTACTGTCAGACCGAAAGATGGCAGCGACCCGTTCGACTTCCTCAATGTCTTTTAGACTGTGATAATTAGTAATACACATATGTTAGCACACAAAACCCAAACAAACCTTTAGGGGGGTAGGAAAAGTGAAAGACGTACTCAACAAACCGAAACAAATCCCCCCTAAACAGCCTCGTCTCCACCTTCACCGACCTCCCTCTCGGTCGTACCATCTCATGGCTGACCACTATACCCAGCACCTTCATAGACGGACACTGCCCGAATACCAACCTCTCCAGCAGTCTCTCCAGCTCCCCTGCCGTGCCCGGTCGTCTCAGGAGCACCTTCTGCGCGTCCGCATGTAACTGCTCAATCGGCCCCGCGTCCACCCGCGCAAGCGGCCCCGTCCCCGGGATCTTCAGCCAGTCCCGTCTTGGTGAGTACCACGTCCACGCGGTCTGGTACACACTCGGCTGGAAGCCCCCTCCCCCTGTCCTATTACCACCCCAAGAGTTGTTGTTATTGTTATTGCTCACCACGTCCCCTACCGACTTGGTCCTCCTGAACCCTCCAAACCGCAACGCCACCGCCCTACTCTCACTACACACATGCGCTATACTCGGCGGCGGCAGCCGGTTTGTCGTGACGACCGGCCCCGGACCACCACCTAATCCCGGTGGTGGTGGTGGTCTAAACGCTCCCGGGGGAGGTGGCGGCGGCGGCGGCGGCGGTCGTAGCATAGTGTTAGGCTGCTGCTGCCGCTGCATGTACGTCGCGCGCAGCTCCACCACCCGTTCCGGCAGCGCCATGGTCCATATCCGGTCCCGGACCTCCGGGGGTAACCTCGGAAAGTATCTGAACCTGGGCGGGCTTAGGCTGGTGCTCAGCTCGGATCGGAGCTGGTCGAAATCGCGACTGAGCTGGCGGCCGAGGTCGCGGCGGACGGACGCGAACTGCGCGCGCAGCTGCGTCTCCAGCAGCCGGCGGTAGCTCGACTGCCCCTGCGACGAGATGGTGTACACCTCGCTGACGAACCTGTCGAGGACCTGCTCCAGGCTGTAGTAGACTTCCTCCGGGGGCGGGGTGGTGCCGTCATCGTCTTCGTCAGACATCTCACACGCAAAATTTATTGACTTCGAAGAAGAAGAAGAAGAAGAAGAAGCTTCACACAGAGCCTTCGTCTGTATCTGTACCTAGGGGTTGGCTTTGTTAGTTGTTGGGTTTTCGCTGAATATTATTATACCACACAAAACTATACCCTACGCTAGTGAGTTTTGGTCCGTCCTTGTGGTAATAATATCAGGTTGAGAAAAAGGTAAAAGGTGTTAAGAATTGGGAGTTTACACACACACACACACACACACACACAATATCTTGGTATGCTCCGCCCGTGTGGTGTTGGTGTTCGGTTTGTGCACTTACACAACCAACGGTGGTGGTGGTGTTGGGTGTTGGTTCGTACACTTACAACACACAAGCTTGGTCCGGCTGATGTTGATGTTGGTGTTATGTTTTCTGTGTTGTGCTGGTGTTTACACTGGTGTAAGTGTTGACGTATCGGTGTGTTGAGTTTGCTGCACTTACACAGGTTTTGGTGTGACACAAGGCTGCGCCGCGCCAGTGTGTGTGTGCGAGAAGAACCGACGATCAATTCCAGAACAAATAGATCGACAAAACGGACGGACACATGAGGCTCAAATACACAAGCAACACGAGTCCGAAATTAATAAGACCTTATCGGGCACCACCACTTATTAGTATTCTGATTGGACTGTGCTGTAAAATGAGTCAGGCTGATTGAAGCCGATTCGACAGACCATTAATCAACAAGTCATGCAGTGGTAATATGCTACTTTTTTTGGTTGGCGCCGCGATGTGCGCGTTGGCCGCCAGTCGTCGGGCTGTTGGACATGGGCTGTGATGGGCTGTGATTACATGTTTATGTGTTTTGTGAGATGTGTATGGGTGCCTTGCGATACCTCGCTCTATTTATTCACTTGGTCTCACAGATGGTCACGATGCTGGTCACAGGCACGGTACATAGCCGATATGGCTGACTGCCTCAATGACCTTCCATAGCGGGAGCGGGGTATAAGTGCGTTGGTGACTCTCCACCATCCTACTTAATGCATGTCCGAAAAAGGAAAACCACTCATGTCGCGAGGCTCTGCCATGGTCACACATCTTTTCGGGTCTCATGCAAAGAAATGCGGCATACTATCGGTGTGGCAGCTTATCGCCAATGTGGTGTCATAGCTTCGCAGGTGGGATGCTTTCAATATGCAGAAAACGTGGCAGTGGAAAACTGCATGGGTTGGACATCCGACAAGTTGTCGGAAAGCCACATCAAAAGACCGTCGCATGAATCATGTATAACAGCGGTCAAAGTCGACCGCAAGATTGCTCTCCAATTTCTAGCCATCCAGCCGTCCTGTGGCGGCCTAACCATGAATGCATCTGATACCGAAGTAATGGTACAAATGCGTGACCGAGAAATCAAGACATAAAACACGTGCTGAAGGTCTGAGTCCTCCAAGAGCCTCGGCTTGCGGCTCTCTATCCGCCAGGCTGGGGCTGATTGAGGCCCTCAAACTTCTTGTTTGCCTTATCCAGCTTAGCCTTAGCTGCGTCGTCCAAACAACGGTACCAGGCCTTGAGCTTGGCGATGTAACCACTGTAACTCTCCCAATCCTCCACCGGCGGACCCTTAATCTGCGGTGGTGTGCCCTCGTCGTCCATGTCAAAGACTGCCCAGGCAGACTCCTCATGCGTGCGCAAACCGAACCCTTTCTTGGTAAGCGCCTTCACCTGGAATTTCTCCAGCAGGATGCCGTCGCCGGGCTTCACAACCGGCAGAGACTCCCTGTGTGGTCTGTAAAGCTGCACCTCGACGACCTGGCTCGGACCCATGGACGGATCCGTCACGAGAAACGACATCATGTATTCGCGCGGTCCTCCCTTGGATCTGGTCGGTGGCGTCGGGTGAGACGTGACAACGGCCACAATATTAGGGTGCTTCTCGATGTGATTGCCCAGACTCTTGAGCGAGACACACTCTGGAAGCTCTTCCAGGCCCTTTGTAAGCTCCGTCTTAAGAGCCGCAGCGTTTGCTTCCGGCTTTTGTCTCGACGGCGATGCCATGGCTGCTCTTGCAAGCGCAATGCTTATATCCTCGTTGGCAGCAGATCTGAGACTGATCTGACTACTCGATCGAGCGCGGGTAATCACGGGACTTGTGCGTGTAGGCGAGGGCATTCTTCTAAGACGCCTCTCCGCTACCGCTTGCCGAGCCAAGGCAATGCTGAGATCCTCTGACTGCATCGGGATTGACTTTTCAGTCGGTCTCTGCCGGCGTTCTGCTGGTTTCGTAGCCAGAGACTCCTCCGGAGAACTTGCAAGCCTTTGCGATCGAGTTTTTGGTGGAGTCCGTGGTCTGAGCTGCTGCTTCTTCCTGCGACGCGTTGGCGACACAGATCCATCCATTTGAGGAATTCCGCTTGCATATGAATGTGGTGGGGTGCTCGGAATGGGAAGGGCTTCCTCCTTAGGCTCCTGGGTATCCATGTCATCAGTGACTATCTCCGGGGATTGCGTGTCGTTGTCGACCATGGGAACGACCGAAACTGCGACGTTTTGACTCTCACCGGTCTCTTGATGCGATCCCCCCTCTGCCATTTCGACATCATCTTCATCGAGCGGCCCCTCGGTCATCTCAACCACATTCTCCACCACAGTGACAGAGACTGTTTCGACCTCTACCTCTGCTATGGGAGACATTGCCACGCTCGGCGCCTCAGCTGCAACGTCGTCAGTCTCCATTTCGTCCTCGCCAAACGATGGCTGAGACAGCAGCCCGTTG
Organism: Diplogelasinospora grovesii; assembly: GCA_033297225.1. NCBI lineage: Eukaryota > Fungi > Ascomycota > Sordariomycetes > Sordariales > Diplogelasinosporaceae > Diplogelasinospora > Diplogelasinospora grovesii. The sequence goes on from MU853761.1 coordinate 532,444, forward strand.
GTCAGTTGACTCTCCATCGGAGTGAGCATGTGGTTGCCGAAGCTTCCTTGCTTCGTAAACGGATTTCCAAACACTTGCGACCGGCAGCTCTCAGTCAGAGGCGGCGACGATGGAAGGACTGCGGCATTGTGATGACCCAGATTGTTTGTGTGATTCGCTCCCGCAATCTCCATGCTTGTCACATTAACACTAGTGGTTGTGGAAACATCAACCTCGATATCTTCTGTTTGCTGTTCTTCCGGGTCAGTGTCCACAGCAGTCACCTCAGCGTCAGGTCCGGTCGCGTCAGCCATGTCGGAGTCTTCCTGGCGAGCCTCATCCCCTTGGTCAACCAAGCTCGGCTCAACAGACTCGGTCTTGTCCGCGGGTTCTGCGGAGACATCCCCCTCATCCGGATGCACGTCTGTCGCTTTCCCTTCGGCCACTTGGCTGGTCTTGTTGTCGTTTGATTGATCCAAAGATTGATCCAAAGATTGATCCAAAGATTGATCCAAAGATTGATCCAAAGATTGATCCAACGATTGATCCAAAGATTGATCCAAAGCCTTGTCCTCAGCCTTGAAAAGACTCTCTTCAGCCTCCGCATCAGCATCGAGGCCGTTGACTGTATTTTCTTGAGCAGACACAGCTTCTTGAAGTGCTTCATCTTGCTCCTGCTCCTGCCGATGCTCTTGTCCAGGTTGCTGTACCTGATTGTGCTGCTCTTGCTGCTCTTGCTGCTGTTTTTGCGCTTCAACCTTGATGTCTTCAACTTGCTCTTCATGCTCCGCCTCGTCTTCGTCCGCGTCTCCAGCCTCATCCACATCGCTCTCCTCTACATCCTCCTGATCAATTTCGCCTTCTTGGTTTTCATTTTCGTCATCCTCTTCATCATCTTCTTGACCCGCCCCGATCTCTTCGTCCTCTCCTTCACCTTTGCCTTCCGCGTGCATGGGGTTGTCCTCATCTTGACCATCTTGATCATCAAGCTCCAATAGATCAACGGCATCGTCTGGCTCTGAGCCTTCATTATCTGATTCCTCCGGTTGCTCGTCAACTTGTGCATCCTCTAGACCTTCATCTTCGGCCTGCGATTCGAAGCCTCCTTCGGATTGTTCTTCTTCGTCCGCCTCAACTTCAAGTTCAGGTTGGCTCTCGAACTCTCCTTCAGATTCCTCATCCTCTTCATTTTCAGCTTCGGCCTCAGCTTGACCGTCGGTGGTCGGCTCGATGTTTTGAGCCGAGCCAGGCTTGTCTTCACCCACCAGCTGATCACCAGGCGAGGGAGATCCCTTATCCTCCTCATCTCCCTTGGTTTGACCTAGCTCTTGCGGTCCTTGCTCATTGTCACCGGTGACGCCGGCGAAATTGTGAGCTTGCATATCCTTCTGGGATGAAGTGCGTGTGTCTTCGGTGACTCCTTCTTCGAGATCCTGTCTGTCATTTAGACTGGGCTCCGCTTCTGCAGTCTCTTCTTCCTCTGACTCAGCGTCCATCGAGTGTTCCGACTCCTCGTAATCTTCGGCGCTCTCCTCCTCTGCCTTAGGACCTGGCGAAGATTGTGGCTGTGATGTCACCTTCGTGACCTCGGCAGGTTTGCTTGGAGCCGGGGGTGGTCCGTCGTCGTCCTCAGAGTCGGAGAGAAGGCTGATGACAACAGGCTCGCTCGGTGCTGCTGGCGCATAGCGGGTTTGTGCAGGCTGCGGAGGGAGGTTCTCCGCATCGGACTCAATTTCGTCTTCGTCGTAGTCATCCTCATCCTGTTCGTAATTTTCATACTCATCCGATCTATGTCCATTTTGCTCTCCCTCCTCGTCTTCGCTATACTCATCTTCGCCATCCTCATCGTAGATATCCTCTTGACCATAGCGGTCGGCAACCTCCCGCTCGATCTCCTCTTCCTCCACCGAGAGCCCTTCGTCATCATCCGAAGGCACCTCGTAGTTGCGAAGGTCATAATCGTCCTCCTCTTCGACTTCTTCACCGTCCCCGTCGTATTCGGCGTCTTCGTCCTCAGCTCCCACCTTGTCCTCTGTAAGATCGACGGTTTTGTTATTTTCCACAAGATCCTCTCCTGGCCGACGGTTCTCCGCCTCGGAGTCTGGCAGCTGCTCCTCGTCTTCCTCTTCAGTCACGATGTCGTCCTTACCGCCACCGTAGCTGTCAAAATCGGGCGGTACCTTCTCAGGTGGGATATCGTCTGAGCGGATCAAAGGAATGTCGGTCGTGATCCTAGTTCCCTCTTCTAGAGCGTCCACTCCAAAATGACCGCCCTCGATGATGTTGTAGTCCTGAGACTGTGTTGCCACTTCCCACTGATCTCGCTCAAAGCTCTCTGTAATGGGAGGCTCTGGGCTTATCCCATGTTGCGGGCAAGAGTCCGTTTCTAGCTCCTGCTCTGCCGCGTCCACATACGTGACCATGTCGTCGTATTTGTGAGAAGCCGGCAGGTCTAGGTAGCACACGGGGTAGGGGTCGTGACCGCCATAGTCGGGTTGCGGGATAGCACTATAGTGCGGCATGGTTGAAGCTTCTGTTGTCTGAGGGATATGCGAGAATCCAAATCGAACCTGATCCGCCAGGCTCAGACCAGGATCCATTTGCGTCGGCGACGCAGTCCCAAATAAGGAGAAGCCATGACTCGGCTGTTTCAAGGTCGTAGGCGGCGGAGTAGCAGTGGACGCCATATTGCCTGCCGGTTCGGGCATTGATCGCTCCTCCTCTCTGTGCCCGCCCTCGCTCGATCGCGGAACAGCTTGTGCCTCGGGCTGATCTTGGCAGGGCTGTTGTTCTTCTTCTTGAACTGGAGTACTTGGTTTGACTTCCTCTGCAGGAGCTGGAGCGGGTTGAGCGACTGGAGTGGCCGGCGCCACTTCGAGTTCAACTGTTTGACACCCCTCATCCGTCATCTGCGGTTTGGGCGAAGGGGGACTGGGCGTCTCGTTTGCGGCCGGTTCATCCTCCATTACATCTTGGTCTGGTGTTTCCGGCTCAGGACTTGGTGACTGACTAGTATATCTCCACGCGCTGCTGTCACGTCCAAACCGCGACCGCTTTCGACCCTTGCCTTTTACCCCGCCATCTTCTTCGAATATGTCGAAGCCACCTTCAAACAGGGAGCCATATGATATCCTGGCTCTCTTGATAAACGCGGGTGACGGATACTCGTTCAAGCCATAGTCGAGGACCTTTTGAATGGCAGGCGTCGGCGCCGGGGAAACAGCTCGTGGCTCGAGAGACGGGTCGTGAACTTGGACTTGGGCCGCAGGCTCGACTGGCGCTTCGATTTGCGGATGATCTACCTCGATGTATTTCCGCTCGCCAGAGTCGCCTAACTTGATCTGAGAGCTCATTAGCTTTAAGACGAGAAGGCAGCGCTCTGTGGTAGTGCTCATACCTCAACTGCAATCTTCTCGTTGAACTGTAGCTGCCACTCCAAGCGCGCTCCAGGTATGCGACCGGGAGATTCATCCTTGACCCACTTGACACCGTCAAGACTCAGCAACACCTCGTCACCTGCTCCAATACCGCACTCGGCGACGGCTTTCGCACTTGGCCCGCGAAGCTGGACCCGGACCTGTCCTTTGGCGCGGCGGAGGCGCACATCTGGTTCTGCAAGAAGAAAGGCAAGCGTATCATTGACTGAGTTGTAGGGCCATGTAATGGTAATTTCCCCGCGGACGACACGTGAAGCTGTCTCGGGCAGTTCAGGGTTGAGCTGGGCAATTGGCGTCACGGTTCGAGATGCAAGGAGCGCGAGGCCCGCTTCAGCCGACGCCATCTTGCTGCTGTGCCGGCGGGATAGCGTGCGATGACGCTGACTAGGGATTCATTTAATCCAGTGCCAAAAGGTTTCGCGAAGCTGAAATTTGAAGCTCTGGCGGTTGATATGTGATCGAAAAACAGATGTAAGGATGACACGATGCGGATAGCTTTGAACTTTTCCTTGAGCTCCTGTCGCTTTCGACGGGATGCCAAAGCTTCCCTTCCTGACGGCACCCACCCACAAGTCCTTGTGGGGCCTAAACGCGCCTGCCCGTGTGCCGCCTTGTCCAAAGCGGAAGGCGGTGCCCAGAAACTCGAGCGTCATAACCACCCCTGCAGAAGCTCCCTTCCTCTTTAGGCTTTGACTACCCAATCGCAGCTGACTCGGTAAAAACGGGTTGCGTGATATCTCGCTCTTGCTGTGAAGCAAGTTCTTTGCAATAATTTTGGACGCCTCTGTCCTACCTTCGTCTTCAGTTTATATCGCTGTTTCTTTTGCTCGCTCACATATTGTCATCATGGGCTCACAAGATCCGAGGCAGTTTGATGTGAAAGACATTGCAATCATTGGGGCCGGGCCTTGTGGGCTTTCTGCAGCCAAGTATCTGCTTGCTCAGAACGCTTTTAAGTCTATTGTGGTCTTTGAGCAGTCATACGAGGTTGGCGGTGTTTGGAACTACAGCGCGGCACCGTCTCAATCATTGCATGTGCCTCAAGTGAGCGCTTTCTGTCCTCCAGATCCGCCTATCCGACCCAGCGACACCCCCCCAGTCTTCCCCACGCCGATGTATGAGCTCTTACATACAAACATCCCCAGGCGTCTGATGCAGTATTCAGACCTTGCCTTCCCCGAGGACTCGCTTATTTTCCCGTCTCGAGAGGTCGTCCACAACTACTTGGTAGAATACTCCCAAGATGTCAGGCATCTCATCAAATTCTCCACGCAGGTGAAGGATGTGCGCCTACGACAAGAGGACGGAAAGGATCGGTGGGACGTGGACACCGTCTCCCTGACAACTGGCGAGATAACAAGTGCTACATATGATGCAGTCGTTGTGGCTTCGGGCCATTATTCGGTCACCTACATGCCCGACATCAAGAACATTTCCGAGTTTCACGCTGCACATCCCGGCGTCATTTCACACTCCAAATTGTATCGGACTCCCGAGCCATATGCAGGCAAGAAGGTGGTTGTCGTCGGAAACGCTGCGTCTGGGGTTGACATTGCGTCTCAGATAAGCCGGGTCTGCCAGAAGCCGTTGCTGCTGTCGGTCAAGACTCCCACACCGCCGGCTAATCTAGCCCATATAGGAGCAGAAGAGATTGCCGTTATCGACGAGTTCCTCGTGGACGAGAGGGGAATCAAGCTGAGCGACGGAAGAATCGTCACGGGCGTCGATACCGTGCTCTTCTCGACTGGCTATCTCTTCACCTTTCCATTCCTCACTTCGTTGAAGCCTCCTCTGGTGACAAACGGCCGGCGAGTGTACGGATTATACAAAGAGTTGTTCCATATCGACCATCCGACCATGGTTTTCCCCGGCCTTCCGATCAAGGTAGTCCCTTTTCCGATGTCTCAGAGCCAGGCTGCCGTCTTCTCGAGAGTGTGGGCAAATGTGCTGCCACTGCCATCAGAAGAAGAGATGAGAAAATGGGAAGACGGAGAGGCTGAAAGGAGAGGACCAAATTTTCATGTCTGGCCCAAGGGCGGCGATGTCGAGTATATCAACTCCATTCATGAGTGGATTCAGCAATCAGGCGCCCCAGGAAAGGAGCCGCCGAGTTGGGATGACGAATTGCAATGGCAGAGGCAAATATACGCCGAGGCCAAACTGAAATTTGAGATGCAAGGTCGAACTGCCAAGTCCCTTGCAGAACTTGGGTTCGAGTACCGACCAGATCAGAAAGAAGATGCTGCCCCAGAGATTCTTTGAATCCCGGTCACCCATGGATGCTTCCGTTTTGGGCAGTTACATTGGATGAACTTGAACCAATAAACGAGCGCTTATGTCAGCATCTGAGACACAAAACACACGAGCGGGATAGCTTCCATGCAAGTGAGCTGAACAATTCTAACGGCTTTTACTGGGGCCCAGTGATCGGCACTATGAGGCTCTTCAACCTACACTTGCACGTGCAGTGTGTGATACAGCGAGTTGCCAATGGCCTTTCACTCATGTCAACTCCAAGCTGTTTCCTGATGAATTAACAACCCGAGTGCTAATTGGTGAGGCGGCCAGTGCTCGACAAGTCTGGGCAAACTGCCAAACATTCCATACCCCTGCGACATGCCATTCCCGGCTCCCTCCCCGGCACACCACATGGAAGCCGTGGGGTGGGGACTTTGGACACGCCTCTTGGCTTTTGCCATGTTCCGCCCGCCTGGGCGTTATCAGACCAGGCAGGCACCTCCTTCCTTATCTGTTTTGGGGCAGGAACGGATTTGTAATCGACGCCGTGATGCATCCATGCCCGGGCTGGACTGTAGATACCGCCTGTTCCGTCCGGGTCGGTATTCCTGGTGTCTTTCTTTCAAGATGGACTCTTTACCATTTCATAGTAAACGGTAGCTCAATTGGGGATCAACAACCTGAAGTAAAAGCCTATTCTTAGACTTCAACATCCTAGGCAAAGCATCAGCAGCCATGGAACGTCTTCCTTATCGCGATGCCCGTTTGGCCCGTCGTGGCGAGGAGAAGCCGTTGCCAGCGGACCTTAGCCACCACTATTCAGAGGTGACCAAGCATCGCGTTGCCAGCCAGATGAAAGCATACTATAAGTTCTTTCAGATTCCTGGCATTGGAAATTTGGCCGGCGGTTCGTGATTCTCGTTCTTCCACACACTCTCTCTCTCTCGTTAACGTCTCGGCCTATCCACAACGATAAGCGCATGTATTAACGTGACAATGTGATGAAAAGGCTTACCAAACGTCCGATTCTTCCCCTTCGACACACTCGAAGCGCAGACGGCAAAGCCAGAACGATGGACTCCTTCGCCGAACCAACCCGATGCATCCGGCGCAACCACCACCCAAGGGCCTTCAGATCCCCAAAAGACAGCTGCCCACATTGAAGTCCCAAAGATATCAAGCGAGCCCGATCCTCTGAAGAAGATCGACCTCGCGACAGCGCTGCAGTACGGCCTTGCGCAGGGGTACCCTTCACTTCTGTCATGGATCCGCCAGTTCACCCGCGACCACCTCCACCCCGACGTACCCTATCGCGATGGGCCCGACGTGATGCTGACGTGCGGCTCGACCGACGGTTTCTCCAAGACGTTGGAACTGTTCGTCAACCCATGGAGCGGCGAAGCGGGCGACGACATTTGCGACCGCCCAGGTCTGCTCTGTGAGACCTTTGTGTACGGCAACATCCTCACCCAGGCCCTCCCGAAAGGGATGCAAGTCGTGACGGTCGAGTCCGATGCGGCCGGCATGGTCGCGACTGGCCGCCCCGGGTCGCTGGAAGACGTATTGTCGAATTGGGACCCCGCGAAGGGGAAACGGCCGCATCTTATGTATACCGTTGCGTACGTTCTCCCCCCCATATAACTATTTACCTCGTAGTTGCATTGTTTGCTCAGTGATACCGTTACACGTGCTTGTGCTAATTCTTTATATAATAGAATGGGCCACAACCCGACCGGGATCGTGGTACCGATAGAACGCAAGCGCGACATATACGCCATATGCTCCAAATATGACGTTATCATCGTGGAAGATGAACCATACTGGTACCTGCAATTCCCGTCTGCCGACATGGAGGAAGCCAAGTCTAGGGGGGGTCTAGTATTAGCACCACCACCCCCGTCGGTCCGGGCTTACCGGTCCTCGTCGTCCGGGTACCCGTTCCTAGACTCCATGGTCCCCTCATTCCTATCTATGGACGTGGATGGTCGCGTCGTCCGGTTAGATACCTTCTCCAAAACCATCGCGCCCGGATGCCGTTTGGGATGGATCACGGCGCAGCCGGGTCTGATTGAGCGATATGTCAGAATCAGCGAGACCTCCACCCAACAGCCGTCGGGTTTCGTGCAGAGCATGGTAGCTGAGTTGGTCATGGGTGGTCCTGACACCTCCTCAACATCCTCTCGTAGTAGTCTCTTTTCTTCTTCTTCGACCTCTACCTCTACCAGGGATAAGAAGAAGACGCCTGAGGGATGGAAGATGGATGGCTGGGTACGATGGCTTGAGGGTTTGAGAGGGATGTACGAGCGCCGGATGAATCGCATGTGTCGGATTTTGGACGAAGGGTCGTACCAGATCAAGACCAAATCACGTTTCGGGAATATCAAGGGGGGTGGTGATGAGTGGGATGATGACTGTGTGTTGGTCTCGAAAACTCAGCTCTACGAGTACGACTGGCCGCGAGGGGGCATGTTTGTCTGGCTGCGGATCAGGTTCGAGACCCATCCCCTGTGGCAGGCGCTTGATGGCGTCAAACTCTCAGCTGCGCTCATGATCTACCTGACCACCAAACCGTACCTGGTACTGGTTGCCCCGGGTACTATGTTCTCTGCGAATGACAAGGTCAGGGTGGAAAAAGGATGGGCATTTTTCAGACTCTGCTTCGCTGGCGAAACGGAAGAAAACGTCGATGGATCCTCGCAGAGGTTCGTGGATGGTGTGCAGAGGTTTTGGACAATCAAGGATACCAAGGAGATCGAGAAACTTCTTGAGGACCTACCGTTTACTGCGCAGGGACAACACACTGAAAGGTTGGACGTTGGAGGAACATGGTTGGGTTGTTAGACTTTACCTGTTGTATGGGAGTTGAGATTGGATACAACCATATGAACATTTATTGGGGCTTTCTATGACTGTCATTTTCCGCAAACCTAATGATGTCAAGCATCAGGGCTTGTAGATTAGAGGGCATGAATGTATTCATCCTCAGCTTCGTGGCTCGGTGCTATAGTCATCGCTAGTACGTACTAGATATCAGAACACAAGGGCTCCTCCCTTTAGCCGGAAACCACCAGTCCCTTTCTCTCTTCATTTCACATGTTGAAACTGAGAAGAATAAAAACCAGTTGGTTCAGTAAACCACAAGAGATCACTTGAAAGTACGTATCATTCGGTATAAGAATTCATTTAACATGTGCATTCACACATTCCTAGCCCATTACGCCAAGATGACCCCATGCAGCCCTTTTTGACCATTCCCCCAACAGACAACGACCAACCCCTTACTCCTTGAGCAGCTCCTTGAAAGCCGCCGGTAGCGGCTGGGGCTTGCCCTCGTCCGCCTTTTGCGACCCAAGACCCTGCTTGGCGAATGTGGAAGCGTAGGGGTTCTGGCGGAGCATGACCTGCTTGTTGCGGAGCGGGTTCTTCTTGAGGACGGCGGTGCGGCGTGTTTTGGCCTCGCCCTTGGGGGCGCGGAGGACGCTCTGGATTTCGGAGCTGTTGATGAGACGGGTGAGGTCGGACTGGGAGACGACGTTGGAGGGGAGGAAGAAGCCCTTCTTGCTGTCGTAGACGGCGTCGAGCTGCTTGAAGGCAGCCGAGGTCCAGATGACGAAGCGGCCGAGGTGACCACCAGGGGCGAGCTGGAGGAGGTTGAGCGCGTCGACCGGGCAGGTCTCAACACCGGGAATGTTGCGGAAGCCCTTGACGAGCTCCTTGCCGTCGACCTCGGCGTTGTAGACGACGAGGGGTCCACGGCGCTGGCGGTGGCGGCGGTCTCTCATCTTACCCTTACCGGCGCGGAGCTTCTTGGACTTCTTGACCTTCTCAACGTCGGGGCCAGCACCAACAGCCTTGAGCAGGCCGAGGGCAGCGGCGGTCTTGGCGTACGCAGCGCTGTCGAAAGCAGCAGAGTCGACGACGAGCGGAACCTCAGGGACGGTCGAGACCTGGTGGCCGCGGGCCATCAGGAGGGGGGTGACGGCCGAAGCAGCCAGGGCGGAGGCAGTAGCGAAGCGCCTGCAAAGGTCAGCGGAGCTCAAATGATGCAAGCTTTGAGGTTTCATACTTCTGGCCCTGGTTGATCTTGACATGCCACTTTCTCCAGATCTTGGTAGGGGCGAACATGCGACCGGATCTGCACATGTTACCGAAGGCAGCCTGACCCGCACGGTGGGTACCACCACCAGAGACACGGGGAATACGGGCGACGGCGCGACCTGATGCCACCGTTAGTATCTCCAGTAAAATTTCGCGAGCAATTTCCAATCCGCATGAACGACCAGATCCAGCCTGTTGTTTCCCCATCCCCAATACCCTCCTCTTTCGATCGCCCATTGCAGAGATTCCAACTGAAAATTACTGACCAGTTCCCCACGACTCGGCAGAGGTCTGGTGACCGGCCTTCTCGCTGACGGAGTACGGCTGCCTCTTATTCTTGGCCATGCCGGTGTGGACGTGCTTGACGATGTCCGGACGGATCGGGGCCGTGAAGACCTTGGGCATGACCTCGGTGGCACCGGTGGCCTTGCCATCGGCGCCGAGAATTGTGACGGTAGGTCTGGAGGCCATTTTGTCGAGAATGGGTTGTCTGGGCAGCGAGAACAGCGGTTAGTAGCTGAAATCTCGTCTGCTAATTGAGAAGACGGTCGACAAATATTCGGTCGTGAATTGGGCGTGCTCACCTCGGAAACTGGTCGTCAGACAAATCTGTTGGTGTTGCTGCGGAAAAATTGTCACGAGCTCGAAGCTCCAATTGAAATTTTGAATATTCGATGTGTGTTCGTGGGGTCCCTGGTTCCGACGGCCCTAATCCGCGCTAGTGTGAAAATGGGAGCGGTGGGGTGGCTCGCGGGTGGCTCGTGCTCTTACAGTGGTGATGGCTCTGGATATCTGGCAGCTGGTGTCGGCTGTGTAAACTCTCGCTGGGGACTCCGTAAACTCCGTAGAAATCATGGACAAAAGACATTTCCCGTCGTCTTCGATGGCCAGATCAATCCATCTCTTGGCACAAGCTTGATTCCAAGGTCCTTCAAACTCCGAGTTTGCAGGTGTCCAGATTTTACCCTAACTCCCTTGTCACCGTAACTTTAACACACCAGGCAAATCAGGAGACTGCGAGCATGTCCAACAGTGAGTGAGTTCACGGCCTGCAGGGTAGTCTTTCGATGTCCCGTTTACACACACCTGAAGCTTGTTAACACTGATCCAAAGTCTCAACACCCGAAGCAGAATATTGGGAGAGTAACAGAAACATCACGAGTTTAAATACAATAGTCACTTTTTTCCCAAGGGATTTCCCAAATCAATGTTCCCCTGTTTTCTCTAACTCCTTGCACCAAACCCCTCTTAAGGGGTATCCCATGTCACACATTCCCAGTCAACTGCTGCGGTTGACTAGCCGGACAACTGCCCGTACACTGCAATCCCGAGGTCGCCTGGTTTTTTATGTTTGAACACAGTATCTTGGCAGTACCACCATTCATGGGCTTGATATCGATATCCGAAAAGTGCAGATCCGTGCAAGGTGCTGCCGCAGAGCAGTGTATGCCCGCAGCGACGTTGTACCTGCTCGTGCCCGTGATGTTTTCCCAGTGAATGTCTGAGATGGTGATGTGGGAGCCATCGCAGTTTTGCGCCGAGTCTGTCGGACACGTCAGCTTTCTGTTTTTCTTCCTCTTTTCTTTTTTCCCCTCATGTTTCCCTCCAATCCCTTTCGTCACCCCCTTTTATATCCCCAACTCACCACCCTCTATCTAACCAACCCATCTCTTCTGTAATCTCTTGTTTTACCCCCGACCCTCCTAACTACCCCTAAAGCCAAAAGGGGAAAGGCGTGTAAAGACTTACAGATGCAAGGAATGACATAAATCGGCTGGTTGACGTTCTCAAAGTGTATATTTCGGAACTGCCACTGTTAGCATTCTTTTCCCTTTTTCATATCTGTATTTTCCCTCTTTATTTCCCTCTTTCTATTTCCCCTCTATTTCCTCCCCCTCTGTTCCTCCCCCCTCTCTTTCTTTCCCCTGTTCCTTCTCCTCATCTCCCTTCCCCCCCGAACTCCATCCCCCAATCCCATCCCTCAACCCCATCCCCCCCCACACCATCCTCCAGCCAACCAACCAACAAAAACAAAAAGGGTAGGGTAAAAGGGAAGGTAAGGGTCTTACAGTAACGTTCCTAACGTGCCCCTGACCAGGGTACGTCTTGATCCAGGCGGCATTGGAGCTATGATACAGACTCACTACCCACCACAACACACATCACCGTCAGCCGTGCCCAAAATCACCATAAGATTGTGTTACTGACCGTTCTCAAAAACAACGTTATCCACAAAATCCGGCTGCCCTGCATTACTCCCCATGCTCCCGATGCACATGCCGCCGGATTCGTGACACACTATATTGCTCACGTATATGTTTGTGCTGTTGCCTTTTACGGAGATGCAGTCCTGCCAGATAACACTTGTTAGCAATCTCAACTATCGACTTGTTTGTCTGTTTCTTCCTGGCTTCCTATCCCGCTTCTTTTGTGTTTCCTTTTTGTTCAACGTTTCGCTACCCTGTCGGTATTTCTTTTCCCTTTTCGATCACTCCCTTTTTTTTTGTAGCGTTCTTAATATTTGCTGGTTCTTTTTTTCCGTTACGCTGGGCAGGGCTTGATTGGTGTCATTTGTCTGGCTGGGTTCGTTTTGTCCGTATGTAGTTGAAGGGGTTTCTTTGTGCTGGACTGAACCAAAACCAGGGGGGAAGGGACTCACATCACCACAGCTCACCGTCCAGTTGCTGATCACCACATCCCTCGAATTCCAGGTATCCGTCCCGTCCGTATTGACACTCTTCCACTGCGAATTGCTCGTCGTGTTCATGTCGAGATTCGTCATGGTCACGTTCTGCGAGTGCGCGACGAACGTGTGCCAGAACTGCGCCATCCGCCACGTGATCCCATCGATATAGATATTCGTGCCCCGCCACACCGTCAGGCTTATCGGTCGTCCGTTCTGGTTCCCGGCGTTCCGGTTCTGGTCGATCCACACCTGCCCGTTGCCGTTAAACAACGCCTTGCCAAACCCCCTCATACTGACATCTCTCCCCCCGAACAACCACGCCGTGCTCCTGCCCGCATACGTGACGCTATAACTGCTGCGCAGCCAATACTGGATATTGTCGGCAGACCAGACGAACGTCCCGTGGATCTCGATGCTGACGTTGGACAGGTCCGTCGTGTTCATCACCTGCCGGATGTTATACACGCCCTCTCGGAAGATTATCGTGGAGTCTTGGCGGCATTGCTTAAACGCTGATAGGATCTGGGGTGTATCATCGTCGACCGTCGTCGCTTCCACGGTGTCTTCTTCGCTGCTGTCGGAGCGGTCTACTACCATTGCCCCTCCCCCATGCATCATCTCCTGGGCCTGCTTTGGTTTTTTTGGATATCTATATGGCGTCACCACCGGCGGCCGACTCCCCCTGGATGGCACCGGCCGGGGATAGTGCCCCAACGCCCCCGGCTGCCCCGGTTCCGGGCCGACATAATTCGGCATGTTGGACATGTACGCCTCTTCTGCGGCCGGGTCGAGGTCTCGTCGTGACGGATGCACCGTCCCAATACTTTTTCGGTTGGTGGCAGCAGCAGCAGCCTGCGTAGGGGTGACGATGCATGTCGACCCTTCCTTCACCACCGCTCCCAACACCTCTGACACCACCACCACCACCAGTGCTAGTAATGATGGAGTTGTGAAATGCATCTTGTCTGCTCTCTCTCTCAAACAGCGATCTAGAGACTGGAACAGTGACAGAACAAGGTTGGGTAGGATAAAGTGGGGTGAGGTCGGTATACACACCTTAACCTCCAACTCCCCGCTCCATTTAACATCTTCATAATGTCCGTCCCTACGCAGGGTGATATATGTGGTTTACTGCCGTCAGTTACCTTTGACCTGCGCCTGTTCCGGGTGTATGGACCCCGGAAGCCGAGAACTTGGGGATATTGCTTGCTATTACCCCTTTGGAGAAGTGGTCAATAACGACTAAAGTGCGAGATCCGGCTGATTACATGCATCAATCATGCTGGCACATACCTCCCTCCAGCCGGAGTATACGGATGCCAAAAATCTGGGGCAGGGACCTGACCTTGTATCAATTAATCTTCGGCATTTAATTCCCCGAGTGCACATGTTTCTTCTATACATAAAAAGTTACACATAGCTAAAGACAAGATCCCCAGAAAAATCCCCGATGCGGGCCGCCTATACTTTTTGCATCGGTACCTGCAGGCTGGTTTACACTCATCCCTTGTCTGTGGCCGTATCCATAAAAGAAGATCCGAACATATCCAAAACAACCATGATGCGTACTGTGGTATACATCTCTATCATGTCCAACGCCCATGCTGTGTAAATGAAAGAGCCCATGCTGTGCAAACGAAAGAGATAGGGCGCCTCCTCCACCGTATCCTCAAATGATAACCCAAAAGAATCCGTTCAGATCTGGTTGTCAGGTTTCATCTCACTCGTATCTATTCCGTATCTGTTCAATTCGGCAAGAACTTGTGAAAGCTGTGCCAGAACGTTGGGGTCTTTTTTGGAACGCAACGACGCGTGTTTAGCTTTCAAGTCGGCAATGATCGCGTTCCAATTGTGCAACTCGTCGTCCAAATAATCAATGTCGTTTCGCCGGCAAGCCTCGTGGAACACGGCTCGCATGTGATCGCTGTATAGTTGACAAGATACCTTTCCTCGAATCCTTTTCTTGGTCTTGAAAAAGCACCCTTCCAGAGCATCTACTTCGGACCAACTTCCCCTGCGAAGATCGACGAGCGGGCGAACCACATCTTTATAGCATTCTTCGCACACAGCAAAGCCTTCCAGACCCTCCATGACGTGCCAGTCGCGGTTCTCGACCGCAACATCCCTGTTGCACTCGTAGCCACGCGAAACTTCCTGGATGCGGTCCGCAAGGCCCTGGAGATCCGGAGCCATGCCGAGGGTGCGTGCGCACTCTGAGGCCGTCTCTAACAGGTCAAAGTAAATGAGGAAGCGTCTTCGGTGGGGAGTAAAGCGAAGCGCGCAGATTCCGTCCGTGATAATCCTCGGCGTTAGCCCCACAAAGATGTTCTTCAGGTTGGGAAGGAGAATATGAACTATCTTGGCGCATGTCTTGCAGGTTCTGAAGCCGCGTATGGTTTCATTCGCCCTGGGGTTCATTATGCTGTACTCTGTGGCTGAGGTGAGTTTATTGCCTGTACATTTGGGGCTGCCCTTCACTGCCGTCGTAACAGCCCCGAGAAGACGCGGGTCATCGTATGACTTGAGGAATGCGATGCGGCACCATATCGAGGAACCGAAGTCACACGTTAAGGGCGCTTTCTGCGTAGGCGATGTGTATGCGCGTGCAGGGACGAAGGAGTCTCTGAACGTAATATTGGAGGAGACGGCTTCGAAACATTCGTGGCATATCGTGAAGTTCGAGGCATCCGGCAGGGTTAAAAAGTATTCGGCGTTATTCGTGTCCCACGAACGCGTAGCCTCGTTGAAAAAGGGCGTAGGGTTTTTCCAGCGGCAGTTAGGAAACGGGCGTCGCGACCCTTTCTTGGTAGCCTCGACGTAGCGCCGGAAGGAGGTGACACGCTCGGTATTTTCCAAATACTGGAGAGGAGCGGGTGGACCTTGCTGCCAGCCTCCCGCAGATGTGCTCGGGTCGTATGAATTGTGCCGTGTATGAGCCCGGGCCGGCACAGGCGGCGGTTTTCGTTCTGGGAGATTAGAGTGAGCGCGTGGTCGAGTTTTGCCTCTATTCCCTTCGTTGGGCCCCCAGGGTCCAAATGCACCGCCTGGCAAGGTTGGAGAGGTGTAGTCGCCGGCTGATAAGAAAGGGTTTGGCAAATTGTACACGGGTTCCGGTTTGAACGGGTCCTTCGGATCAATGATAAATGGGGGGCGGTAGAGATCAAGATTGGGGGAACGTTGGCTCTTGGTATACTCGTACTCAGAGTCCGTATTCTCCTCCTCCTCCTCCTCGTCGGACGAGTATGACGCCGAGTATGAGGGTGTGTACTCGGACTCAGAAGACTCCTTACGCTCGCGAGCGGCAGGCTTACGTGGCTCATTGCGGCTCCTGAACCCGCCGGGCATCGTTTCCTTGTCGTCGCGAGGATAGCGAGCTGCAGGCGTCTTCGTATTCCCCCGCGGGGGTTGCTCTTTCTCGTGTGAGTCGACGTAACCCCCCGGTTGACCGTCCACTGACCATTTCTCGAGAGCGTCACTAAATTCGCCCATCGTTCGATGAGGGCTGTGGAAAGGATGAGAGCCGTGGAGAGCAAAGTGGACAGCCCTGGAGGGACTCCCAGCGCTAGACCTTGGTACATCAGCAGCCGACAGATTGCGTTTCTGGGGTGGTGGAGCAGATGACCGGTTTGGCGACAAGCGAGTTGACGGGGAGTAGTACTGAGTCGACCGTCTGTCGCCTGCCTTGACGACCTGCGGGCTGGATTTCCCCGTCTGTTTACGTGATGACTTTCCGTTCCTTCGTGGTCCAGAATCCCAATAGCCCCGGTCATTATCTTCGTTCGAGTATGTGATAATGGGTGTGGTTGAGTAATCGTCCAGCGGAGATGTCACACTTTCTTCATGGTCAGTGTAGGCTTGAAGCTCCTGGTTCACATGAACTAGTGCTTTCTCTCTGGTCCGCCGACTTTTCGATCGCGGAATCGAGGCATCGCCGTTATGTAGGTTCGTATCCAGGGGCGGCAGATCCTGATAGCTTCTGCTTTTCTTCAATATAGGTTTGAGCTTGCGATCTCGGCCGTCTTTTCTGTTGTCCTGTGTCTGGGGGACATTGAGGTGCTGTCGGCTCGTCTTGGCCTCTCGCTCAGCCTTAGGAGTTGGATTGCGTGTCTTTCCGGCTGCCGCACCCTCTCTACGACCGGGGGGGTTCCGAGCCTTCTGGTCCACGGGTACTTTCTCCTGAGTCCGCCGACTGTTCGATCGACGAAGTGAGGGCTCTTCGCGGCGGGTATCTGTGTTCAGGGGCGGAAGATCCTGATGGCTCTTCCGTTTCTTCAATTCAGGCGGTTTCTGGGAATCTCTACCGCCTCTTTTATCTTCGGGTTCTTTGAAGTATTTGTCGTCCTTGTTCTTATCGTCCTCTGGGTTACTCTCCTCCGAAGGAGTGCAAAGGACGTACTGACGGCACGTGTTATAAAGAACGTACTGGCGGCAAGTGTTAGCCTCGTACTCGGGATTTGTGGTAAAACCAGATGTCTCGTCGATGTCGGCCTCGCAATAGGCGTCGGTCTTGGGGATGGGAACTAGTTGGCCTTGCACCTCCACTAAAAGTTCATGTTGATCGATCTCGCCACGAAAAGGAGGCTCCTCCAGCTCCTTAGATGCGGCTAATGCAGCCAGGCCGCCAACCTCTTTCGCCAACGACTGTGCTTCATCCTCGACATAAGAACGCGGCGCAACCTCCACTAGAAGGTCATGTTGGTCGATCGTTCCGCGAAAAGGAGGTTCCTCCTTAGACGCGGCTAACCTGGCCAGACCGCCAAACTCTTTTGCCAACGACTCTGCTTCATCCTCAACGCAAGGACGTGGCGGTCGCTTGTAGCGGAGCGATATGCGATATGATCTGGGAACACTCGATTCTCCTTTGTATGTCTGATCTGGACGACTTGGCGGGCCGTAGCTGCATTTCCCAGGAATACATGTCAGCGCAGTCTCCCTCAGAGCATTGCCTGCAACAATAGTGAGTCTGCGCGCTTACAGCCTCGGGCTCTCCGACCTTGCGGTCGTCCACGCTCCTGATCGAAGAAAATTCTCAGTGTCGCCCATGTGAACCATGTTGGAGCGTGTGCTGTTTTCCAACCGCAAATCGGTTGCGGGCTCAAAACATTGGACCTTTCGAGCGGGGTACTGAGGAAGCACTGCTTTAAGAACTGGGATACCCAGTAAAGTATGCGTGAAGATCTCACGGAGTAGCGCGCAACTTTGTATGACTGAGCTCAGCTCAATTCTGGCACTTTGAGCGCATCCAGTAGGCGAAGACGACGTCGGACGTGCATAGAACTAGTGAGGAACTGAAGCAGCAAGCGTTGGATTGATTTTAATCCAGAAGAGGCAAAGTCCTAATAAGCAGGCAGGCAAGTCGCTCCCGCTCCTTGAGGTAGGTGCGGACATCGCGGAGGGAAGGAGCGACCTAAGAAGGCTCGGAGGGTTGCCTGTCAGACTGTTCCTTCCACGACCGGGCGTGGGGTCCGTTTTCGATGCAGTGTTCCCTTCACCTGCTATAAGCCCACTCGACCAATTGCATTTCTGTACAAGCAATTGTTATATGCAAGGCGCAGTCAGCTGCATGAATGCGGGCGCCTGGCGTCCTAATGTACCTTTGCCTTGCGGACCATAGCATGACATCGCCAACTGCATATGAAATCCCCCGTTCAAATGCGCTTTATTGTGGGATGTCAACTTGAGTTACACTGATGACGGCCTTCTCTCTGCGCGATTTTCTTGTAACTAACGTCCAAGGCTGCGTTGCGTGTACAGCGTTACATGTTATAAACGCGCTGTCAAGCATGGGGTACTCGTGCCGAATACAGGGTGTAGGTATGCGATGCTCGATTTATTCCGCAAGGTATCTTCCATATGTTTCGCTAGGCGCGCATTGAAACGGAATCCATCAAATCGCTGGCTAGGGTGAGGTGGCTGCCGGGCCGGGCTGCGCCTTCTATGGGAGGCCTTTCGACGGAAGTTGCATCGGATAGTTGCCAACACAAGAATGCATTCTGCCTCGGAACTCGACATACGTTGTGTAACGGAATATTACAGCACACCAAGTGAAGGCATTCTGGAGTTATTCCTTAGCACCTTGGTTTTTGCTGCGGAAGACAGAGCGACGGGAGCCAACAAGCCGTCTGTCAGGCCAATTGAAAGTGAACCCGCTCTCATCACCAGACATGGCCGTGGGGCTCATTGCTAAGCTTCCGGGTGCACGTGCTTGTTACTTCTGTTTCCATGACCCTTCGGCTCCGGCGTCTGCTGTGGTCCTATTGTTTCCGGTGTTTTTAACATGTTTGCAACCGATGCCCACCACGTCCGGAGCATTCTGTACACACGAGCACCCGTTAGGTGGTTGTATGTACAAGCATAAGCCCCAGGCTACGAGAGAATGCATTGATGCATCGTCGTCGTCATAGATTTGCGATTGCAGCAAGCTGCCATACTCGGTCAGCCCAGATTAAGTTGGTCAAAGATCCGGCGCGCGCAGTTTCGGAGATGTAGTCAAGAAGGGTCAACAGTTCTGCCTAAGTAGATAGGTAATGGATTAATGGAATGGTGACCAACCCCGCACTGTTGGCGTAACTGGAGTTTTGTGTAACCAGTAATTTCCTGGAATAAGTGTTTCATGAGAGAACCGCGTCTACCCACTTGCCTTTCTAGGTGTCTGCCTTCTTTGTAGACCGGACGCCGTTTCCAATCACCGCGCTGTCATTTTGTTGTTTGGCGGCAGACAGAAAACTACCTAAAATGGTATTCGCTTCGGAAGATAAAACTGCCATGCAAGGGGGGATGCCTCACAAGGCGCTGTGCAGCTGGTTGGCTGGATGCTCTGATTGTGTTGGTACCCGACATGAAGCCCACATATATTTGGACTATTGCACATCACAGATGCCCTAAGAACGGCCCAATATCTCCACTCACTTACAGCAGACAATCGCCATTGTCATGCAAGATATCAGGGGCAAGCACTCCAGTCATGGCCTGCATAGCTACCAACCGCCGACCGGCATGCATTCCTAGCGCCTGGGCAGCACGAATAGGACACAATGATGCAAGCCATGAGTACATTTGACCGTCGATGTTTCACTGTAGGCCACCGGCTCAAACATTATTGGGACTAGTGTAGGGCTGCAGATTCGGCGGCCAGCCTGTAGCCAGCGAATGTTTGTCTCAGTTGCCTACGGTACAGGCATCATGACTGTCATTGGAGAGGGCCCTGGGAGCCCATTCCTCTTAGAATTCCAATAAAAGACAGCCAACCCAAGCACGCCAGCCGCGGCAATCGCAAAACCCTGAAGCGGCTCCGTCAATAGACCCCGTAGAATCAGAAGACCGCTGACGACGGTGAAGATGACCGGGTTGCCTGTCCAGGTGCGATATTTGGGATCTAGGCCAGATCGCTGGCGTAAAACAAGCAGACCAATGACAGACAGGAGGAAGAAGAAGTACTCGGCCAGCCCTATGAACGTCACCAGCCCGTTGAAACTCCCAATCAAGACGTAGAATGAAGCCATTAGACCGTTCATGATCAACGCATATCTACATCCACCACGTATTAGCCAGCATTCCACACCAAACGGCTTTTGTGAGACTTACATAGGCACAGCTCTCCGCCACCTCAATTCCCTTGTCATGTTCGCAAACCCAACTACCGCCCCTCTCACCGGCGCCGGCAGAAACCTCAGCTTCCTGTCCAAATACAGCGCTTCGTCCCCGGCAAACGGCACATGAAGGTTTGCCAAGATCGCCGGAAAATAGGTCCTTTGAGCAGCCGCGACGCATAGTTTCGCCGTGGCAAATACGTTCGCATTCAATGCGCCCATGGCCGATATCGACACCGCCACTGAGAACGCCAACGCCCCCCAGGACCCCAGCGTCCGTCTTGCAAACTCCTATTATTCCCCATTAGCATCCCCCCCCCCCCCCTTTTCCCCAGTTTCCCGTTCGAGATTTTAACTCACCACAGCTACTGTACTGCTCCCCCGAATAACCTGCCAGGGCAGACAGACATATGTCGCCGCGTTCATCAAACAGAAACCCGTGATCACAGTCGCCATGGCCCCGTTTATGACAACCGGTAGATCACCTTCTGGATCTCTCATATCCCCTAACACAAAACCGACGGTCTCCCACCCCCCATAACAAAACAGCGCTCCGAACAACGCTGTCGCAACGTTTCCCAATCCCGCCGACGACCAGATTACCATGTCCTCCTCAGCCGGTATACCGAACCACCCGTCATCAGAGAGCGGTACGCCCTCGCCATATCCCCACGCCCATGTCACCCCTCCTATCACCACAACCCCCCCTAGCGCAGCCAACTTCAACACCAGAAAGAGGTTTGCCGCTTTAGCTCCCGCCGTCGACCCCAGACAGTTGACAGTAGTGATCCCAACAATACACAATAGCGCCAAACCCTTAACCGCTAGCGGGGAGTGGGTTTCGAGGAAGGAGCTGAGAAGGTAATCCGCAAAGATGGTAGAGATAATCGCGTTGGCGGCCGGTTTCGCCAGGGCGCACCACATGAACGTGAACAGGAAACCCCAGGCATCGCCGTAGCACGTGCGCAAGTACTCCTGTATGCCGCCGTTACCAGGCACACGCAGGCCAAGCTCGATGAAGCTCGCGGCGCCGGTCCAGACGAGCAGACCGCCCAACAGCCAGACCAAAAGGCCACTGCCGGGGTTAGGTACGTGCTGGCTGACCTGGCTGGGAGCCGTGAAGATCCCCGAGCCGATCTGCAGGGAGATTACCAGTGCCAGGCCGTTCAGACGGGTGAGTTTTGATGATGATGATGATGATGAAGGCGTTGTGGGGACGTCGAGAAAGTCATCTTCTAGCGGGTCGGTGGTTCTGAGCGGGATGAATGATACTGGGCGATCCATCGTCCAATTGATAATTGCCTACCTACCTACCTTACCAATACCGAATTGCTGGTAGTAGCTGTATGTGTGCGGATAGATACGGTAGTGGTGCATTAATTAGCTGCAGGTGGGCAGGGTATGTACAACAGCCGCTACGGGCGGTTTAAGCGCCCTGTATGTGGTAATATTATTATTACACCAGGGAAAAGAAGATTGAAAAGGGGCTCACGGCCAATTCACTGGCATGGATGGGGGACGGCGGAATGAAGAAACAGAACGAAAACGATTGCGATATCCATAAAGTGTTTGTTGTTGTTGTTCATGTTGAAGTCGTCACACACTGAACTCTGAGGCTACGTAACGCGGAAAAGAGAGAGCATTGAGATTTGAGGCTGAGAAACGGGATTGGGATTGGATGACAGGGGTTATTGGGACGGGACACTTTTGTCTCACTTTGTCTCACTTGTCTGACTGCCCTGAGCCACGTGTAAGATAATTACGTAATTCGTGGTTCAGACGGTCAAGGTTCTCAGTCTAGCATATCAAGTTAGTGGCATAAAAAAAGGTCGACAAATCTCTTACTTAGAGAAGTCCGTCCTTGATAGGAGTTCAGCGAAACGCTGGCAACTGTTGTTAGTTATGCATGGCAACCTAGTTGGCAATAACATCGGAGTCTTATTACTCCGTAACTACCGTAGCGGGAAACCTTCATGGGTGGGAACCATTAAAATGCGTGATTACAGTTGTGTAGTTTAGTACGACTCATTATTTTGGAGCAGTTATAAAGAGAACAACAGTTCTGATTTTCATAATGGTTATTGCATTCGGAACCGTTGTTTATTTGATAACCGTTATTGAAATCAGAACGATTATTACATTTAAAATGGTTATTAAAAAATTTCCGAGTATTTAATTAGTCAAATTTCTACTAAATTATTAGCTTAAATTTTATAGTTCTAGTAGGTATTAAGGCCTTTCATTATAAGGACGCGCTTAAATTATGCAAAATTATATATAGGCTTAGCCTCCACCACCGCTACACTATATCCACCATTATAACTTAAACCCTAACTTAAAAACTGTCCACCATTTAGTCGTTAAACCAACCGTTTAGCCGCATTAACCTACACTCACACGCCCACCTAAGTCTAACATACTTAAGTCCAATACGCTTAAGTCTAACATGCTTAAGTTTAATATGCTCTTTTTACCCATATACTACCACTATTATTAATCTATTTAAAGCTATATTATAAGCATAATATATGTAAGTTATCGTAATTATTATTATTATAATCAGTTACTATCAATATCTATAGTCTTAAATAATAAAAAAGTAGTTAATACTTATTATAAGGGATAAAGGAATAGTTATATACTTAAGCTTTCGAATTTAAAGTAAGTATATATCTTAGTTAACTTATAAGGTTTTAACACCCGGGATAGGAACTATATATAAGTAAATGGGGCGAATAGTTATTATTAAATTACAGTTATTTATTAAGTATTTATATAAACTTATTAGTTTTCTTATTAACTGCTTTATTAATATTTTTATTTTCGGCGCTTTAAGCAGTTAAAGCTTTAATAGCGGCCTCCCACGCTTATTTTAATAGCCGATCTTTATAACTATAAAGCTGAAAGCTCGCTTTACCTGCTTAAATCTTCCCACGAGTTAGTATTTTTATAAGTTATTAAAACGTGGTTATAGTTATAAAAGGGAGAAAAAGAGCTCGCGGGTAAAAGAGGTGGAAGTAAAAAGATTAATAGCTTATAGTTAGTAAGTAGTAAGCGGGCTTAAACTTATAAGATTTAATAATACTACGTTAAATATAATGTTAATATATAAGTCACCCTTTTTTCACCTTAATATTATATTACTCTTTTCTTATATAAGATTTAACTTAAATGTTAAATAAACTTAATATAAAATAAACTTTATTAAATTATTAATAAAAAATAATATTAAACTAATGGATTAGCGTTATATATATAACCCTTTTTTACTTATACTTTTTTCACTTCTTCCCTTTTATTAACTTCTTCCTTTTATTAACTTTTATAATACGTATTTTTCATCTTTACTTAAATTTCTTATTTTAATTAAAGTAAGTTCGTTAATAATAAGAACTAATACGCGTAAATTAATATCTTTATTACCTTTACTTATTACGATTAAAGTTTAATATTTTTTCACGTTAACTTTATACGTCGCGTTAATATTATATTATAACTAATTATATATATTCACTTATATTTACTTATATTCACTTATTTTCTTTATTTTAAACATTATTATTAACGTCTTTTTAATAGCTTATTATATTTAAAAATAAATTATTACGACTTAATCGTTAAGTTTATAAGGTTAGTAATAAAGGTATAAGTATTAATTATAAATCTTAAGTAAGTACTTTATTAATATAATTAATATAATATATAACTAATATTTAATAAGTTCCTCTTTTATATTAACTTATTTAACTAACTTTATCCTCCATTAATATCCTTACTTTATATTAGCCTATTTAATCT
The DNA here is from genome assembly GCA_033297225.1 of Diplogelasinospora grovesii. Taxonomy (NCBI): domain Eukaryota; kingdom Fungi; phylum Ascomycota; class Sordariomycetes; order Sordariales; family Diplogelasinosporaceae; genus Diplogelasinospora; species Diplogelasinospora grovesii. The sequence goes on from MU853761.1 coordinate 556,269, forward strand.
ACTAATAATAATATGTATTTTATTAAGGTATTAAAGGATAACTAATTTATTTATTAACTCGTTAACTAACTAATTAATTAATCTCTTACTCTTTTACGAACTCTTTTACTTATATTAGCTCGTATCCTTATTAACTTAAATCTTTTTTAACTTAAATAAAATAAAGCCCCTACCCTTATTATTTAAACCCTTACCCTTATTATTTAAATCTCTATCTTTATCGCTTAAACCTTCGCCCTTATCACTTAAATCCCCGCCCGCGTTTAAACTCTTAAAATAGTTAAAATAAGCCGTAATGGTTTTATAATTAAAGGCACTCTTAAGAAAACTAGCTTATTATTATTTAATATATACTTATTAGCATTTAAGTTATTAACTTATAAGGCTTATATTAAAATTATTAATTACATTACCTGCTTAGTTTACCCGTAAGTAAAAGACTTAATTCCGATAATAAGTAATAAGGAGATAAAGGTGAAAAACATTATTACTTAAAAAATGCTTAAGCTTTACTTTATTTATATGATAAATAAGCTAATAACGAGATTAATACTGAATTATTTTCCTTAAGTAGATACTTAATTTAAAATATTTAACACGTTATATAAGTATGCTTTAAAAGTATTTAAGAACTATAAGTATTAAATTTTATAAGAAAGTATTTATATAAGTACCTTTTATTATATATCCCGTTTAAATGCTTATTAACATTTATTATAATAAGAATAAGCTATTAAGTAGTATTATAACTTTAAAGATACCGACTTTTATATTAATAAAGACTTTTAAACTTATTAAAAGGATGAAACTTATATTAAAAATTAAATATATAACCAGTTAAATAAATCGGTTTATATAACTTACTTTAAACTGGTCATTAAAATTCTTCTTTAAAAAGATAACTTTTTAAATAAAGATAGTGCTTATAAGAAATAATAATATTACTTTAAGATTATTATTATTACTTTACTTATAATTATTAAGAAGGTTATTATTTAAAAGGTAGAACTTAATAAAGAGAAGCTTTAACGTTTAAATGTTTAACATTAAGTTAAAAGTGTTAACTTATGTGATTAAGTATTATAAGCCTTCGAAGCCCTTTATATATATAAGGGTTTTAAAAAGATTAAATTACGTTATTTTAATTAAATAAGTTTTAAGGTAAATAATAATAACCTTTAAGCATTTAACTATTTAGCTACTTATATCCTTTAAGAACTTAATAAGCTTCTTACGAACGACTTTTTATTAAACTTTAATAACTTTAACTCCGACTTTAATTCCGACCTCTTTATTAGCTTATCTTATACTAACTTATCTTATATTAACTTATCTTATATTAACTTATCTTATATTAGCTTATCTTATGTTAACTTATTTTATATTACTTTATTTAGTAACTATTATTATTATTAATTAAGTCTTTTTAATATATTTAACTTAACTCCCTCCCTTTTTAACTTATTATCATCCTTTTATCCTCCTTATTTAAGTTTTTCCTTTACCGCTTTTAGTTATAGTTTGTTTAGCTTCTTTCTCACCTTATTAAAAGATAATAAAAAGGACGTAGCTTTCGCTTTATTAAAGGTAAGATAAAGGAAACGTCGGCGCGAGAATAAATTAAGTCTTAATAAAGGCCATAATTAATAAGCTTAAAGTATCGCCGCCGCCGCCGTTACCGCCGTTACTATTAACGAGTTGCCCGATTATACGTTAAATAAAGATTTATTTAAGTAGTTTATTTAACCGCTGCCACCCGCTATATAATAATTTACTTAGCTATCGATGCCTACTTAATAACTGCTCGCTTAATAATAGTCCGCTTAGCAGCAGCCACTAACCTCCCCGCTCTCTTTATAATGATTATATACTTAGGAAGAATAAAAAGCAGTAAATAAGGCCGAGAAAAAGCGCGAAAGGGCCGAGAAGAAAGCGTAAAAAGAGCGCGAGAAGGTTAAAAAAAAGGCTGAGAAAGAACATAAGAAGGCGGTAAAGGAAGAGAGTGGGTATATTAAGCATACCGGCTTAAAAGAGCGGTAAAAGCAGCATTAAATAATAAAAGTCGTTATTATACCTGCCGATTACGTTAATGCCCCGTATCCTCGGCGATACATATATGTAATTGCCCGATAAGTATAAAGAAGATAAGAATAAAGAGGATATAAATACGAATATAAATATAATAGTACTGCCGATAAAGATAATAAAGATAACGATGTTATTATAAATAATAGTAATAATATAAGTATAAAGCATGTGTATATAAAGCATATATTTCTTTATTATATAGGTTACTTTTAAGTAGTTATAACGTCCTTTTTTTTTTTTTTTTTTATCTTATTTTACTTTTACTCTTACTTATCTTATCTTACTTATCTTTTATATTTTTTTTTTACTTATATTATTAAAGTAAATATTAGGTTCACTTACCTTATAGTATAAATAATACCCGTACTTTTTTATAATTAAAAATTTATAATATTAACGGCTAATTAAATAGATCGTTAACGAATAAAAAAATTAGTAAGGTATTTAACAACCATTCCGATTTTAATAACTGTTCTGATTTTAATAACCATTCCGATTTTAATAACGGTTCTACATTTAACTAGCGTTCTAGTGCACAGAATGCTTAGCATGGTTATTTAATAGTAATTAAGGTTTTACCCTACAGCATTTTCCCACTATAGTAGTGATATGAGATAGCGCACTGGTAGTGGGGCTTCAGCGGGCGACAAATTGGGGGCAGAAAACGGAAGCTAAAAACGGTGCGGGCTAATACTACGGTAGTGTACATACGTCTATAGGCGGCAGGAAAGAGAACGTACCGAAAGCTGGCCTAGGCGTGAACGCTGAGAATAACTAGCAGGATGGGGCTTGCGGCCTGGGGCGGCAGCACGGGCCTTCATCAGCGTGGAAGAAGATTATTGGAGTTCCATACTGTTATATCCATTCCTCCACGCAGAAGTTCGAAGAATCCAATATCACCGTACATAGGAGGTAACTATCTTCATACAGGTTACCTTTCACCGATATACCTCCGTTACAGTCACGGGTATCTTGATTTTATCCCCCCTGGCTACGTATTGTACAACAGTGGATTATTTTACAGTAGGTACCTACACAGTATCTAACATGACCGCGCAATTGCATACACAAAGACTCTTAGTCTTCGACCGGCTGCGGCGGAAACAGCCCATCATTTGATCCCTTGCCAGGATTGTGCAACGGTGTGCCATAATCCGTATCGCTAAACGGCCGGGCGTGCTCAAGCGTCCTCTTGTCCTTCGCGACGCCCAATCTGTCGAGTAACTCGGTGGCCTTGTCAGGTATGAATGGCTGCAAGAGGATCCCGACGGCCCGTAGCGACTCCGACGCCAGATAGACCGTCTCCGTAACAAACGCCTTGCTTGCCTCATCGTCGTTCTTGGCCCATATCCATGGCTCGGCACGGGTCAGGAACTTGTTTGTCTGGGCTGGTGTTAGTGATGTAGCCATAAGTGGACCTCCAGGCTCACTGCGATACGGGACATACCTCATCTGCAGCAACCATAATCGCGCGCAGGGCAGCACTCGGGTGCAGCCGCTCCATGTGTCCAGCCACGGCCGACGGCAGTTTCTGTAGCATCTCGCCATGGGCTTCGAGCACGTCGTTCATGATCCCCTGCCCCTTGAGCCTAGTTATGCCATTCTCGTCCGACATCCTGGCGACAGCCTCCCGTACACTCCAGGCCTTTGGCCGAGTGATGCGGCCCGTCAGGTTGCCGAGTCCCCACTGCAGAAGCTTCTTGTACCTTTCCACAATAGCCGCGTTGCTGTAGTCAGCATCGTCGGCGATGCCGCCGTCGTGGATCAGGTAAAAGCGCATTGTGTCGACTCCCCATCGGTCAATGGCAAAGAAAGGGTTGACCACGTTCCCAATCGACTTAGACATCTTCTTCCGGTCAAGTGTCCAGTGCGAGTGGCTGAGCACCCTTTTCGGCAGCGGGAGGTCAAGGGCCAGCAGCAGGGCGGGCCAGTATACGCAGTGGAACCTGAGGATGTCCTTCCCGATAACGTGCACATCGGCCGGCCAACCGCCTTCGTGCTCGCGCCCAGGCGTCCATGTCGGGAAACCCGCCTTCGTGATGTAGTTGATCAGCGCGTCCACCCAGACGTACACGGTCTGGCTCGGATCGTCGGGGACGGGGATGCCCCAGCTCAGTCGCTCGACGGGCCGTGAGATGGAGAGATCCTCCAAGTTGTTCTTGACCCAGTCCACCACCTGGTTCATCCGTGCCGCCGGAACCACCCATTCAGGGTTCTTCTCGTAGAACTCGAGCAAGCGGTCTTTCAGCGCCGTCATTCGGAAATGGTAGTTCTTCTCCTCCGTCCACTCGACCGCGTTCCCGCTCTCGATAGATGCCCAGTGCACCCGTCCGGTGAAGGGGTCGATCTTCTTCTCGAGGGCCGACTCCGGGTAGAAGCATTCGTCGCTCACGCAGTACCACCCCTCGTGCTTAGACTCGTATATATACCCCTTCTCCCGCAGGAGGAACCAAAAGTGCTTGACAGCATCCACGTGGTCCTGATCGGTCGTGCGGATGAAGAAGTCGTTGTCGATCAGCGACTTTTGCGCTAGATCCTCAAACTTGGCGGCGTTGGCGTCGCAGAACTGCTTCGGCGGCATGTCGTCGAGGGCTGCGGCGCGCTGCACCTTCATTCCATGCTCGTCGGTTCCCGTGCACAGCAGCGCTCGTTCTCCGGCGAGTGTCTTCCATCGCTTCAGGACGTCGGCCAGCACCATCGAGTACATGTGCCCGATATGCGGCGAGGCATTGACGTAGAAGATTGGCGTCGTGACATAGTACGGCTTCGTGGACGGTGGCGTGGTAGTCGTGGATGTGAATCGTCTAGGCGCGACGACGGCAGCCCTAGATTGGCCTCGGCAGGAGGGACATATCCAGCTCCTTCCGGGTAAAGAAGCTGCAGAGCGCCATCTTAGACCAAGTCGACGCGCTGCGGCTGGCCTGAGAAGCTCCATTTGGCAGCAATTGACGTCGCAATCGAGCTGCTCGGACGATATGACAGCACTGAAAACGGAAACTGCCGTAACTTCACATCGAAATACTTCGCCGATTGATCAAGCTGACGGTTCGGGAAGGCGGTGAAGACGATAAGAAACTGGTACCTAAAGCGGCAGTTTTTTGGCGTGTGCTAACCCCGCAGAATCTAGCGGTTCCCGCCTGCTAAAATCGGCGGTAGTATTCCCACCCCGCCATGCCATCCTCTTGGCTTCAAAACCAGCGCCCCAGTATTCATGGATTCTCGCGCGCAAAAGGCCAGGAAAAGGCCAGGCAAATGACTGCATGTTTTTGCGCTCGAAGTAACACTATGTTTTGCGCTAACAGTTACGCGTGTTGTAGCCTGCCTTTTTGCTGCGCGTACCTTATCCCTGAGCAAAGCAAGGGGTGGTTGTGGCTGAATCGTGCCGTGACTGGGTGCATGCACTGCATCTCAATAAAGTATGCTACATACAGCCACTTCTGTCTTCACTAGGTCCCTCTAGCCTTTCCGGTAGAAGGATACTTGAGTTTTTCAAGATCCATCCGCTCTAAGAACGCCCAGCATAGGTATACCCTCCTCGTCCTCGCATTTCTGTACTGTAGTTCGAGTGAAGAAGCGCTCCCACCAGTAATTATAATGTTCCAGATAGTTCACATGGATCCGCATCCATCCTTTAAACCTAGACTTATGCCGGGGGTGAGGGTTCCGCCGTTCCTCTGCCGCCTCATCGTTCAGAACCCAGATCCAGCCCTTTATTAGCCTTACCTGAGTCAAAGAGAAGGGGAAGGTAGGTTACAAGCTGCATGACAAAACATGCGGGCCGTTGGCTATTTATCGACATGCCGCCGCGATACCTACCTAGTAATCCGTTGTCGTATGATAGCCAAGGGTAATAAAACCAAGATGCCCGTGATTGTGACGAAAGTATATCGGTGAAAGGCAACTTCCATGAAGCTAGCTGTAGATATTTCTGTAGACGTCGTATTATACGCCGTTGCGCAAGAGCAGCGCCAAATTCATGGGTTTCTTCTCCATTTCAGTGCACAGTGCTAAAAAAAATCCACTCAATCAATCCATTTAGCGCTTATGTGCAACACATGCCTACACATCAAGTTACCTAACCCAAGTTCACAATCACCCACCTTGGAGTGGTCAAAATGAGGATAAATGAGTTTACAGGTAAGCATCCTTCACACCCCGAACATTATGTAACTGCGACTGACTCGAAAAGCTGTGTCCACCTCACGGGTTCTCCTCGTGCCCTATGAAGCGCGGCATGTCCTGACATATCATGCCTGGATGGAAGATCCTGTACGCATACCCTTCCGCTCTTCTTCTCGTATTTAGGAAGGAGATCGCTAAATGTGTGTAAGGCAATCCAAGAAGCAACCGCCTCTGAGCGCTTGACTCTAGAGGAGGAGTACGAGAACCAGCAATCGTGGCGGACCGCGCATGACAAGCTGACGTTCATCGTCTGTCATCCGCTCTCCTCGACACCACTTATCTTCTCCGAGAAGGGTTCATTATCCGTTCTGGCAGGGGAGGTGGATTCACCAGACCGAATGGTCGGGGATATCAACTTCTTCCTGTACCCTTACGACTCTGACGGCTCTGACAACTCGACCGATGACGACGGGTTATGTGGGGAGGTGGACATCATGATAGCCAACCCTAACGACCGCGGTAAGGGCGTTGGTCGGGCCGCAGCACTGGCCTTTTTACATTACATCTTTAGCCACCTCCCCCTAATACTCAACGAATACCACACCCCCAATGACCACCAAAAAGAAAACATCAGACCAGACAGCAAAGGGGGTTCAAGGTTAAAGCAGCTAATGGTCAAGATCAAAGCCGACAATACACACAGCATAAACCTGTTCAAGAGTCTTGGTTTTCAGCAGGACGGGGAGGTCAACTATTTCGGCGAGGTCAAGCTCACCCTCACCGAGTTCGACGCCTTCAGGGAAGAAAATGTTGTTCCAGAGGGTTATGTGGAATTAGTCTATCAGCAGCAGCCTCCAAATTAATAAACACGCATTTATCGTTTTCTGTAATACCCAACCCACCTAAACCACCCATATCTACTTTGTGTGTGTACCTGTGTGTCCCTGTGTGTGTAGTATATTAGACGCCATAGACCTCCTTGTACTTGCCCAACATGCTCAGATTAATATTCGAGCCCCCGCAGACAATGAGCACCACGTTCCTGCTCGCCCATTCGTCGTCTGTCAACCCCTTTCCAAGATACTTTCTCAAATCCCCATTGTATGCCGTCGCAATGGTAGCGCCACAGGCAACCTCCACCAACAGCCGTGCATCATCTAGAAGTCTGACACAGCCCATCACCGCCTCGGCATCGGTGACAGTACCACTCACCAACCCTCCAGATTGTGACTGCGACTGGTTGTAGTGCTGGACCCATTCCCACGTCTTTTCCGCCACCCTCGTCGCTCCAAGACTCGTCGCGATGCTGGTAATACCCGGAAGGGTTACAAGTTCACCAGCTTTGACGCTGGCGTTGAGCGAGTCTGCTCCGACCGTCTCAATGGCCAGGATAGTTGGCGACTGTCCACGGCCGAGGAGTTTTCCGTGTTTCTCGACGCCCTCGAGAACGCCGTTGAGGAGACCGCCACCGCCGACGTTGCATACGATACCGTCAATGGGTATAGACGGGTCACACTGCTGGGCCATCTCGTCGACAAGCGTGGCTGCGCCGGACCAGATGTCTGGGTGGTCAAACGGCGGGACATAGATGCCACGGGAGGTGGGATCTTGGTTGGCTAAGAAGGTGGTGCGGAGATACCTGTCTGCTTCGAACCAGTTCGCTCCTCTTTGGATCACCTCCACGCCAGAGAAGTCGCGCAGCTTGCTGACCATGAACTCTGAGGTACTGGTGGGAACAACGATGGTGGCCTTCCGGCGCAACGTGGCGGCCGTGGTGGCGCATGCTAGCCCGGCGTTGCCGCCGGAGGAGCAGTAGAAGTGCACGTCGTCCTGGTTAGAGTGGGAAGAGGAACATGGGGAGGTATTAGAGAGGGCTTGGAGCATCATGTTTCCGATACCACTATATACATCGTTAGTAACGGGCAGGTAGAAACTTGACGGAGAAACAATATCATGAGGTTTAGGTGGGTGAGACGATACGTGATGCTCGGAGTGGGAGGGGACGTGATGTTAAGGGTAATAATAAAAGGGCATAAGGGGGGGAAAGTAGTAAGATATTAGGGGGGGGGGGCGACGGAGGGGGGAGTGAGGGGAGGCAGTGCATACCGAGACTTGAACGACCCTGAAGGTTGGAGGTTCTCCAGCTTGAGAAAGATATTGCAGCCTGCCGCGCGGGAAACGGGCGCGGAGAAGATGAGTGGTGTCTCGATCCATGGCTTTGGTGGTTCTGTGGTCATGGAACCCATCTTGAGCGCGATATGTGTGGTGATCACTTGGGTATGTCTGCAGGGTCTCGACGTTTAGATGTTGTCAGGGGGCGCAGCGAAATGTACTATGAGCAGCACAGACAAGCTCTTCGGATTATACGTCACTGCAAACGAACGAATCGGTTTCAAACGAGTTCAACTGATGTACACAGGGTTGTTATAAGTGTTTTTGAACTTGGACGTTGTCGGGTATTTGAACTTCGTCCTCATTGTGAGGTGGAAACGGACGGGGTTTATGAAACAGGCAGCAGGACGATGAGATAAGGAAAACCACAACAAATGGAACGTGTTCCAGTCCGGTGATGGGCGGTATTACATAAAACATTTCAACCCTCCATAACTCATGACCTTCCTCCTCCGGACAAGTTGACTTCACGAAGTAACTCCTTGCTCCGCTCCGTCGCAATTATTTGGATGCACGGTGTACAAGGTTCGGAAGCTTAAAAAAAACCTTTGACACGGACAGGCACCACGTGCCAAGGCGAGTAGGGCGTTCGTGCCGGTTCTTATCGAACGCCCTTCGAACGCCCTTTCTAAACCGACGGTAAACGAACGACGCTAACACGTTCAACCCGTTCCCCGGGTCCCGAAAACCGGAGCCCTTCTCCACTCCAACCACCAACACCTTCCGCTTTTACATCCGAATACCAACCATAACGCGTCAATTGCACTTACACCCCTAAAATTACGTGCGTTAGGTTCCCCGGATCTTGGACGCGCATCCGACAAGTTAGTCAATGGCTTGGGAGTTAGCAATCTATTCCATAATATTTTGGTCTGGCCTTTGAGACCCCGACACATCATCAGATGTCCAATGTGTTTGCAAATTACGGTGTCACGGGGTGTTTGTCATGGCGTTCACTAGAGGAAGGTACAGGAGGGAGGTTCCTTCCTGGCTGGGTGGTTTGCTCGGCCTCTCCAGCAAACTGAAGTGGCTGCCATTTTCTCTGTTCCTCCCTCCGCTTCTTCTCACCGGGCATTCCGCCCTACATCATCATGTTTGTGTCGTACAGATAATCCAATGTCATGTTGATTGAACACCGGCCCTTTTTTCATCGCTGAATAGCCCATTGAGCGCTTCTCCGCTCACATGCAGCGTCTTCCTCCCTTGCCTTTGTTCGCCGTTTGGACGACCTTTCAGCATCTTATCACTTCTTTCTACACTGCACGTCTAAGCGTAGAACAAGACCTTGTTACCATGCATCATGCACACGCTGGCTGCTCTGCTTTTATGCTCTCTCCTTCGCTATATTCACTCTCATAGCTGTCAACTTCTTGTCCTGCTGTAAAGGCCGCTGCGATGGCCCGGCGACGCAAGTACGACGTTACCTCCCTCCTTTTGAAGATGCGCCTGCATCAAAGAACGGACGCCTTGCCTGCATCGATAACTGTCTGATACGAGCGCATTGGACCTTACGTTCATCATGGATGATGAGATGGAAGGTCGAACGATGGTTTTGGCCGTCACCATCGACTTGCTGATGTTCTACGGCGCCGACTTCTATCTTGTTCTTAGTTGCCCTTGACCGTTTGCCTTGTCAAAGATCAGACGACATACCGAACCGTTTCTCTTTCAGATGCCGGCAACGTTGGTGAGTGCTCCCGGTCCTAGGAACGGGAGCACCGATGGTGCTATCTTTCTTCCTTCGGATTCTTCGACAGCAAGGTCTAGGACCGACCTCACTCATGTCAAGCTGGACATCTCCCTCATCACTTACATAGAAATCTTCCAAGCTTCATGCCTCCGTCACCTTTCAGACAGTCCGCGGTACAACATGCTGGCATCAATCCTGATCCTCATCATCTTCTGAAGTCGTCTCGGGCATCACGACCACCGGTAAGTTCTTGTCTTGATAATCCTCACCACCATCTTGCCGCACCTTTATCCCTAGTTCACTTCAGTGCATATATGTTTTATCTGTCCTGTTCTTCTAAACACTTCCATGACAGCTCCCTGGCAACGGGCAATTTCTTCACTCATACTGTTGGACTGCTTGAACATCCATCACCTGCTAGTTAGGGCAGTCGCTGCTAGCGGCAATTGCTGCATGCCGATACCCCAAACCGGATATAACCTCACATCTGCTTGAAACCCTTTCCTTCTTTCTCAACATCACTGGCAATGCAGTGAAGGGGACAAACGCATTCTCACTTACACTCATCTTTCACAGGCACTTCAGAAAATTCCAGGTTTACCAGAGAATCTCAGAAGCTGAGGTTCAGGTCAGTAAGACATCTCAACGCCAAGACTGTTTCCCCTCATGCCAAAGCCATACCTTACCCAACCCAATAGAGAATCAAGGCTACTGCTATCATTTTGCCATACTGAACACCCCCTGAAATCCTATATACTGTTCAAATACATTCTTTCCAATAATGTATAAATATATTACCCAGATATCCATAATTCACACTTGCATGAATTACCCCCGAGGTGACTTGGTGACTAGAGGCTAACTGGAACAGGCACCAACATGGCGAACAGCGCACTCAATACGCATCAAGGCTGGATTGATCAGGACTTCCGGAAGTTTTACAATAACTCTACGCCCTTCTCGGTCACCCGTGATCCACTCCCTAGTCCGTCCTCGCGGGTTGGGCAATGGCTAGCCTTTCAGGAGGCCTACAGTCAATCGAAGGGCTTAAGGGATGTTGAATTTACACCTCCCCTCGTTGAGCTTCGGGGCAGGGACTCGAGTGCCAGACACCAAAGCACTGCAGAACCTGGTCGCCACTCTAGAGCTCTTGGACGTCGGAGCCCTGAGCCTCTCCCTGTTTCTCCGGTGGCTCTAGCTAAGCCCGGCAAACGAAAGTTCTCTTACAATGGAAACCGTGACGAGGAACCTTCTGTCCCAGAACCTCGGCGTAGTCTACTCGACCGTGGGCTGAAGAAGCCCCTGAACCGGTACACAAGTCCTGAGACATTGGACTGCATTGTGGTAGCACCGCTGCCAGACCCAACACCGGCGAAGAAGACCAAGAAATCCCAGCCGGCGAGAAAAACCAAGCAATCCCATCCGGCGAGGAAAACCAAGCAATCCCAGCCGCCAGCAAAGAAGGTCCAACATGTGCATCGACTCCCACCATTACGGCCGCAAACGCCGACACAGCAGCCTGAGACACAGCCAGAGACGCAGCTGCAGCCGCAAACTCAGACGCCAACGGAGCCAGAGACGCCACTCGAGCCACAGAGGAAGCGACAAAAGCAGCAGCACAGTCCCAAGTTGGCTACGCAGTCTCCGCCCCCGTCTCAGCGGCACGCAGACGTGGCTGAGCCGAGCACTGAAGAAATCAACGAGGTTCTAAACTCGGTGCAGCCGCAGGCATCCCATTTCTTCATGCTAGCCCCTGAGGTTCGCGACAAGATTTATCGCCACCTGCTCGTCTCGCAGAAACCAGTCCAGGTGAAAAACCTGTGGACAGAAGTGGTTCCTTACACTACGCGGCCCAAACGCAGCTGCCGTGGCCGCCGTGATCGTCAAGATGGCGGTCGCGGTAACCAGCTATCAGAAGAGATCAGCGTAAAGTGGAACAATATTGTCGACACCGACACGGGAGATAGGATCGATACCAGAATCCTGCGCGTGTGCAGGCAGGCTGCCTACGAGGGGGCGCGGGTGCTATACTCGGAGAACAAGTTTCTCTACCTCCTGCGTGATCCGCCTGCAACTATTGGACTCTCCTCGTCCCCCTCGTCATCACCACCCTCCTCGCCGGTTCCGCAGGGCAAACGCTATCGTCATGTACACTCCGCAGGGGAGCAGCATCGTACATCGTTTGATGGTCGGCTCATGATCAACGTGGCCAAATACGGGCACCTCTTTCGACATTTGGCCTTGGAACTGGAGCCTAATCGCTCAGGACCGGAGTATCTGAGACTGATGGAGTGGGCTCTGAAAGCACTCGTCAATCCAACTATCCCGCTACAGTCTCGCCCCGGATCTCCGCCTCCCAGATCCTGCCGCGCATCGCAAAACAAGAACATCTTTCTCGACACGCTGACGATAACCACTACCCCGTTCTACGAATATAACCAGCGCATGCGCGGGGAGCTAGAGGAGGACGATGATGACATTGACAGCGACCTTGACATTCACTCTGGAAACGAAGATCAACGCATACCGGGACGATACTGGAGCGTAGTCAACCTATTTGGCAAAGGCACTCGGGTGATGAAAGCCTTGGAACGCATCGATACTAATTTCTTGCGCCTGAATGTACACGTCTTGGCCAACCCACCCACCCCCTTTGACGATGAAGATTACAATGCCGGGGCCAAGAAGGTGGAACAGGCAAGGTGGCGACATCTTGAAGCTACGCTCGATCTTCGGTACCTGCCTCGCCACATGAACGCCCTGGCAAGGGATGATTTGTTGGGATGCACCATGTGGACGAACGATGTGCTCGTTGACAAGCAGCGTGCTGAAAGGGGAAGGCTGGCTCAGGAAGGGCTCGCGAGATTACGAAGAAGCGTTAAAGAGGTTTGTCTTGAGACGGACAAGGCAGTGGCCGACGGGGGATTCTGGGAGGATCATGATGTTGCTGAGGCGCGTCGTCGAGAAATCCAGGAGAAACACGAGAGGACGTTCGAGGGCGGCGAGGGTGCTGCGCAGTTGTTCAGTTTGAACATGAACACTGAGATGACCTAGAAGATCAATCATCATGACAACAGCAACGACTATTGCAGCACCACCACTGATAGACCACCACGACGTAAAGGACCATCCCTTATGCTCTCTATTAATTGTCACGGTATCAACGGGCGGTTGAAAGCGTATTGGGCTGCTTCACACGCAAGTGCATAGAAAAAGGAAACATAACATGCATACACTCGAGCAGACTAAAATATGGTGGTGTGCGGAGGGACGAAGCGGTGGTGGGAATAGGTAGCTTTTGGTAGAAGGTCCAGATTTGGTCTCCTGATTGGGGAAGTGAATAACTTGCCCCTGAACTCTTTCTCTTTTTTCCCCTTTCCTTTTAGTCTCGGGGGTTGGTTGGTGCGTATGAAAATGGGGTTTCGCATATTTGGAACAGGCGTTGCATTTTTTTTTTTTGTTTTGGAGTTTGTCTTGTCTTATTCCTGGGATGATGGAGAGGGGAGGGGATGATTGATGATTGATGACCGGCGCGTTTTTTTTCTTTCTTAGCATGGACACTTTTGTTTATACAACTGTCATAGTCTTCATAGCACTCATAACACACACACACACACACACTGCTTTTTCTTTCTTATATATGCTTTCAAGCAACTATCTTGACCTTGGTTACGTCCAGCGTTTCCGTGTCAACCAGTACGACCTCTCGTGTGTGTACAAATGACGGGACGGCAATTAACCTAACCGCTTGCCCATCCGGTCCGGTAATCGTCTCCGTGCCAAACTCCGGCTGACACCCGACAAAATACAAGTGTGGACACTCCTTCATGACGAACGGCTCGTCCTCTTGGAAGGGGTATGCCCAGAGGGTGTCTGGTGCCGTGGGCGCGGAACATCTCCATCGACACATGGCCTCCATCACCCCTAACCTGTCTTCAGAGTCTACGTACTTCATGATGTCATCTAGGTTCTGTCCGCCTGTACCCAAAACCCGCCAGCCTTCCACCTCGCCCTCCCAGGGGTTGGTCACGTTGTCGAGCCATCCTCCGGTTTTCGTGCCTGGCATTGCCGTGTATACGCGTGAGCGGGGGAACATCGCAGGGTGTATTGGCTGTTGTGGATAGCTGGCGTTCGCAGGGTCTGTGGTTCCGGGGAGTATGGTGACCGGCATGGTGGGCAGCAGTTCCGACAGGAACTCGTCAAAGAGCTGTGCGGGCAGGGGATTGTACGACGCGCTGTCGTATCCGTACTTCTTGTGGGCCAGTGTCTTTTTTTTGTGTCTGTTGGTGCTGTTGGTGTAGGTCTCGTCCACCCCGGCTGCTGGCTCGCGGAGCTCGTTGTTTATCGAGTTTCCTGCGATTACGAGACGGCTTATCTGTGCAATCGACTCTTGTGTGGCTGGGTCGAGAGATTCGCCGAGCAGGAACTCGAGTAAAAGGTGGAGTTCCATGGCATATGATGTGTCATGCCCGCTGAATTCGAGGCCAGATACGATGGCAATCTTTTTACCACCGGTTTTCGAGTTTGAGTCTGTACCACCCATGGGGACATCTTCTTTGGTTAGGGCGAATCGTTGGGGTTGGGGGGGTAAATCGGCGAATTTAATGTCGATAACCTCAAAATCGCCGTTGACGTTTTCGGTCCCCATGACGGCGATGATGCAGCCGGTGACTATAAACGTATCTTCAAGTACCGGCCCTGTCAGACGGATCCGGCCGCTGTCGTCCTCGAGCATTACGGAATCTGTGCCCGAGCCGGTGTAGTAGCGGTCGACCGTCGTGGGCGCGGATACCCACTGGTCGCGGCTGACATCTTCCAGTATGTTGGGCTTCGCGGGCATGTCCATGTATACTGTCCCTGCGACCCAGCAGAGCTCGCCCTGGCGCACATCAAGGACGCGCTCGACCTTCCTGGCGGATCCACCGCCAATCTCGATATCCGCCCAGGAGCGTTCGGCGATGGCTTCCACATGGGGTTTTATCTTTGTGAGGCGGAGAAAGTAAATGTCGGCGAATTGTTGCTTGTATGGTCGTTCTTTGGGGAGGGCGAAGGTGTGCAGAGGGTGGTAACTGCTTGAAGAGCGCTCTACCAAGAGCTCGGAGGAGGTGTCATCTTTTCTATGCAGAGTTAGGACACATGGGGGGGAGAAAGGGGGGAAGGAGGTAAAGGGGAACTTACGATGGCTTCTGTAAGAAAAGGGAGTCGATTTCTTCGAGTTTGACCATTGCGCCTGGATTTGGGTATCTCGGGTATTTGTAAGAAACGGAGGTACGCAATCTGGGATAGAAAGTGACGTTGCGAATCGTGGAGTGGGTATCTCTAGTGATGGTGGTTGTCGTTACGCTTGCTGCATTTATAGTACGTACAATGGGATGGGCTGAGAATAACTAACGGGGACGCGCCTGTATATTTCTAGACGCGATTGGGGACGCGACAGCTGTCTGACGTGCCCCGCACCCACCCACTAAAAGAGCAGATAAGACAAGACTTTGAGCGTGGGGTAGACTGTGCGTACCAAGGACCCCAGAAGAATTGACTTACCGCCTTTTTTATCCGGCAGAATCGGTACAGATAGCGCCAATCTGCAAGGCTGACCGCCAAAAAAAGTTCTGTAGTAGAAAATCAGACGGATTTTTGGTGGGTTGCGGCAAGAGCTACACTCAGGTGCCCCTCGTAACGACCATACAATCGTCAATTGAGCATGATCACGACTTGTGCACTCACCGCCAGATCTCCAGAAACACAGTCGCACCCCGCCGGTATGGAGCAACCAGAACTAGGCCCCCAAGTGAGGGTGACCTTTACCACCACCGAAGCGGATCTGCAGTTGGACGAGAGCAAGCGCCAGCTCCTCGTGCCCGCCGACATCCGCCGTTATGGCCTCTCACGTATCCTGAACTCCGAGTCGATGCTCGACCCCGAAAACCCCATCCCTTTCGACTTTCTCGTAAACGGCAGCTTTCTACAGTCCTCCCTCGAAGACTATTTGAAAGACAACGGCCTGTCGCTCGAATCAAACGTCACCCTGCAATACGTGCGAAGTCTGATACCCCCTGTATTCGAGGCGAGCTTCCAGCACGACGATTGGGTTTCCTCGGTGGACGTCCTTTCAGAATCCTCTCCCGCGGGTCGGTGGTCCGGTTCATCTTTCCAGCGCGGCAACGACAGAATCCTCAGTGCTTCGTTTGATGGACTCCTAAGGATATGGAACGCCAGTGGCCAGGTCCTCACCACTTCACCGTCTGGTAGTCAGGGTGGACATACCGCCAGCGTCAAGTCCGCGCGATGGCTGTCGAACACGCAGGTCGCTTCGGCGGGGGACGACCGCACGGTTCGCGTGTGGACATACTCAGACGCCTCCTCCGCCAGCTTGAAGCCGACGCTCGAACTGTACGGACATACACATGCAGTGGATTCGGTCGAGGTGGACGGCTCGACCAAGCGCATACTCACCGCGTCTCAGGACGGTGCCGTTGGATTCTGGACGACCTCCAAGACGTCTGCCCCGCAAGCCGACGCCTCTCTACTACCCAGCGCATACACTTCGAAACGGAGAAAGGTGGCCAACCCGTCCGTGTCCACCCCGCAGCGCGGCCCGCTGGCCATGATGAAGATACATGATCGCCCGGCCAGCGCGGCGGTCTTCGACCCCAAAGACAAGACGGTCGCATATTCGGCGTCGTGGGACCACTCGGTAAAGACGATCGACCTCACGACCAGCACCGTCGTCAGCACGGTACCCACATCACACCCGCTGTTCTCGCTCGCTGCGATACCGAGAGGCGCGTCAGCACCGCTGTTAGCGGCAGGCACATCTGCTAGACACATCACCATGATCGACCCCCGCGCTAGCGCTACCACCACGGCGGTAATGACACTGCGTGGACATAAAAATATGGTGGTCAGTCTCAGCCCGTCCCCGGATAACGAGTACTCCCTCGTGTCTGGGTCGCACGATGGCACCTGCCGCATTTGGGATCTCAGAAGCGTGCGACAGGCCACCAAGGACGAAGGGCTCGGTCGCGTCAGCGAGGCGGTGTACATCATTGAGCGGGAGAGCATGAAGGGGAAGAAGCAAGCTATCCCCGGTGACGGTTGCAAGGTGTTTGACGTGGTGTGGGACAAGCAGCTGGGGATTTTCAGTGCTGGTGAGGACAAGACGGTGCAGGCTAACAGCGGAAGAAATATCGTTACATAGGGTTAGCTTAAGCAACCAATAATGAAAGGTCAGGAAGTTCGGGTATCTCTATTGATGATGTGCAAGGTTGTTTCTAAAGTTGCTTATCTGATGGCGATGGTTGTTCTTGTAGTTGACAGAGTTGATACAGCGTCTTGTACCGAGACGATACAATCTCTTTGGGCAGTTTATCCAGCACGTCCGTTTTCATTCTCGCCTTTTCGAACGGCAGGTTTTCCCTCTCCAGGCGGATAGCTTCCATGATGTAATTCACCACGGTATTCGTCTGCAGGGGCGGGTCGCGCAGCAGTCCTGCGATGGCCTCTGGGTTTAGGTTTTTGTTGTTATGCCATAGGTAGTATGCACGCAGTATGTACGCTGCCGCGCGCGTCTTTGGGTGTGAGACGCGGTACTGCGCCGCCCAGACCTCTGCCTCTGTTACCCTAGCGTCTTTAGGAGGGGTATCATCTTTTTTGGGGGTTTTGCTGGCGGGCGGGTCTTTGATGACGGGCTCTGTTAAGATAGGATCATCGACCTCGATTCTGACACTAGCACCCAGGGATCGGAGGTACTTGGCAGTACTAGATAAGGACGGGTTGTTGTTGTTGTTGTTGTTGTTGTCGTCGTCCTTGGGTTCAAGGTCTGGCGTGTCGTCTGCCGTTGGGATAGTGACCCCGTCGGCTAGGCGAATGGGCTGGTTCAGCTCCGCGTGGTACGGCATGGGCGGAGTGGGGGATAGTTGCTGTCGTTTGTGGTTTAGGATCGCGTACAGCTGTATAGCGGCGTATGCATCTGATGCTGAATCTACACCCCATATTGTTAACAAAACGTAGAAGGTATGTGGGGAGGGGGTTAATTACAGATAACCTGATCCATCCGTAACTCCTTGGACCAGTCACTCGACCGGACATCTTGCCCTTTGAATATGGGGAGACAGAGATACTCTTGAACCTGCGTGGCTAGGCTGACGAGCTTCTTGTTGATGTTGTGGTGCTCCCCACTCGTAGAATATTTGACGAGCTTGTACAGGTGGCTGAGCTCGAAGATGCCTTTGGAGTCGATCCCCAGAAAGTTGCGTAACCGAGTACAGTCGCCCTTGATCCAGACACCCATCTTTGTAATCTCTGGGTCTTCCATGATTTTTTTGAGGGTTGGCGCAACGAGATCTGGGTCTTCCTTCTTGGGATACAGGGCTAGATGGAACAGTGCGATGCGGCTGGAAGAAGCAAGCTGTACCAGGCAGATGTTACGCCTGGGGCCCTGGGCCTTGGTGGCGTCGGGCGCCCATTCTAGATCGAAACCCAGGACCTTTTCGTGGGCAAAGTATTGTTGTAAAACGCGCTCCGTCGTGTGGCGGCTCTTGCAGTAGTGCACCTTGACCTTCTCCCCTGATGCTAGGGCATCATCGGATTCAGTGGCCTTGCGGTAGAGGTTGAATGACCAGAATGACTGGGGAGATCCTGCCACGGCCAGCTTCGCCTCCCGGAATAGATCGTCAGGGATCTTGTACTCGAGGGGTGTGAATGGCGGTTTGCAGTCCTCCTCATCAACCTCCTTCGTGGGCTCCTCCTTCTCTCCGGGGATTGCTGGTGCTGGCGCTGTTATGGTGTCATCCTGCACAGAGGCTTTCCCAAGCCCTGCTGCAAGAGACTCGATGGCTGCTGAGGAAGGGCTCTGCACATCCTGAGTCTTCACGCCCGTGACCTCTCCACGAGTTGTCTCTGAGAGCAATGACGCATTAAGAGCCTCGCTCTCACTCTGAGCCATGATCGCCGGAGCACTGGCACCGTGAAAGTGTCGAGCCAGGGGCAGCTGGGGATACACCACGGGACCGCGACCACCGTTGGCAAACACGATCCCTCGGCTTGGATGCCATAGTTTGTTGTTGTTGCTGCTGCCCATTCTCAGGGCAGTGGCAGTTTTATATGATCTTAGCACACGATTAGCCAAGAACATACCTCTTATACCCACACAGAAACCCACTGTTTATATGCACGACACTTGCCAATGCCATTGACACACGTGTGGCAGTGCCTGGCTGACATTACCAGACGGACCGCTTTATAGGATGTTCGGATTTGAGCGCCATGACTGCAAAACGTCATGACGCAGGTACGAATAATAACAAGCAATATAAAACGAGTGACCGCTACGGACTACATATGCAGGCAGTGAGACGCGCTGGACGGTTGTGAATCCCGGGTTAACGGTTATGGTTGGTTGGTTGCCCCACAGTGGTAGCCTAGAAGGTGGCCACCGAACGTCGCGAAGTCACGGGTGCCAAATCAATCAATCTTAACTCGCACACCAGCCACAATTGCTGCGCTGTGCTGAGCTGCGCCACACATCCCACCTTTGTTCAGTTCAGTTCCACCCAGCCGGGCCACCTCCCACCAGCACACCCACACCAACACTCCCCAGGTAGCTTGCTGCTCAACTTCTGTATATACCCTGCAGCAGTAAAAAGATATGGCGTCTAGTCTAGTATTACCGCTCGGTATAACCCCCCCCCACACCACCACCTCCCCCAAAACAAACCCTTTCTGTTTTGTAATATGTAAAACTGACAGGATTTTGTTGATGTAGAGCTAATCGACAAGTGCGTGGGCTCGCGCATCTGGGTCATCATGAAGGGGGACAAAGGTGGGGCAACCTTACCACCACCACCACCACCACCACCACCACCCACACTCTCAAAACTTGTCCATGAATCGCTGACACTCATGTGTGTGTGCAGAGTTTGCAGGTACCTTGATGGGATTCGACGACTACGTCAACATGGTTCTGGACGATGTCACTGAGTTGTACGTCCCCTCATCTCTCACCCCATCCCCGATATCTTTGCTAATTGGGGAAAAAGTGACTACTCGGGAAACCACACCAAGCTCAAGACGATACTGCTTAATGGGAATAACATCTGCATGGTAAGTCATCATACTGATCTTGTGGATGGGGGGTGTGAGCTGATGATTTGGAAATAGTTGATACCGGGAGGTGAAGGGCCTGTGGGCGTGGAATCGCCATGAGATAGATCTCACTTTATGGAATGGTGTTTGGGGAGGGATTCTTGGGGAAAAAAACTAGGTCACGAAACATGCAGAACCCGGCTGGAGGCCAATATGTTAGGTAGCAAGCTTTACCTGGGATCAAGCCGTATGATACCAAATTATCACCTTAAACTTCAAAGTTGGAAGAATCACGAATATTCGCTTTGTTGAGGAAAGTCGCTAAGCTTTATGGGCCTATCTCCCGTTTTGTAATTGACAAAAACATTGCCAATCGTATGCTAAAGTAGCTAAACCTGGACCTATTGATGTTTCCCATCCCTCACAACTCCTCAACTCCAGCCTACGAACGCCTATCCCAAATCCCAATACCCCACACTCCCAGAGAGCAGTGAGTGAGCTTAGAAGTTGCCGTTTGGCGGGCCCTGGCCGTTCGCATTGTTGTTCTGCTCGCCCTGGTCGGCGAACTGGCGCAGCGCAAACTCCTTCTGGAACTCCCGCCCGAGCTGCCCATACATGGCGACCAGCTGCTTGCAGGCCGTCACGAGAGCCTCGCGGGGAGTGATGGTCCCGTCGGTTTGGATACGCATCAAGACTTCCGGCACATTAGGATGGCCGACTAGATATCTGCGCGTTAGCCACCTTGCGTATAGATATATTTCCCCAGTAATAGCGGGGTACGCACTCTTGTATGCCGCCATCATAACGTGCGGCGCCTGCTGCAGATGGCAGGTCAATAGGTTTCCCAGGGTGTGGTCCTCTTTCAGAAGGGTGAAGTCAGAGGTGTTTGACATTCCTGCACATTCCTGTCAGTAACAAATCCGGCATATGCCAGGGTTGGGTGAGGTTGACGAACCAGTGAAGACCTTTTCAGTGATCTTCTTCTCTCCCTCCTGGAGGAGGAAAAGCTCGAATCTATGAATTCAAGTTAGCATCCCATCCGTATAAACAGTAGATAGCTAAAAATATCCGAACTTTGGATCCAGAACGTTGTCGTGTTTTTTATTATTGAATGCCATTTTTTCGTCCTGACAAATGGCAACCTGCAACTGTGTGTTGGGGTGAAAGTTGTTCGGGGGATGAGAGCGTCGCGGGGCCATGTTTAAATGCTGTTCACTTGAACTCCCGTTTTGGTAGCTCCTTCCCTCGCAGTCCCTCCTAATCTCGAGTGAATTGCTCGACCCGACACCATCTCGGCTGGCCTGAGGCAGAAACTGGCTGCCCCCCCTCTAACGCCATCACCTGAGTTGCCCAGCCATATCCAGTATATTCACCGGAGCAGGCAACCAGGCTGCCGGGTGGAAGAACACCTCGAGTCCCATCACACGACATCCATCGCTTCGGAGGTAGATCCATCAAAAACGGCCGTGACACACCAGACACACATGATTCGTTCACAGGGGCTTCGCTGGTGTAAGAGAGTGAAAGGAGAGTGGAGGACATTAACTAACCTATCCGGAGCGTTCATTGTGCGTTTTGCGTTGATGAACTGAACTGTCGATATATAGGTTATCCCTTCAACCCGTTCGCGTTCCCGGGTGGAAAAAAAGAAAAAAACTCTATCCAAAAAAGCAGCACGAGGGGAGTTTCGTTTTAAATAACTCGTCGCCAAAAAGAGTCCAAGATGGGGTTGAGTGTTCAGTGTACAATGTCGATGGGAAATGGAAATGTCAAGTTGTCCATTCACCAGCAAGTCTAAAGAGGTTAAAAAGTGAAGTTACATAAGCACCGCACCGCGCTGGAAGCAAAGTTATGCGCACAGGCCACCTGCACTGGGCTACTGCCAAACTTCAGCCCCCCCTCGCCGTATGGGCTTGGTAGGCAAGAGAGAGCGGCCTCTAAGTCACAAATTGCTCTGATTGCCAACCACCAAAACTGATGCAGTGATATGATATCTATCCATTAGTGCCTATTACCAACAGGCAACAAGCCCCTTTCGCCTCCTCTATGTATTTCAGTCTAGTGTTGTCTACCTATCTACAATTCCCACAACCCACACAACCCAACCCACAATCTGCACACGCCCATAATATCCCACACGACCTCGCTATAGCCCATGGATCTCGATGAAAGCGCCTGATGGATCAATCCCTTGATGATAATGATGATGATGCAAGGGCGCTGTAATGATGCTTGTTAACACAGTAGGAAAACCAGTAAGGACACCGGTAAGGGAAAAAAAGAAAACGACCGTCTACGTGAACAGTAGCCCCCCTTGTCCTCCGCCTCCCCGGCCCCGGCCCCGGCCCCAACCCCTATAGCCCACCCCCCTTTGTATCACAATAACTCGGCAGCCCTCCGCCTCCCCCGCTATTCGCCCAGCTCATGACTGTCAGACTTGTCGTGTACGCCATGGCGACGAAGCCGAATACGCAGAGGACGATGTCGGACCACTTCCACAGCTTGCTCTTGGCAACTGCCTTGTAGTGCAGCATCGGCTACCTCACGTTAGCAACCAACACTCACACACCCACTCACACACAAAACAAAAGGAGAGGTGACTTACAGGATAGATGTACACAAGCGGGATGCACGCAAAGTTGCCCACCAGCGCGACGAACTTGTCGAGATTATCCGCACCGCCCCAGGCAATAACCGCGCAAACCACCACCACAACAAAGCGGTACACGTTCTTCTGCCATTTGATGTAGGGGTTGTACTTGCCGCTCTTTGTAAACAGCGCGTTCTCCGTGATCCGAATAGCCGGGAATATCTGCAACGGCGTGGAAAGCAGGATGGCAAGGGAATACAGAAACTGGACAGCGTTGACAAACTTGTCATCCTGCGGCAGATTCAGGAGGACCACCGTCTCGGTCTTCGATCCATACGCAGCGTACGACACCGCGCCCATCGTTACAAACAGAGTGGTGATGATAATCATAACCACAAACATGACCTTGGGGAACTTTGCCGGCTGCTTCATCGACTCCTGGATCGGGATGATCAGACCGATACCCTCAAACGTAAATATCGCGGTGCCGATGAATAACGTCCAGTCTTTCTTGTTGAACATGATAATGTCTGCCAATCCCTGCGTATTGAGGGTGAAGATATCGTAATAGAAAAGGTAGGCCAGACCGATGATGATAAAGGCATCCGCAATAAGGGCGGTAAAGCCCAGCTTCTCAATGTTGCGCAGCAATGAAAATGGCAAGAAGACCACCATCTGCATGATGATCAACCACGTGATGGGTACCAATGTCTTGCAGTTCGAGACAGCGAGGATAAAGGCCTGCAGGTTTTCCGACGTGAAGACGATATAAGCCGCAACGAAGCCGATCTGGCTGAGGACGATGGACGCAAGAATCAGGTTGCGCATCCAGTTGCCGTAGAGCATCCCGCCAATGTCGCCAAACGAGCCCTCAACCTTTAGTCGTGTAGTAACGAGCAGGACGAAGCAGTAATAGCTCAAGGCCGCCACACCTAAAAGAACCAGGTTGCTGAAGAGCATGCCGCCGTTGAGGTACGCCCGGGGGAGGAACAGGACACCGGTGCCGACAAACGACTTTAGGAGTAGTAACGCAGCGGCCATGGGGCTGTTCTGCCCGCTCCCTCCGCGTGTTTTCCTCCTCCTTTTTCGGCGAGACGGTGTCAGCAGCGCGCTGTCCTCCATCGGTTCGCGCTCTTCCTCTGAGACCTCCCCTTCGCCTGCCCAGAAACCCTCCCGCTCGCTACCGGACGTGAAATATTCCCCAGGGCCAAGCGCTTCGTCGTCTTCCTCGAGCTCTTCACCTGCAAAGTGGCCGTATAGAGACAAAAACTCGAGGAAGCTGCTGGTGAGCATCCGTGGCTGCGCCGGACTCCGGGGACCGTCACCGGACTCTAACTCGTCATGCTCACCAGACGCATCGCCAGCTGCCCGGCGGAGGTAGTTGCGCCGGAAGCCTCCGGGCACCTTGATCGTGTTGATATCGAGCACCTCGTTTTCTGGCTGCGGCCTGGGCATGCTGAAGCTCTTGCTGCGCTGGACCTTGTTCCGCTGCTCCGCCTCCTCTGTCCACTTGTATATGGGTCTGGTGATGTCTCCGCCTTGCAACTTCAGACTGGAGAACTCGTCGCCGCCATCCACACCTGAACGCTCCGCTGCCGCCTGCTTTCCTTTCGACCCGCTATCGCTTGTCCTCCTCCGGCCGGAAGCTATCGATGCTGCGTCTGACGGCTGGACTAGATGTCGTTTGACAATCTCCGGGTCCTCGTACGCTCCGGGAACGCCGCCGGGTACGTTCTGTCGTGATCTCGTGTCGAACGATCCGTAGTTCGTGGGAGTTCCCGATATCGGGGGCTGAGCACCGGCAGCAGGAGCTGGAGAGAGAGGGCGTGCTGCAGGAGGTGTGCCGAATCGCGGCGGTGAGTTTCCGATCGAATTGGACAGCGCGGCGGCTAGAGCAGAGATTCCGGGGCCAGCGGCTACATGCGGTGAGCCAGCGGCACCGGCAAGCGGTGTTAGAGCACCGGAGCCACCGCCATCGTCGCCGTTTGCCGGTGCCGGTGTGGCTGCAGGAGATGAGCCGAGCGGAGCGCGAGCTGGTATCGGCGAGGCTAGACGAGCTGTCGACTCCAAGCGAGGCACCGACGTGCCGTAAGATCGGCCGCGGATCGAGCCAGCAGCCCCAGGTGAGGACGCCGTCATTTGCTGCAGTGCGGACGCCTGCCGCGGAGCGGGCGAGCTTCTCCCGGAGTTTGACATGGTCGGTTGTGTGTTTTCAGTTGCCCGACAATGGCAGTTATCTCATGTCTTGCTATGGGATTAAAGTAGAGACTGTAACGGACAATGGCTGAGGGAGCCGGTGTAGGTTGGTAAAAAGGTGGCTCGACCTGACTCGGTGCACTGCCGCGGTGAACCCAATTATCTGCCTGACTCGGTGCACTGCCGCGGTGAACCCAATTATCTGCCTGATAAGGAATTGAGAACCAGGGATCGAGGTCGAAGGTCAAGAACGAAGCTGCGAAAACACCTCGCACAAGGCTACCAGATCAGATTGAGCTTCCTCGGGACCGAACAGTTGGTTTTGTGAGACGAGAGCGGCGTGGGGCTTGTGACTTGGCAACTGCACACGAGCTGGTTCCAGGTTCCAGTGATAAGGTTGCAGCTGACCTGCTGACAAAGGCGGTAAATCAGCAGCGGCGGACTTGTCGGGGCGACAGCTGTGCCCCACAAACCGGGCCCTGTCGTCCGAAATTCAAGCACTGGGCTGACCTGGAGCCGCCTCAAACTCTCAGGCTCGTGAGGCTTCAGCCCACTGATCACTTCAGTGCTGGGTATGTACAGTATGGAGAGGCTGTCAAAGAAGATCCGCTGTGGTCATACAAGTGAAACAAACCCGAATTGGTGAAGTTGATTTTGGACGTCGGCTTATGTCCGGTCGGCCCGGATCGAAGCCAGCGATTTCTTCATGGTTCTAACTGGATGGTGGTACCGCTCCACGATAAGCTTGAATATTGTATGCATCTCGGGCCGGCGGCTAGGGTCGGCCAGGAAAGGTAGATTCTCCCGATTGCTCGGGTTCTCTCAGTTACATCACCATTCGCACAGTTTGCACAAAATACAGCTCTGCGTCCATCGACACGGCAAGGCGGGCTTTTACACGTGGAAGCGGCACTTATCCGGGGAAGTGTTACCCTGTTACAGTGACTGATTTCCTGCAGGTAGGGTATCTAACGTAGCACTATGAGGTAGATGATCCGCATAGCTCTCTGCCAGTGCCCTCTCAGGACAATGGATTGTCGCTAGCAATGAACATGTCGCAGTTCTGACCCCGATTGAAGATATTGCGCAGGGTTTGGACGCTGCCACTAGCTCCACGCCGAAGAGAAGAACGCGTTGACCCCCGTTGTAGAAAGCGCGCCATCGGTGCCGGTTAGCGGCGTGACCAATTTCCAATCGGTGAACCGTTGCGAAGTAACATGTGGGTCTGCAACGCGCCTGCTTCCTTCCGCACAATGAGGTCGGGTTTGCACAGTTCTCGACAGTACTCCTCTTCTGCCTTCAAACTATGTCGCACGCGTTCGTTATAAATGAAATCGACAATATGTATTTGCTTGTTAGGCCATTCTAGGCCGTCGTGCGGCCTGTGTTTCTTCATTTCTGTGCAGAGTTGTTTCGTTTTGCTCGGTCCTCGCTGAAGACATCTCCGCAACTATCTCGACTTCCCAGTTTCTGCGGTTGCTGGTCTCAGTGGAGCTTGTGATCGACACTGCCGCCTTGTGAAAACACCAATCACAGCGTGAGGGGGCCAACTTCCAACTAGCCCAGTGGACTTGAAAAGGCAAACGGCTGTTTACCTTAAGCAAAGCCAAAGTCTACAGATGTGATGAGGCGGATTCATCTTGTCTACTAGTCAGTATTTAGTCCGGACTAGTATCATTTCCCAGACGCCACCATACCACTACAAGTGTCAAGGATTCGACGGTTCAACAATGGTAGCCAATGGCTTCAGATGAAGCCTTCAGAACTGTCATCTCATGTTGGAATTTTCGTCCAAAGGAGGAGGGTCTGAGGCAGCCACCATGGACCAGGAACAGTTAAGCAAGAGGCAGAAGTTGGGAGTGGTGTCTGGCGTCTATATCCCAGTCTGCCTCAACATTCTCAGCATTCTCATGTTCTTGAGATTTGGGCTGATATTGGGTCAAGTCGGAGTGCTAGGCATGTTCGGTATGTTGCTCCCCGAACTCAAAACTGGCAAACTGTCTGCTCACCCAAATAGGGCTCATGCTCATCGCCTACCTCGTCAACTTTGTGACTACACTGTCATTGTCTGCTATTGCCTCCAATGGAGAAGTCAAGGGCGGTGGCGCCTACTACCTCATTTCGAGGTCATTGGGCCCCGAGTTTGGGGGTTCGATTGGGCTCCTCTTCTATCTGGCTCAAGTGCTGAATACAGCTCTTAACGTTGTCGGTCTCATCGACTGCATCAAGCTGAATATGGGCACGATGATGTATCATGGTTACTGGTGGGACTATCTCTTCGAGACAATTGCGTTGGTGGTCTGCACGGGGCTTTGCCTGGCAGGGAGCTCGTTCTTTGCCAAAGCGAGCAATGCCCTTTTGGTGATACTAATGGTTGCCATCTTGAGCATCCCGTTCTCGGCTCTCTTCTTACCACCTTTCAGTGACCCAGCCCGAGGCCTCGAGTTCACCGGAGCGAGCTTTGCTACTCTACGATCCAACCTCTTCCCTCACTCCTCCGGCCTTGAGTTTGACGGTCTAGAAACCTTCCGGAACCTCTTCGGAATCCTGTTCCCGGCGACCTCGGGAATATTCGCTGGAGCGTCCATGTCGGGAGACCTGCGGAATCCGAGCAAAGCAATTCCGAAAGGCACGCTGTGGGCGATGCTTTCCACGTTTATTGCGTACCTGCTCGTCATCCTGTCATTGGCGTCGAGCACAACTCATGTATCGTTCCTTCGGAACCCAAACATCATCCAGGACACCAGCATATGGGCGCCAATGATCTTTGCGGGGGAGTTTGCGACTACCTTCTTCTCAGCCTTGATGGGGGTCATCGCCGCTGCAAAGCTTATGCAGGCTCTGGCTAGGGACAAGCTCTTTCCGGGCCTGTCAGTCTTCGGCACAGGCACAAAGAAGGCAGATGAGCCCCTATATGCTATATTCCTGACCTACATCCTGGCTCAGGTGGCTATGTTTGCCAACCTGAACCAGATCGCAACGTTCATATCCATGGGCTATCAGGTAAGATTCTGCTGGTCATTGCACTCTTCAAGAATTATCGGATGAAACCTAACGACTGGTAGATGACTTTTTTCGTCATGAATCTAGCTTGTTTTCTGCTCAAGATTGGATCCGCGCCGAACTTTCGTCCAGGATTCAAGTTCTTTAGCTGGCAGACGGCCTTTGCTGGGAGCATACTTTCAGCAACGGCCATGTTCTTCATTGATGAGACATATGCTGCCTCCGCTGTCTGCCTCCTGGTTTTTCTGTTCCTCATGATTCACTATTTGAGTCCGCCAAAGCGATGGGGTGACGTGTCCCAGAACCTGATTTACCACCAAGTCCGCAAGTACTTATTACGATTAAAACCGGAGCACATCAAGTTCTGGAGGCCACAGATTATCCTCCTCATCAACAACCCTAGAAGACAGACGCGGCTCATTCAGTTCTGTAACTCGATGAAGAAAGGGGCACTTTACATTCTCGGACACGTCATTGTCACTGACGACTTTTCGGCAGGCGTTGCCGAGGCGAAGTTGCAGCAAGCGGCGTGGACCAAGTACATTACAGAGTATTCAAGGATCAAAGCGTTTGTGCAGCTGACGATGTCACCGTCTATCACTTGGGGAGTGAGAAATCTCATCCTCTCGGCTGGTCTCGGTGGCATGAGACCAAACATTGCCGTCATGGGCTTCTACAATTTGGACGAGCTCCGTGGATCTCAGACATCGATGCCGGTGCCCGATCCACCATTCTCTCCGACCTCTGCCAAGGCCTCAAAAAGCGAGGGTAAAGCCCCCAGGAGGCGAAGAGGCGACACATCTGCCCGGCTAATGGAAGGATCCCTCCCCACTGATGTCATCCGAACAGAAGGAATGATGACAGTGACAAGCTATCTCACTATTCTCGAAGACTTGGCTCTGAGATATCGCTTGAACGTTGCCATTGGAAAGGGATTTGAGTCGCTAGAGACACCACGAAAGGACGGCAGTAATGCCAAAAAGCACATCGATCTCTGGCCAATTCAGATGTCAGCAGAGGTCTCCGCAGACGGGAAAAGCGTTCTGACGACCAACTTTGACACTTGTGAGAGATACCCAAGCTACTCGAGAATTGACTATTCCTCAGTGCGTGACTGATGTGACACAGATACTCTAATTCTCCAGCTCGGCTATATTCTCCACACCGTTCCGGCCTGGAAGAAGGCTTATCGGATTCGAGTGCTGGTATTTGTCGAGTACGAAAGCGAGGTCGAGGAGCAGCGCGGAAGGGTCAAAGCCTTGCTAGAGAAGCTGAGGATCGAAGCTCAGATTCTAGTTTTCTGGCTGGCTTGCGGGCAACTTCTCACGTACGAGGCGATCGTACACGGCCACTCCAACAGTACCGATACACAAGAGCTCGTTAATGGGTGCTTAAAGGACGAAGAGTGGTGGCAGGATCTGCAAGCTTACAGGGGATCTCGTCCCATGACTGCCTCACAGGAACTAGCCACAATAGCCAACGTGATGGAGTCGACGTTCTGTAGGCCGGGAGTTTACAGTCCGCATACCGGTACGGCAGATGCAGCCGAGAGAAGGCGCCCTAGTTTGGCCCAACTCAATGAGCTGCCGAAAAAGCCCACGGTTTCGCAGCTGGTCAGAATGGGAGTCAACATGGGCATTCACACGCAGAGCCTCCCAGCAAACGTCTTTGATGATTCGTATTCGGAAAGCGGGAGCGAGAGCGACGGTGACAGCGACACCTCGACTGCGACCGGTATGGACGCGGACTTCAATGATGCAGCGAGTGTGGCCAGCGAAGGCGACGCGAATGACATGCATCCGTTGCTGGCGGTCATTCGTCGGCGTAAGAGCCATGGCGATGTCCTTGGACCGCTCCGGAGTGGTCTGAAGGGGCATAGAGCGAAACAGTCAATCTTGCTGGGCCGACAGTCCTACGGCACAATTGCTCCACCCACAGCAGTGTCTCAAAACGAAGCAGGGCCGTATGGGCCAGCTAGATCACCACACGGAAGAGGCAAGGGACGACCGGGCACGCGTTCTGCACGATCTGCCAGTCCAGACGTGCCAAGCAGCAGCAGAGAGGACAAGAAGTCCCACTCACCGCATCCTAGTCAAGACAGCGGCAAGCCGGAGAGGCCAACTTTATCTCGGCAGGGCTCAGCGGCCATCAAGTTTTCCAGCCTGCTAGTCCCAGAAACAAGAATTACTAATGAAGATGGCGGGGGGCCAACAATCATGTTTGCCGACTCGGAGACTCGCGCGGAGCGGCCCAGTATCTCTAGGAATGCATCTACCGGACGTCTTTCAAGCAAGCTGGGGTCGGACAAGAAGAGTCGGAATGTCTCATTTGCCGAACCTGAATCCGACCCCGTATCCCGTGCCGAAAGTCCGGCAATGTCCCGGAAGAATTCGACATCGAAGATGATGGACGGCAGCGTCGACGCTCTGGTTGACATTCCGGAAATTTTGACTTATTATCAGTCTCAACGCGGGGAGGACGACGGCGGCTCAGATTATTCCACCCAGGGGCTGCCACTCTCCTACAACGACATCCCGAGCCGGGCTCAGCATCTGATATTGAACGAGCTCATGCGTCAGAACAGCACCGATACGGCAGTCCTTTTTACTACACTTCCGATACCCAAGGAAAACACGTGTCAAAGCGAAAAAGCAAGTTTGGAGTATCTTTCTGACATTGAGGTTCTCTGCAATGAGTTGCCCCCAGTTCTGCTCGTATTGAGCAACAATGCGACAGTCACTGTTAGTCTGTGAGGCTGAGCAAAGTTTGCTTGCTTATGAGCGGTCACAAAGCTACTTGTTTCAGCAATTTGATTATTTGGGGGTGGGGTTCATTGTTTGTTTGTTAATGAGACTCGAGACAAAGAACGAAAAGACTTGTCAGATCATGGAGCCAGAATGATGTGCCGCAAGCGACTTTGCTTATTACGGGATACCCTTTTTTTTTGCTTTATTTGCACGTTGACGGCCAGACGGTAGATACCCAAATAAACCAATACAAAGAGTTGATTGTTGCGCGCGGAATCTTTTGCTTCTTCCACTGAATGAACCACCCGCTCTTTCTTAGCTAGTACTACTTTATTGCACTTGGACACCTCTTCTTCTTTTCAGAACTGATGCAGACATCAGGCCCAACAGACGCTGTAGTTCTCTCTCTAATCTCCTAATTCTCTTGCGTCTTTCCGAAAAATGTTGTTACACATAATCGCAGTCAGTATCCAGCTTAGTGTCTACCGATTGCTGAACAGCATCTCCGTCAAGATTAATGCAAACCAAAGAAGGAACAACAACGCCAGACGGTGATAGCAGGACTACCGCCGCGACTAATACCAACGATAACGGGAAGCACGGTCTCTTTGGGTTTCTGAGCCGGACGAAGAGTAAGAAAGAAGAAGGACAGGTCTACGCAAATATATTGTCTGGCGAGTTCCAGATGGTGCATACGCCGGACCGGCCGAGACGGGACATTCGACCCGAGGAAGTGCCGTCGGACGAGCAGTGTGCAAGGACGTTTAGGAGCTGGAGGGTAGAGGTAGAGGAGATGGAGCAGAAGCAACGGCAGCACCAGCACCGGGGAGTGGATAATCAGCTGGAGCTATTACAGTCTAGGACTTTTGGATATCAGCAGCATACGAGCACGGGAACCGGACAACAACAGAAAGATTTTGCGACGTTTCCACTTCCACCGTCACACTTTTCGGACGAAGATGGCAATAATAAAAGGAGTAATGAGAATTGGAACGGTAATGGTAATGGGATGGAGAGTAAGGGGAGTAATAATGGAGGAAGAACCAGCGGCAGCTTACACCCTGACGACAGTAAACTGCGCCGACCCGAGCATCATCGGCGGGAGGAGTCATCCGAGTCAGTAGTCTCTTATGACGGGGAGGTGTGCGAGGCAAAGGTGGTCGACAGGAAGCAGCTGGTAAGAATGGAGATTTACAAAAGGGGTTGCTGTCCGTACTGCCGCAGGCCGCACTCCAACAAGATGCATGCCGGAGAAGATAGGGACGGGGACCTATTACTCGGGTGTGTGCATTGCGGACGGGATTTGCGGGAGTTTAGGATGACACCGCAAGAAGTTGGGCGGCGGCAGCAGCAGCAGCAGCAACAACCACAAACACAACAAAGGGGGGATGGTGGGAGAAAGGTGGCTGCACCAGTATCAGCCCAGGGGCAAGGAGGAGGAAGTGGACGGACGTCAGCCGCATTAAACAGAGAAGGAGGAGATCAGCGCCTTGGGAGTGGGAGCACGTCAGCAGCATCACACAGAGAAAAGGATCTGCCCCCGAGGCCTGGGAGCAGCAGCAGTAGCCATGGGCAGCAGCGTCCGGGGAGTAGTAGGAGCATGCGGGAAGGGGGGAAACCGCCGCCGCCGCTTAGGGAGAGGGCTATCCATCCTGCCTATGCACAGCCGAAGCACGATAGCTCGACGACTCAAGCAGGGCAGCAGCATCAAAGACAGGACAGCAACACAAGACGCGATGAGGGCCGCCAACCACGACCAGGCGATAGTCAGAAGACAGGGGGGGCTTCACCATCACAGCCATCATCATCTTCTAACGTACAGCAGCCACAAACCCATCAACATCGTTCAGAGCCGGCAGAAACTCTAAAACCCGCTGTTTACCGGGTATTCCCCAAGACACAGCAGCAGCCTCGACAGGCTCCACATCCACGACAGATCATCGCAGCCATGGCTATCAACCCACGCCCGGTGCCAGCAAAGGAGAAGCAGCGGAAAGAAGAGCTCAAGGACTTGCCCAGTACAGCTACAGCTGTTCCCAGCAGTCGCAAGGTATATGCATCATCATCGTCGCCGTCCTCTGCATGTTCTTCGTCAGAAACGTTAGCTCCTCCATTTTCCTCCTCCTCGTCGTCCGCTTTCTCATCCACATCAAGTCCGCCTTTGCCTTGCTCAAGTTCGTCCAAGCCAGTCCCGTCAAAACCATCGTCTCCGCCCTCTCTAAATCCATTCTTGTCATCGTCATCGTCATCGTCATCATCATCTTCACTCAACTCGCAGCAGCCTCCTAATAAACGAGCTTCACCACCACCCTCTTCTTCTTCTTCTTCTTCTTCTTCTTCTTCTTCAAAAGTTATCCCCTCTGCTAGACCCAAGGATGGACATGCAACTGATCCCAAGAGAACTGGATCTGGTGAAGCCCCTGAGAAGGTGCTGCCAATGTCAGAGTATCACGACTGGATGACGCCGCAGCAAAAAGAAAGCTTTGAGCGGATGGAACGGGAGAATGGCAACTTTTCAGACGTGCTGATGGATATTTATAACGAGTATGAGTATGACTATGACGATCCAAAGTCGCCGCCGCCTCGGGGGGATTATCTCTGGCGGCCGTTCTAGACCTTATACTTCATATAGTAGTAGTTGTATTTACGCTCTTGTATAATTAGAGCGTTTGGTTTTTTTTACAAATATTGGAAGGTTAAGGGCGTTAGGAGGGGGGTCATTTAATTCTAGCAGCACACATCATACCCAAACGAACCAAAGGGGGTCTCTAACGGTTAATTACGCTGCTTTTTTTTTTTTTTTCGATCGTAATGTGCATCCTGAACAACTCGTTGTTACAAAGAAAAAAAGGAAGGAAAAAAACACGAGAGGTGGGGTGATTTAAGATTCCTCCATGTCAACAACAACCTTCTTCTTCTTACTCCGATGCTGGTCCCGGATAAACTCCTCGATCTGGGTATTGTTGTGGGGTAGTACTGCTTTTTCGGAGTCGGTCTGCTGCTGCTGCTGCTGCTGCTTCCCGGGGAATTCTTCTTCGGTCGGCGGCTCCTGGCCGGTTATCTTGGACATGTCTGCTGGTGCAAACTGTGACACTTTGTACATGTACTTCGTCAGCGGAGACAACAGATTTTGAGGCGGGTAGGTGTTTTGGGGGGGGTATGTAAAGTACCCTTCTCGACAATGGTATTCCCAATCCCCGCTATCCCTCCCCTGCTGGATTGAGCTTCGGATTGCTGAGGCTGTGGGTTCTTCGCCTGGCGGGCGATGTCGTCTAACTGCTCCTTGTAGGATTTTTTGGGTTCTTGGTTCTCGTCTTGGTTGGCGTTGGTGTTCATTGCTGATGGTGCTCCTAGGGACATTTTGGGTATGTATGTATGTACAAGGAGGGGTGAATGACGGCGATTCAAGACAAGATACACGAGCAGCTCTCTGTGTAGTTAATCAAACTCAATTGCTATTTTACGGAGGAACGGTAGTATAAAAGACTCACAAAGAGCTGGGACGACGCGCAAGTGGTCATGGTGGATGATCAGTGGGCTTGTGATATGACGTCACACTGCGGACTGCAACAGGACGCATGTTTGCAGCGGAGCGTCTTCTGCTGAATTCAGTGATGCCTTGTTGATACTTGCTAACTGATTCGAATGCTTTTGCACGGCGAAGCTGATGAAATGCTCTTTGTCTGCAACTGCTGGGCTCGTCGAGTCTTTCACGCCTTTCACTGGAGCTACCTTACTCACGTCACTAAAGTCATTTGCGACCGCCAAGCTTTCAGTGCCGACCGCTAAGCTTTTAGTGCTGACTGCTAAGCTTTCAGTGCATGGCGCGTTGCCAAGGTTGCGTACCAAGATGGCCAATGCGAGGCGACCCTCTATCTTCTCAAAATGTAAACCATCTTTCACTTCTTATTTTTTTTTTTAGATTTGCATTACAAAATGGGTCAAAAACTTCGTTAAAGTCTCATCTTCTCGTGCCCCGTACTGGACCTTCGCATTCAGGACGTCTGCCCCGTCCTAGCTGATGCACTTTACAAACACGACTTCGCAGCTTATGTGTTGGTCGTGAAAATCGTGGGGTATCGCTCGCCCGCGGGCTTGAACTTGGCCAGGATGGTCTCAATCTGCGCCATCTCGTCGTCCGAGATATCGATAACCTTGGAGTTCTCCTCCACGCGGGCCTCGGTGGTAGCGCCGGGGATGGGGATGATGAGGGGCATGCCGGGGCGCCGCGAGATGGCGCGGGTCCAGTTGATGGCGAGCTGCGCGGGCGTGCAGCCCTTGGCCTTGGCCATCTCCTCGACCTTCTCGACCAGCTGCACGTTGATGGGGAAGTTCTCGGCGCTGAAGCGGGGGAAGTTGAAGGCCAGCAGGAGCGAGTCCTTGGGCATGTCCTCGAGCTTCTTCCACTGGCCCGTCAACATGCCCCGACCGATCGGGGAGTAGGCGACCAGCGGGATGCCGTACTGGTAGCACGCGTCCGCGACGCCGTTTTCCAGGACGTCGGTGCAGAACCTACACAGCAAGAACAACAACCATTAATTTAGCGCTTCACCTGAGAGAGAGTGAAAGTGAGGAGACTTACAGCGAGAGCTCCACTTCAACGGCGAGCACCTTGGTGTGTTTGACGGCTTCGTGGATGGTCTCGGCCCGCACCTCGGATAGAGAAATACCCCCGATCTTGCCGGTTTGGATGTATTCTTTGTCGATAACGCCAAAGGTTTCCTCTAGGGGATGGGCCGGGTCCCGACGGCCGAACTCGAACAGGTCGATCTTCCCACGCCCCTTGAGCTGGGCGATGCTGTCGTTGAGCGAGCGGCGCGTGTTCTCGGGCGAGCCATCTGTCTGGTGGGTTTTGGGGTTCGCGCCGCCCTTGATGCTGAGCACTACCTTGTCGGCGTCTTCGGGGTACTTTTCAAAGTACTTTTCCAAGAGCACCAGGCTGTTGTACTCGGGCGGTCCGTAGAACTCGCCGCCGTTCCAGAAGTTGCCTGGCAGTAGGGGTTAGTTGACTTCTTGTGAAGGAGCAAAGGGCTCGTTACTTACTTCCATTCTTGATTGCCGCGCGCATAGCTGCAAAGGCCTGCTCTTGGGAAGGCGGCGTGGTTCGCCAGGTCAGTCCCATGAGACCGAAGCCAATGGGGCCGATTTCCTTGCCGAGAAGCTGGGGCATCTTTGTGGTGTCGTTCTTAGTGCGTTTGGGGAGAAAGTGCGAGGATGATGGCTGATACCGTCGGAGTCTTGATACAATATTAATTGCAAAAGACATGAAAGGTAAGGTCACTGTCTATGGTTGGCATTGGGGGGACAGGAGGTTAAAGTGTGAAGCTTTTGCCGACTTACACGTTAGGTACGTACCTACCCAGTATTACATTTAACTCATCGCAACACCTCTCCAACCCCACCAAAGCATGTTTCAACGCGCTGCTGCCTTGCATGATGCATCACCGAGATCTACCAACTATCGGATTTGCTGCATCCCCGTTGCTGTAAATCCGTTATTTGTGAATGCCCATTTCCGTGGTGTTAACCCCGACAGTGGATCGGCCGAAACCTTTTGGTAGTATTGTACATACATTGAGGTCGGGAACCTTCAGGTGTCTGGTCACCGAAACGAAACTAAAGATCGGTCTCCCGGCAAAACAACGATGACTTTCGCATGATAGTATCAACAGATTACTCGATGAATGGGATAATATAGTAGTTAATTAGCGTAGATGACTGCTTTGCTTTTGCTTCACGATATTGACATTGACAGGAGTGTTATGTTGGCTCTGCGTTCCATTGTTCTGCGCCATGATGTCTTATTCCAACTTGCAACAAGCGATCTTGGATCTCTTAGATCGTCCAGCCGTCATATTAATACTGGCCACTTCTTCCATCCTTGTCATTATCTATGTCTTGTACTACCTCCTCCTCCTGCGCCCTTCTTCGAAACTCCTCCCTAATAACCTCCCCATCGTGGGCGCAAAGCCCGGCGAGTGGTTCCCCTTACTGAGGGCAACATGGCGCAACACCTTGGACATGAAGACGGCCACGGAGATCGCCTACCAGCAGTACAGTGACCGCGCCTGTTTTCTGCCCATGGCCGGCGCGCAGTTATTCGTCCACCTCCCCCACAAGGAACTGCAGTGGTTCGTCGAGCGGCCCGAGGCAGAGGTCAGCGTGCGGGAGCAGACTGTCGACTCGTTACAGTTCAACCATACCATCATG
The DNA here is from genome assembly GCA_033297225.1 of Diplogelasinospora grovesii. Lineage (NCBI taxonomy): Eukaryota > Fungi > Ascomycota > Sordariomycetes > Sordariales > Diplogelasinosporaceae > Diplogelasinospora > Diplogelasinospora grovesii. The sequence continues at coordinate 593,170 of MU853761.1, forward strand.
GACCCCGACCTGGCGCACAAGCCAGCGCATATCGCCGTCGTCAGTGGGCCGCTGACCAGGGACATCTCGAGTCTGATCCCGCCTTTGCTGGACGAGATCAAGTCCGCGGTTGATACCGTCTGGGGTGTCGGTAGTAGTATGGAGGTGTGCGTGTTCGACAGCATGTGCCGTGTCGTCGGCCAAGCGACGAACAGGGTGTTCATCGGGCTGCCGTTCTGCCGGGACGCGAGGTTACTGAACGCAGCCACGTCGTTCTCGATGGATATCCCGATGGCGGCGACGCTACTCCAGCTGTTCTGGGCCCCGCTGCGGCCTCACTTGGCACCGATCATTACGCTGCCGAACCGGATACACACGAATCGGTTCTTCCACATCGTTCGCCCGGAGATCCGACGCAGACTTCAGGGGTATGGTGGTGGTGGTGGTGGTGGTGGTGCTGGTGAGAAGGGGTTACGGCATAATAACGACTTCCTCCAGTGGTCGATCGATCAAGCGATGGGCTATCAAGATCCGTACTATCGAAAGGTCGATACGCTCGCGGGCAGGGTGTTGCTGAACAACTTTACGAGTATTCATACGTCTTCGTTCGCGATAACTCATGTAATTCTGGACCTGGTGGCATCTAAGCGAGAGCACATCGACGAACTGCGCGACGAGGTGGTGGCGGTGTTGGCAAAGCACAACGGGGAGTGGAACAAGAGGGCGCTCGCGGATATGGTCAAGATGGACAGCTGTCTGCGGGAGTCTGCGCGGTTGAACTCCTTCGTGGTCACCGCGACGAATCGCAAGATCGTCAAGCCCGAAGGCGTCACCACGCCGTCGGGCAGGTGCAGCACGCACCTGCCCAAGGGGACGTTTGTGTGTGGCCCGTCGTACCCGGTCCTGCACGACCCTGCGATCTATCCGGATCCGTATACGTTCAGGCCGTTCCGGTTTGCAGGCGGCAGCGGCAGCAGCAATCAGGGGGAGGAGGGTAAAGGAGAGGCGAGGCTGGACTTGACGAGAACGAGCGTCGATTATGTACCGTTTGGACATGGCAGACACGCGTGCGCGGGCAGGTTCTTTGCTGCCTCCACGCTAAAAATGATCCTGGGGTATATACTGATCAACTATGACTTTGAGATGCAAGAGAAGAGAGCAGAAAATGTCTGGATCGCGGCAAATCGGATGCCGGATATGAAGGCTACTATTAGGGTCAAGAGAAGGACTGGTAAATGATGGGTAGATAGATCACGTCAATAGAAGCTACTGGTATGTACGTCTATAGACATGAATGATTGATAGACTATGGCTTGGTTCAAAGTTGTTTCTTTGGCAGTGAGGAGTAGAGAGAAGCCTATGAATAAGAACTTCTCATTCAAGATATCTCGACACTACCATCTTCTCTCTGAGTCACTCGACAACAAAACACCGTCGGTTAACCCACAGTTAGCTCGTACATTGATCGTTTAACCTGGATTCCGGACGAGGCGGCTTAACTACAATGAAGGAAGTGTAGCTACAAGATAGTCTTCCTCTTCGTATATCCACTTTCCCAGAAACCCGGCCACTCCCCCGGCAGTTCCTCTAGAATAAACCTGGTTAACGCGGCGTTCACCTCCTGTGGCTTCTCCAGCTGAACCCAGTGCCCAACATCAATCGTGACCTCTGTCAAGTTGCTACAATGCTCCCTCATCGGCTCAGCAAGTCTCGACGTTTTCGTATCGCAGACCAGATCCCGCGTAGCATGGATGAACATGACCGGCATACTCAACTTTCCTTCCTTCCTCCCATTATACACCCCATTGCTCTCATGGTTCATGTAGTAAGCAGATCCGCCCCAGAACCCAGTCCCTTCCATCTCTTTAACCATCCTGCTAAACACATCTGCTGGGATGATCGGCGCCTGGGGGATCATGTCCGCGCTCGGCGGTTTCGGTGCACCACCAAAGAACCCCCCATCTTTCCGTATGTTTGCAAACGGCGAGATACGAGACCCTGCAGGTTTGGAAGGCTGCATAACTGCCTTCAACAGCCCCGCAATATCGGAGTCGAACCACGCGACCGCCTTCTCGAAATTCTCCTCGTAATTCTTCATGTAATCCCACTGTCCGTACTCATACTCTTCTGCTGGGTAAATCTCCCGGTTCACGAGGGGCAGGAACCCCTTCCAGCCCAATTCGATAGTCCTGTAGGGGACGCACAAAGTGACCAGCGCTTTCACCACTTCTGGGTGTTGTGTAGCGACGGAGGATGCAACGCCCGCGCCCCAGTCATGGCCTACCCAGACCGCAGACTTGCGGCCGGTGTGGGACAAAAGCGCCATCATACCGGTGACAAGAGACTGCTGGGAGTAGTCAGAGACCTCGTGGCGGGCGGTGGATTGCCCATAACCGGGCATATCCGGGGCGACACAGCGGAAGCCGAGGGTCGCAAAAGCGTCGAGCTGGGATTTCCAGGTGATAGCGGTCGCTGGCCATCCGTGGAGGCATATGATGAGAGGCCCATTTTCGGCAGGGCCGGACGCGAGGTAGTGAATCTTCTTGTCGTCGCCATAGGAGACGTCGTGCTCTGTGATTGTTGCCATGATAATTAGGCAATTGGAACCTGACCGTGCTCGCAAAGTTTCGCGATACCCTCACTTGATGGGATAAATTGTTGTTGTCTTCTTCAGAAACAAAAAGATAATGCAGCTACGTCATGCTTCTTTACCGTTGGATGCCGGTCGGGGATGCAATTGCAGTCGGTCAATGCAAACGCGCACTCGGGAATGCAATCGGTGAATGCGCGGTGTAAGTCGGCGATGCCAATGCCGTACCTCGTACAACGAGTAAACACTGAGCTGACACCTACATGCACATGCAGGTACCCGTACTATTATTGCGCTAAAGTGGGCAACGGTTGCTTCTTCCCGTCCCCGTTTGACGGTTAGTTTTTGCTCGCCGCGCTGCAGCAAAGGAAAGAAGGACGCCTTGTAATAGGCGATGGTATCGATGTTGTCGGGAGGAAGAGAAGTCCCCGCCAAAGGCGGGACCAGGTGGTGACTCATACATGCCAGTCGCTCCTTCCCATATTTCCACGTCTCACCCCCCGAACTAATGCAGCAAAAGAAGACGTTGATCCCGGGAAGGGGAGTGCGTATTCCGATCGGCTGGATGAAGTGGTGCGGCCCGCCAGGTAGGTCTAAGTCGTGCCTTCCCATTTTCCTACTCCACACTCAGGCCCTGATCGGCCGAACGGCCATCAGGGTCCAAGTAGAAACACAACTGTGTGTGGGTTTTCTCATGGTCTTCGTCCGTTCAAAATATAGGTACCTACCTACTAGCCCTGCTCAATATGCCTGTTTATCCGGTAGTTTGGTCTTTATTACTCTTGTAGCATAAGGCTAGATAACATGGAAATCTCCACAGAGAGCTGGATCCAGCCGCTTCTCTCCCTGGCCGTAATGATCCTCATTATAGAACTCCAATATACAATCGCGCAGCTTCTTATAATACTCGTCCCTAAATAGTCTGTCACGTCCTGTGTCTTGTAGGAGGTACCGTGGTCCTCCAGACAATCCCAAGCATTTCCGTCCCCCTACAACTCACGAAAACGAAGCCTCCACCCTAACCAAGACTCAACACAAATAACAGCAAGTATCTGGGCCAAGCTTTTGGCATGCTGCAATTTGATGGACGATCATCGTCTGCTCGGGACGCCTTACCAGATTATTACTATGGAGGCTACGGCAAGCGGGGAGGACTCCTAACATGAACGTGAATTAGTATGGAAACTGGATTTAGATGTTTCGGCGTGGGCACAAGTTTTGAGCTGATTACATCTGGACTTGGTTGGACATTTTTGTCCGTTATGGCAAGATAGGGGGTTTTTCACTGTCCACGAGTCAATGTTTCTACAGAACATGGGGACTCTGTTCGGTATTATTGAATGAAGTCTTTCGTGTTTATTGAACTCTGTGGTGTTTCGGCTTCTTTAGCTTAAGCAAGAAGCAAGAAGCAAGAAGCCAGCAGTGTCAGTCAATAGGAGAAAGCTCATCATGTTAGCTTACCTGGAAGATTCGCATACCTTACATATAAAGTTGTGTTTTGTCCCATACAAATGTTCTACGGCTCCAGCTGCGAAAGCCGATTTGAGAGATGCTGAGAACCCACCAATGTATTAGAAAGATGCAATAACTACTGCCTGTATCGCCGTTATCCCGCTTTTCTAATCGCCGTGCCACATTTATGCATGAGCGAGCTGCAGTTTGTTTCGTCAACATCAATTCCCGAGGACGTGTCGTGAAGGTCAAATCGCTGGCATGGCAACAAAGCTCATGTTCTCGCCGTTATAATGTAACACGAATACTTGTCGTTATCTCATGAAGTCTATCCAGCTATCAACCTGCCCCCCTTTGTCCCCCAATTTCATTAAGCACACTCGATCAATCCTTAACTAGCCACCGCCAACAATGTCCACACTAATACAATACGACCCTGAATGGTACGCCCTAGCGAAACCAATGCTAGCAGCGACCCGTGAGAGGCTACCACTCCACGACGTCAAAGGCCGGCGGGCACAGATCGATGTCTTCCTCGCAGCTGCCGGCCCATTCACTCTACCAGATGCTCTCGACCATATTGTACATCATGCCCAGGCCCAGGACAACCACTTGATCGCCATCCATCACTTCCGCAAGAAGGCAGTGTCTCACTCAGAGTCAGCCCCCGGCCCCGCTATCGTCCACATCCACGGTGGCGGCTACACCTGCCTGAGCGCGGCGGACAGCGCGCCTAGTCTAGCAGCATGGGTTCAGACTACCGGAGTGCCCATGCTATCCATCGACTACCGCCTGGCACCGGAACATCCATACCCAGTTCCGCTGGAAGATTGCTGGGCCGCGTTGAAGTGGATCCAGGCTCACGCGGCCTGAGACCTGGGGATCGACCCGAAGCGCGTCGCGGTCTACGGCGACAGCGCCGGCGGCGCCCTCGCCGCTAGCCTGGCGCTGCTCGCAAGAGACAGGAACCTGTCGCCGCCGCTGGCCAAGCAGATCCTGGTGTACCCCATGATCGACGACCGCACAGAGACGGATCAGACGGGGGGGCTCGCGAGTTTTGGGATCGTCGACGTGATTACCGGCTGGGCGGCGTATCTGGGTGATTTGTACAAGAACACTGAGAAGGAGGTGCCGCCATATGCGGCAGCAGCTAGACTCGAAGATGCAAAGGGGCTGCCGCCGCTGTACCTGGACTGCGGCCAGCTGGATCTCTTCATCCATGAGAACGTGGCGTTCGTCAACAAGTTCGTCGCGGCCAACAACATTCCTGTCGAGTGTCACATCTACCCGGGCGTCCCGCATGCGTTTGAGTTGTTTGCACCTACTTCCAAGGCCGCACAGAAAGCTCTGGCCAACAGGTTGGAGGCCATTATGAGTGTTTAATTATGAGACGTAATATTGGCACCGTAGGTCTTCTACGGTGCCAATGGCAGAATGCACAAATCATTTTCCAACCTATTTTTTGTAGCCGAAAGACCCACA